>CM042187.1:45674923-45694128 GCA_023539305.1 Ilex asprella
TTTCCTCCCCTCTTGACTCCAATGCAAGTTCAACCACTCTGATGTAACGCCCAGGTACAGGATCAAGCCCAGTCAAGTCCAAGTCCAAGGTCAAGTCCTGTTCAAGATCTACCTCCGATGGAATAGGGACACAAGGAAGAAAACATCGGGATACGGAGATCTATTCCTACCTTAAGTGTACTTACCAAAGAGGTCTACTCCTACCAAAAGTGTACTTATCGCCTCACCGCCTCATCACATCTATATAATGTAAGCCCCTCTCCACATGGAAGGGTATAATGTTGATCACCTCCTTGAGACCTCTACACTTGAAGTTCCTACACACACTACATCTCCCTACACACATTGATCTCTCTCTCCCTCTCTCTAAGCACTGTAAACTCTCCGGAGTACCTTGATACATTAATAAAGATCGCCGGCCACCGCTACCATTCAAGAAAGTGGACGTAGGTCACCCGGACCGAACCACTATAAATCTTAGTGTTGACTTTATATTTACCGTTTTATCATTGATTGTCATTGATTGCCTATTTACTACTTTTTAATTATACATTATCATTCTCTTGACTGTTGATCTTGCACGAAGACGATTTTGTGCATCATCAGAAGCAATAAGAGTTGCTGAAACAAGTGTGAAGGAAATGTCACTAGACTCATAGTACAAGTGTGAAGGAAATGTTCATTTTAGAATGATGTAACAATATTGCTGCAATTTCATGTAACACTCTGTTATAACTCTTTTATAAATTAAAATAATGTCACTGTTTAATGTATAATGTTACTCTTATTAATGTCACTCTTTGAGAACCCATTAAGCTATAACTTTGTTGCTTGGGTAATTATTGTATTTGTTGAATAATTCATTAAAGATTTATGTTTACATACTGGAATACATAATCCCATTGAATCAAAAATTAAAAAAACGTCAAACCATGGGTTTGCTGGGTAAAGTTTAGTCTTCAAATCAAAGAAGTTTAACAAATGTTATTTGAAATAATTATGTGAACATGCATGACACCAACTGATTGTGTAATTAGAAAACACGAAAAAAAAGACCCTGACTTGAGGACATACCAGAAAATTGGTGAACCTCTTGAAGAAGACTGATGATGCTTATCGGTCGCTGTATGAAAAACATAAATTTGAAAAATGAAGATATGAAAAAACAAAAATATTTACTGCCAAAAATTTTGTAATCTTTTTAAAATTCAAATGTTTGATTGCCCAACGAGATGAAGAACTTCCCATCTTAGAGATGAGTGCTTCTTCACCATTTATATACTTTTCTGTTTTAGCCAACATTTCAGTCATACTTACCTGAGGGTTCTTTGATATGAAAAACATCAGATCCTTCGATTGTACCCCAAGTCCTGCAATGAAGGCGGTAATGGCGAACTATTCGTCGGGAACATCTACCTTTAAAGATTCTGAATTGAACCTCTGGACGTATGATCTGAGGTTCTCGTCTGGTCCCTACTTTATATTTAATAGATGGTAACTCGGCTTCCTGTATATCCGAGCTCCTATGAAGTGGGATACGAAAGAGATTGAGAGCTCTTTGAAGGAAGAAATTGAAGCCGGAAGAAGTCTGTTAAACCATGATAAGACTGATCCTTTAAGAGTAATGACAAAGGCTATACACCGCACGGGATCCTTATATCGGTGCAACTCCATTTGATTTTTGTAGGTGTTGAGGTGATCCATAGGGTCTTTGATCCTGTCAAAGGTCTCAATTTGAGGCAACCTGAATTTTGGGGGAGGGAAAAGTGTCGCACCCCCGTGGTGAATGGTGACTGTCTGCTGCACCAGGGCATCCATCGTGACAGGAGTCTTGCTCCTAACAGTTTCCTTCATGTGGTTAAGCTCTTTCTTAATATCCTCGAAGTGTCGTTCCCAGTACTGTTCTCTTCTTTCCTGTTGATAAGGGAGAAAATCATTATTCCCTCCCATCGTTCTGACTTTGCATTTCTTCGTTGTGGCCATTCCTAGGGGGTTTCTGTGGATCCCTCCCCATGGTCTGGCTATTTTTTCCTCCTTCATTGACCTCTCTGAGGGGGTCGAGGTGGTGTTGTTCTCTACGAGGGAGATTATTCGGGCCTTCTTGGGCTGGTCGTGCCTCATGCGGGCATTTTAAGAGTTTTAATAGCTCCTCGTTTTATTATAGCGAACGCTGATTGACAAGACGGAGGGCATCTAACTCGTTATTTACAGGGGGATCCCTTAGGGGGGATTAGTTTCTGGATCATTCTCGGCTTGTCTGCCATTTGTGGTTTCCTGTTGGTCGTGCACGGGCGGTGGATTAGTTTGACTTCGATTCATATTGCGAGTTGAGACCATCAGTCACTGAAGGATCAGCGTATTTGTAAAACGAGAATAGTCGTTCCCACAGATGGCGCCAAACTGATGGTGGTAATTTCAAGTAGATGAGCCGAAGGTAGGAGAATACCGAGTGATTAACACGGAGCTACAAGACTCCTAATTAAGGGAATAATAGTATTGGGGGATAAGGGATGATTGCAATGAGAATGTATAGCGGTTCACCAGCTCGAGAGCTCGACTAGTCCACTCTTTAATAGAGGCTCTTACTCTTTTCTTCTTTATTGATAACTTGAGCGATTTACAGAATAGTGTATGTGCTAGTAGGGTTCCTTGTGCCTCAATGGAGGCACCGTTCAGTATATATATAGACTAATTCCTACTTCTAAGGGATCTACACCGAGATCCTTACCTCGCCTCCGTGGGATTTTTCTTGATTTTTGGGAGAGGATCGTGGTTGGTTGAGAGTTTTATACCTTGACTCTAGCTTTCCATTTTTTTCCTTTTATTTTGGGATGCTTGTTGTTTATCCAGCTGTCCCCACGCCATACCTGTCAATATCCCGTTTGAATGAAGTTGAGCTCTGATTCTCTGAGCTCTTTTGTCTTGGCTAACCTCCTGACCTGACCTAGAGGTCTAAGCTCACACTTAGAATTATTTTTTGTATCATCAACTAGTAACTAAGGATCATAAATCTTACCTTACTCGTTGATTATTTTCCTTGTTCTTTAGCTTCTCGATTTTTCTTTCTAACTTTAGCCGCCTCTTCTCTCTTTTCCCTTATTTGATAAATGTGGCAGGATATATAAATATTACCTCTAGTATGTATAGCTATTAAGTTATATAACGGCACCCGAGTAATGCTACACTAACTAAATTTTAGGATCAAATTTGGAGCCCAAATGATATAGCAACATATTATTTGAAATTTTTATTGGGGCCCAAATAACATAACACCAAATAAAGAAGCCCAAGTCAACTGTCATGTCATTTGGGCTATAAATTTGATCACAAAATTTTGTCAGTATAGCATTACTCCACGGCACCCTATTGAGTTTATATTTTGTCATTCTTTTTTTATCCCTATTAATTATTATTATTTATACTTAATATCTTTTTAATAAATAGTTAGGTATTACATTCTTACCCCCTTTAAAATAAGTTTAGTCCTCTAAACTTGACATACACGCATTGACGAAGAGTTGAGAGTATCTCAATCTAGCCTAATCTACAAGTTTCCATGTAGGTACTCTCTCGGAGTGATAATGCCATTGGATCTTAATATAATAAAAAGTACGATCCCTTAATACTTGCTCCTTTCTATCTACTATGCGCATGGGTTGTTCCTCATAAGTTAAACTGTCTCTAAGTTGCAAAGGTTCAAACTCTATCACGTGGTTAGGGTCCGCAATGTACTTTCTCAACATCAATACATGGAAAACATTATGTATTCCTGCTAAGTTCGGCAGTAATGCAACTTTATATGCCACCTCTCCCACCCCATCCCAGATCTCAAATGAACCTACAAACCTAGGGCTCAACTTACTCCAAATGTCAAATCTCATTACTCCCTTTATGGGGGATACCTTAAGGAATACGTGGTCACCCACTTGAAATTCCAACTTCCGTCTCCTGACATCTATATAACTCTTCTACCTATTTTGAGTTATGCAGAGTCACTCTTGAATCAATTGGATCTTATCCATCGTCTATTGTACTACTTCAAGTCCCAATTATTTTCTCTCACCGACATCATCCCATCAAATAGGAGACCTACACTTCCTCCTATACAAAGTCTCATACGGAGCCATTTTAATACTAGCTTGATAACTATTATTGTAGGCAAACTCAACTAAGGGTAAATGATCATCACGTGCTCCTCGCAAGTCCAAAAACACAAGATCTTAGCATTTTCTTTAGCATTTGAATAGTCCTCTTTGACTAACCATCAGTTTGAGGATGAAATGCAATGTTGAAACTGAAACTAGTACCCAACGCCTTATGCAGACTTTTCCAAAATCAGAACACAAACCTATTATCCCTGTTCGAAACAATGGTAACTGGAATCCCATGTAGCCTTATGATCTTTCTGATATATATTCCCAGTAATTTTCTAGTGATATCCCCATGTAATTCTAAAAATTGAGTTGATTTGGTCACTCGGTCTACAATTATCCAAACTGCATTATTTGGCAATCCTATCACGGAGTTCATGGTAATATGCTCTCATTTTCACTCAGGAATAGGGAGGCATTGTAGTTGTCCTACCGGTCTTTGGTGTTCTGCTTTCACCTGTTGACACACTAAACAATGTGAAAATACTCAGCAATCTCTCTCTTTATATTATTCCACGAGAAGTTCTCTCTCAAGTCTTTTTTTTTTTTTTGGAATTACAGCTATCCCAACCCTTCAGATTGGACTAATATTGGACCCACGCGCATAGCTGGCTCTCCACGCATGGGGGGTAAATCTAGGACCAGTGGACCCAAGGAGCGTTTGCACCAAGTAAGTTTCGAACCCTTGACCGGTACCAAGTGAAGGTACTTACCAAGTGACCCTTGAACCACTAGGCTAACCTTTCAAGTCTCTATACATCTTTGCACCGTATATCCAGTGTTATGAGCTTCTCCAAGGATTTCACCATTCAAATCCATATTGTGAGGTACACAAAGTCTTTTACCTAATATTAATGAACCATCCTTGAGCACAGGAAAAAAACACTTCTCTCATGTTGGCCGGCAATTTCTTTCGTTTCTTTTAGGGTGAAGAACCTATTGTACAACTTCAATTTTGGTTATTCTATGCACACATTTGAATTTTGGTTATTGGATAGCTTCTTTAAAAGTCAAAAACCATTTCGATTAATTTAAAGGCTGGTTGAAGTAAAGGTTTTCATAAGTTATGTCATAATATTTATTAATCTGTTATTAAAAGACAGAACTATATGCTTAAGGATTTCTGAAAAAAAAATGATGGAGAAGAATGGGCTTGGTGGGCTAACGCATAGCCAGCCTTTTCAAGGGAAGTAGGCTGGCTTTGTTGTGAATACCAAACCCAAATTAAAGGAAGGGGGCTTGTCCCGACGGAACAATAACCAAAGACGAAGTCCATATGTCATGATTGTTGCCCTGTCTCTATCTTTGTAGCAAATGTAATTGGGATTTGGGAGGAAGAACGAAAAGCATTCATTTCTAGAGGGAGGGAGGGAGGGAGGGAGGGAGAGAGAGCATGTCGATCCTGTGGGAGAAGAGCGGGACGTGGAGGTGGATGGTGAGGAAGACAAGGGACTCGAAGCCTTTCTTCTTTGCTTTCGCTACGGTATGCGGTGTCGTACCTGGACTCATAGGCTACGGGGTCATGCAGTTCACCAACTCCCACAACCAACAGCTCGAAACCCAACTCCGCCACACCGCTCGTCCCGATTCCCTTGTACGTTACTCTTAAATTTGTACTTCTCCTGTTTTCTGTATGTCTTACTAATCTCTCCATATCATTTACTTAGCTGGATAGATCTGATCTGATCTTCTCTTACTTATTTCGGCAACAAATCATTACGACTTCAATGTTTTTGAAGAATTCCTTATTATATTGCTCACTCACTATGTGATTACGTTTATGTAAATTTCACTTAATTCGATAGGCAGCTCCTCTGCTGTGAGGAAAAACAACAGCATGGTATGCTGTTAATTAAAACGCCGACGTTTTAGTTAGTTTTGCACAGGAAAACAAATCCCCCAAAACAAGTGCTCAAAGCCTGTATCTGAGGCGCGGATCAGGAGGGAGGTTCCCTCTCCAAAACATGGAGACTTCTCTCTCTAAAAAGACACTGATCATGATATTACTGTTTGTAGTTTGGCTGTCAATGAAAAGTATCCCTCCGTTCAAGTTTATATGTATGTTTGATATCAATAAATGGTGAATTTAGACCCAAAAGAGAAGTCTTTTCTCTGCACTCTCTTGCACAATCTCTCCTCACACTCAAGACCTATGATTATCTCTCTCCTCTCTCTCTCTCTGTTAAATTTTACTACAAATTTCTGGGTAAAATCAAAATGGTGGGTGCCAACGACTAAGCACCCAATCAACAAGAACTACCATCCCTCATACTTGCCTGATTTTCAGAGAAGAAGCTTGCAGAAAGAGAGACGTATTGCAGGTGTTGAATGTGTTATAAATGGAGATTGTGGGTTTTGATAGGGTTTTAAATGATACAACACAACACATTCAAATTTCCTAGGGAGGGAATTTTATCGAAAGATAAGTAAATTTATGAAAGAGAAACTGAGAGAAATGGGCCCGGAATGTGCGAAGAGGGCAGAGAAGGCGCATGGCAGAGGAAACACAAATCGAAGGTCTTATGATTGCCATAAGAGGAAAGGCTGAAGTTGCAGAGAATGAATGCAGTGGACATTACAATTGGAGTAAAGTCTTAGAGCATCTCTAACCACACTCAATAAAATAGCTACTCAAAATATATTTAAATATTATATTCTCTACTTTAGCTATCTACTTTTTAAAATTCATTCCAACCACGCTTTTTATTTTAGCTAACTACTTCAACTAATTTTCAATAATATAATTCAAAAATGCCACGTGGCGTAACACGTAAGCCCCATAATAATGATGTGTTGTGCCACGTCATCAAATTTTAAATTTTTCAACGGTCATATTTTTTAAAATGTATAAATAAGACCTCCCTCTCCTCATTGTCATATAGCTCAAATTTATTTTACTAGTATTGAACTCATATTTCTTTGCCATGGCTTATGATAGTAAATTGAAGATGATTCTTAATGATTTTGACTCCAATGATGAGTTGAAGATGTTAGCGGTTGCTGCTATAGCAATGGAAAAACTCACTAAGAATAGTCCGCAATACGTCGTGGTTTTATTCAAGGTCATTCTGTTATTTTTCGCAATCGTGTTGAAGGGCATGAGAGACTTTGATCGCAATTATTTTGCTGAATCACCTACCTATTCCCCAAATTTACTTCGAAGGAGGTTTCGAATAAATCGATCTCCTTTCGTTCGTATTATATACATGGTGGAAGTTTATGATCCATACTTTGTCCAAAAAAGGGATATTGTTAGGAATATTGGCTTGTCTCCCCTTCAAAAGATGATTGCCGCTATAAGAATGCTTGTCTATGGAGTTGCAGCTGATGATGTTGATGATTATGTGATGATCGGCGAAAGTACAGCCATAGAAAGTTTGCAAAGATTTGTATCGGCCATAGTAGCAATTTATTTTGATGAGTACTTCAGGTGACCAAACAGTGCAGACATTGCTAGATTATTAGCAATCGGTAAGAGACATGGGTTTCCGGGGACGCTAGATAGTGATGGAATTCATTGGTTTCGTCACCAATTTCAGACAACCAAAAGGGGGGGGGAGATACCTGAGCGGTGGTTGTCTGGCTGTGGTGGATTGCTGGCCATGTAGAAGGTTTGGATGTTGCGTGAGAGATTTCAGGGGAATCTGGAGGTAGAGATGGGGAGGGGAAAAGTAAAGTAAGAGACGGGAAGAAGAGGAAGAGAGAGTGTGGGGTTGAGAAAAAGGGACGCTCCACCGACAAAGAGAGTCTGAGAGTGTAGGGAGACTCTGAGAGAGACGAGTGAGAGCTCTGATGAAGACGAGAACAACAAAAATGGTGCAAAACTCTAATGAAAAGCGACCCAAAATTGGGGGGGAGAGAGCTCTGATGAGAAAGAGCCTTGTTAGCCAGAATTGATGAGTGAGAATGGGGGGAAGCAAATTAGCGAGTGAAATAGAGAGCCGGTTGGAGCCAAATTTTTTGGATTGCCTCAGCAAAATAGCTAAAAGATGCCCTTTGTTGAGCCGGTTAGAGTTGCTCTTATAGGGAGAAAGAAGAAAAGTGGAAGGGCATAGTGAAGGGATTGTAGGAACTGGAAGTAACTCAGTCAGTAAGTGAGGCAGGAGAGGAGAGTGCTGAGACCCAGATGGAAGCTGAGAGTGCTTAAGAACAAAGCACTATTGTTTCACTTTAAATGGATGACACGGCAACGTTTCATTTAACAGCACAGTGTGTTGTATTTTACTAACAGCAGATGAGCCGGACCCCTCCAAAAAGAAACAAAAGAAAAAACCTCAATTACCCTTTTCTGTTTCTAAGAATAATGCTGTAGAAAACAGGAAATGTGCTCGGGGTTCCACTTAACTGCTTCCAAGTTAGTGTAACATAACCATAGTTCACCTTTATTCTTTTTAGCCATCAATGAAACGGACCTTTGGAGTGGGCACATGTGACTTCAACTTTACAATTGTTGACTGCTCATCTGTGCTAACACCTTATGTGATTTCCATTTATCCAACATATTCTTAGGATGCTGCCACTTAATATAGACTTCAGCACTTCACTTGTCCCCTCGTTGAATTTCACCAAAAGAAGCCAACCGTCATTACATTTCATTGTTTACCCATAACATACAAGATGTTAACATATACGGTTCCTGCATCAAAGTTTGGAGGCCTCCTTATAAGTGGGGGTTTTTTTTTTTTTTTGAAAGAAAAATCCATCATAAAATTATTCTTTTGCCATCCAAAACAATCAGCAAAGGCTTGATTCTCTATATTTTCTCATACCTATGGCAATGTCACGTGATGCAACAAATGAGCTTAACGGGTGAGGCTATGACACTGGGCATCAGCAGCTGATGCAACTCAATGCCTATTATTTAGTAGAAGATGATGTGCAAATGTAGTCAAATATTTTATATAAATTATTGCATGGAAAATTTGGAATGATTGATTCGATATGAAGGTTCCACAGTCTGCAGTAAGAAGGTGCCATAACTTATGTGGATTCGGCTGTACTCTGTAGGAAAAGGATTTGATTGTCTATTAAGTTTAAGAGTTATACTATCCAAGGGCATAGTTGTATGTAAATATAATTTTTAGTGCTCAAATTTGGTTTTACAGCCATTGGAAAACTGGGGAAAATTTAAGTGAGATATTTAAGTACAACTGAAAAACCATATGGAAATATATGTAAAAATATTTTTGACGTTCTTGGAAACGTCTAGGAACTTTTTGGTGATGATCATTACTGGATCTCTTCTTTTTTCTAATGGTTTTGAATCTTTTTTCCAGCCATGATTTATCTGCATTTGTGACAATTTTTTTCAACATTTTTCCTACACTTGTGTTTCATTTCTCTGACAACCAGTCAAATTGGCATATTTGTCTACCAGATTCAACTAATTCATGTCTGCTTCCTTTTTTAAGAAAATTGCCTGTGTGATTCTTCTATACAGTTTTATCTAACTTTGCAGATGACATGATTATCATTTTGAACGATCCTACTTGTCTTTTTGGATTTGTCCAAGTTCTGTCTGTCTCATTTTTCTAGCTACTTCATTCTGTTTTGTTACCTATGCTCAGACACAGTGCAGTAGATTCACCCTGAGAGAGAACCCCCCCCCCTGAGAGAGAACAAACATCTGTTCTGTTACCAATGCCTGCATCCATGGCTTTTAGGAGCTTAACCAATAAGAGAAATGCCAACTCATGAGGAAAACTACAGCATAAGTAATGCATCATAATCAGTTTTCTTGAATTCATGACGGGGGAGAACTTCCGCTAAAGAAACTTAGGAAGGGAACAAAAATTAGCCAACTCGTTTATAATTTGATGTATCCGCCTCTCACAATCCTTTTTATCAACAACACAAACATCGAGGAAGATAGATGGCTATGTTTTCACCTGAGCTCATAATATTAATGACTGGTACTCTGATTTGAGTCAGTATATTGTTCCGTCTTTTTTTCGTTTGTGTAGTTTTTGTTGATCTGCTTCTGTTTGCTTCCTTGTAGATTTCTTATCTGATTAGTGGATGTAATTCATACGTTGTGCTCGTATTACGTATTGTAACTTGGTATCAGAGATGATTGAATTCACTCAATGTTAAATGGCTTCAGTTTTGTAATGGTCTTTGTTTTCTTCTCCTTCCTTGTTTTGAGTGGGATAAATCCTGATAGATGATGCTTTTCTTGGAATTGTGAAATAGATGATGGGGAAAGTTAATAGAGAGAGGCTGGCTGAATACCTTGGGGAACTGCAGAGGAAAGAGGATACAAATGACAGATATGTTGCCGCTTTAAGAGGGGAGACGTTGACAAGAAACCCATACGTGAGAATTCAACCAGTACCAAAGCAAAGCAACACTGAAATTAAAAAAGATTAGAAATAGAGCAGTATCAGCGGTAGATGTCAACGTTTTCTATTTTGAGCGGAAGAAGGAGGAGTGTGTTCTGATACTATGCGACATTTACTTTTTTGTTGTTCATTGTATTTATTGTGAGTTATTTCCAAACTAGTACTGCTGTCATGAGAAGATTCCCGGCCTAGTTCATCATAATGGTTAATAGAATTCTCATTTTTGTAGTTAGTTTAGGTTTTAAAACCTTCAACATTTGATTGAGGGTCTTGGAAAGAATCGGGGAACAAATGTTTGTTTTTTCGACAATGGAGGAACAAAATGTTAGAAAGGCCTCCCTTAAGATGTATGTGGCTACTCATTTGCTGGGTTGAGAGCGATGCTTGAATGAACCCGTTAGAAGAGACCAACCCGTCTGGTTGTATTACTAGCTGTACGGAATGTACTAGGTTGCCAAATTTGACAAAAGAAATGACTCGGAGGTGTCTGATTTGTAACAGATTGTTGGTTTTGCATACCCTCTCGGTACGTTATACCTCCAATTTATTTCCTATTTAATTAGGTCACTTTTTTAAGATTTTTTTCTTCAAATTTGGTCATATTCAACATCGGGCTTACCACACCATGTGCAAACTTAGAGTCGCCACAATCCTCTCTTTCTTTTGAAAACATGCGCCTTAGGTGCACCTCTACTCACGACTGATCTGCTCTTTGAGAGGTATAGTGTACCGAAATGGTATGTAAAACTAACTAGTAGTATCAGAGCTAGTTCCAACATAGGTAATGACTATCCTCAATCCCACGATTGCACCCCTCCAACCTGTTATCTCTGTACTGAACTGTGCTATCTCCTTATGTCACTAAACACCACCTTCCTTTTCTCGCTTACATAATTGTCTATAGGCAAAACAGAATACGATGCCAAGAGACTCATTTTTTTATGTTCAATCCTGTTGAGGAAGTAACAAATAATATATATATGTGATTACAACGATATTTGGAGATCTATTGGGCAATGGGAAGCTGTAGCGAGACGTGATGGAGCAGCTGCCAGTGGAATCAACACAAAATCGTGCGTGGTTGTATCCCATACTAGCTCAAAGCCCTTTGAAGGTAGAGATATTCCGTTCTTAAAAGCCACTGCTAAATTAGACAATATGCGATCTCACAGCAAGATTGTGCGTACTCTTCTGTGAATAGTATATTGTAGATGGGTATTTAACATAGTTGAATTTGTACAATGCCGGATTTTGAAGGACAACGATTGACAGTAAAGAAACTAAGTCAATATAGTAAGTTACACACTCCATGTACAAAAGAGGTAACTCTGCTTCAGGTCTTCTCACTACTAGGAACCAGATCATCCTCAAAGCGTATGTGCATATTAACAACTCCAGCAGTTCACAAAAAAAAAACTCCAGGAACTCTCTTTCATCAACTATACACCCTGAGGCGGCTGCTAATCTGCTGGCGGCATATGGGACAGTTGGACAATCTTGTGCCACAATCTTTACAAGTCTGCAATTCAATTAATTAACACTCAAAATGCTGATGACATTCAAATAAGCGCAAAAACAAAATGTAATTTAAAATTGGTGCGTGCTCCTCACCATGTGTCCACACCCAAAGGCCATATCCTTCCCATTACTCAGGCAAATTGGGCAGACCTTATTCAGGGGAAAAGGGCATAAAAGAAACATCATCAGCATTTGAGAAAACAACTTCTTGTTCTGAAAAGTAAATGGATTAAATACCCGGAAACATGAGTTGGTTCAGCAGCATTTCCAAGAGAAAGCCATATCCGTAAAATAATCAAGGCATGGAATCATGGATAATTTGACCTGCACTTGAATATATGCTTGATACTTCTTACCTGGTTTCGTTCATCTTGAGCAGGTGTTGAACTGTTGCTTAATTCTCGAACTGGGAATGCTGGACGATGAGCATAAGGAACTGGAGGAGGGCGCGTAACTATCTTCCTTGCTTTTCCCGTCACACGTCTTTGTCCAACAAGATTAAAAAAATATGTTAATTGAGCAAGCATGCTTAATCAAGTCCATATAACGGTTTCATGATAAATTTGTGACTGGGTTAAGGGCATCTAAAACATTGAAGTCGTTCTCATTTCTGACATAAAAATAAATACTTGGAGGAGGAAATGGGCCGATTGTATGTTAAAACTTATAATGATTACATCGAGGAATAACATATCAAAATATGGAACATCAAATATACATTTTCTAAATCATTTGAAGAACAATTGCAATGACTGCAGTGTGTTTGGTTGTTTTAGTTTCTTCTTTACAAAAACCTAATTTCCCACATGACGAACGACTAAACTTGAGTCATCATTGGATATCTAAATTGTAAGGTCAAGAAAACTAAGAAACGAAGTGCTACATACCCTAGTAGACTAAGTTCAGTAGCTGCTTTATATTGGATTGGGATCTCCATTAGTGCAGCTAGAGCAAATGCAGCTTCCTTCTCAGAGGGAGTTGTTTCTTTTGACATAATAGCAGTAAAATTAACGAACTGTACACAGACAAACAGCCAAAGGGTCATCAATTGCGGAACCATAAAAGTTCCTAGTTGAAATTAGCTACAGTTGTTGCGGTACTACCTGAAAATTGTCGAAGTCGCGAGCAGGGATCTTGTCATCAAATTTTTTCATGTCTTCCCAAGGTCCATCTCCGACACCAACAAGAACAATTGAGAGAGGAGAAAAACTGATCTCAAAAAAGAAAACTATCATGAGTTCACATGATTGCATGTTGCATTAAACTACCAAACAAGACAAATTTCAACACAACCCCGGTAACTTGTGGTAACGATTATGTATGATCAAAAAAAAAATTATAAAAAGCATTTTGCTTGGTTTATACTATTTTTCTATGAGATGCCGGGAATTTTTTGACCAGATTCCTAGTCATAGTATGTAGATTGTGAAGACGACTATTTGACTTTATCCATTCTTTTGTTGTTTTTTTATCCAAATTGGGGTGGTGTGACTAAGTTATTATTGCTAGATTTAAATGTCATAAAAAGGATCAATAGTTTTTTATTCTAATATAATTCAATTAGACTAGATAGTAGAATAAGTGAGCAGGAAATAAATGGATAAATGCGGAGAGCTAAATGTTATGTGGGTACATAACTTTTATTTGGGGTAAATAGCTTAAATGTTAGAAAATGCAAACATCAAACCACGAATTACTGCTGAATTGATTCAAGATGGCAAAAATTTTAACTCAGTACTTAAGTTGTGTCTGTCATGTATCCATTATTAAATTGAAAACTGTACAAGAAAAATAACTATTTTTTGTGAACAGGTGAACTCAAACTCAACTGAGCTTTATGTCCCGACAAGAATGTGACCACAAAAACTGCAGCAGGAAGTATTAGGCAATCATACAAAGTTTTGTTTTAGTGACTTCTCTATTGTCTCATGTTTTTCTCATAGATCTAAGTGCGACCATTTGAGTGAAAATCACTTCTCAGCTTTGTTGCACCATGTGAACAAATGTCGTTGAAAGGAAAAGGCAATCCAATAAAACAGGAGTTTCTGGTTTGTAATGTAAGTGGCTATGGACAAGACCAAAGATGACAGTCGAGCTGCTTCTTAAAAAGAATTCAATCCTATGTTGGTGGTGTCAACATGTCAGCAGAAATTAGAAGAACAGAAAGAAACAACAGTAAAACAAGGGCTGTGGTTGTTTGTCATTTCAGTGACTAGGGCCAACAACGAATACAAATGTGAGAGAGCTTTTTATTTGAAGATAAAGATAATTACCTAGTTTGGGGAGAGGTAGTTGGATGCATACCTTTGACATTATTGCAAGGGAATGAAAAAAAAAACCATTAAGTCTTGGACTACAAAATAGACTTGAAACCAACAAAGAGCTATATTCCCACCCTGAATATCCACAACACAGGTGTACAGTGTCCCCGAAATAAGGTTTCTTACCCCACCAAGTGCCTGGCCGCTATAAGAAGTTATATGTGTTTCTGCATCGCAATGATACCCCCCACAAACAGATAAAAGAGCACTTCCCAGACCCCTCTGCCCCATCACCCACCATACCTCCAAACCATGCTCCTTAAATCAACTTGTCTACTCTTCGAAGGAAGACAAGTCAGTATAAGAGAAGGAAGTTTTTCTAGCTTTAACAACGATTTACCAAAAAGGTAACTATAGAGGAGGTAACTCCATATCCAGAATGTAAAATTTGAGATCATTTTGACATTTTAAACATCCTGCATAATGAAGCATCTGGCTTTAACAGTGACCCACAGCCATTATAACATTAACCATCAGCACTGAATCATCAACATGAATTATGAGGTTACAGGGGACTTGAATTAGTAGATGGAAGCTTAAAGCAAAATAAACCAGAAAAAGTTTGTTTACATGACTGTACCTTGCATTGACTATTGCGTTGATTGTTTTCTCTTCTTGTGGGCTGAGTTTCCCATCACTTGTATCGACACTTCTCGTAACCTTCATCCAAAAGCAACTAATCTGGTATAACTAATGAATATGCAAGCATGCTTCCAGCATTCACGAGGGCGCATTTGTTATGTGTGTGTGTGTGTGTGAAAGAGACAGAGAGAGGAGGGGAGAGAGACAGAGAGAGAGAAAGAGAGAGATGTGACCTGGCCATCTGCTATGATAACCAAAACATGGTATTGTCCACCACTTTTCTCCACTATGTCTATTGCGGCATCAACTACCGGTGCGTAAGATGTAGGCCCTTAAACAAATCACATGCATTTATGAATGTATCTTTGCTCGATGACAAAATAATTCAAGATAATACTAGGTTCATCTAATTAGAAGCACCCGTGACCAAATTACAAAAGTAGAATTCTTGATGAATAAGCAATCCTACCATCAGATTCGGAGGAAAAAGAATACCTGACAAACGCAAGTTTGGAACTAACTTCTTGTAGCAGGCTTTAACTTCTTCAAAGCCATGGCAAGGAGAATGATCGCTATGAAAGCTAAACACTTCTTGGTCATGTGTAGTGGCTACATTTAAAAAAAAGGGTATCCAAACCAAAAGAAAAATTACATTATCAGGAAAGACAAAATATATGGGAGAAGAGAATTTCAAAACCTAAATTTGCCAGGGGATCGAACCTACCATCACCAAATCCGAAACAAGGAATTAAGTTGTCTTCATCAAAGGGAGCTAATGTCTTTCCGATAATAGATATGGCTTTCTCATAAGGATTAGGTGCATCACCAATGGCATGCAGGCTCCGATTGTTGAACGAATATTTGCCTTTAGATATAACATTGATGCATTAGCTTCCATGGCAATACCGTTATAATAGTACGATACCAACACAAATTTATAATGACTAACCAATGACATCTCAGCTATAAATGTTGAAATTCGATTTTAAAATGTGTATCTCGGTGCAAAGTGTATTCTTTGATCAAGCAACACGCACAATGAACACGAGCCATTGGCCCTGTGGCCATGGCATCATAATCAACCAAACCTGGATGGTGGCAATGCAGAATGATGGATCTACCCATTCTAAATAATGTAGCTAACAAGGGGGTTAAATAATTCAGGGCTGCACAAAGCTAGACATAATTATAATCCAACTAATTTAGAAAAAGATGTCAGTCCTGATAAACTAAATTATACGGTTACCAGGATCCAAGAAAAATTCTACATAAAGGGTACCCAGTGATGAAGAGATGGATGCAATATTTATGGAAATTGAAGACTGAGAGGGGTCCTGGCCAAAAAAAGAAACTAACAGGGGTCACTTCATCAAGAGGGGAAAAAGTCACTGATCAAACAGTGTTTCAAACAATGGAGTTTCCAACAACCCATGGGGATCATGGCTCCCCAGGCCATAACTGTGCTACATCCACGTACTATGAGGGTCACACATTTTGAAGTAGGAAGCAATTTTACTTCACAAATCACTACCCAAAATGAACTAAAGAAATTTAATGGAAAAGTTGTTATTGAATTCCACAAACCTGTCCATTCATTACTTTTGGTGAAATCTATTCCGAGAATAAGATTTGATGATTCCAGACCTGATTCTCTCAAAGCCATTGTAACCTGTACAAGAGAATCAATGTTGCAAACTTTAACAACGAACAGAGCTTATAAGTCAGGTAGAGTTCAAAATAGATCATGGCATGCTACCCTAAGAGTAAAGTACAGGACTCACGTAACATACATGCTGCTTCAGTTTACTACTAACACATAATTACATTTTTGGGGGGGCCAAGTTTCATGACAGCACAAAATGGCCACAGAATGTAGAAGGGAAAAAATGAATATTTTCCATAGCATTCATTGAATCCCCGTCAGTAACTACTCTATGAGATAGATGGACAAACATTCCCAACCATCAACAGGATTACTAGAGGGTGGATCAAATTTGAAGACCATCTACTTAGATACATCCAATGCTGGGTTGGAAGGACAATACGCCAATTATGAGAGGATGAATGGGAGGGAAGGGCAATACTCATACTCTAGTGATGTGAGAAGAATCCAAAGAGTTGTTAAACTGTGGCAGTTAAGGAGGCACCAGGCATGGCAGGGAAGATCACAAGATTCTTTACTTTTTTTGAAAGAAGAATAAAAAAGGAAATAGATAAAAATAAAATTCCAAGCATATTATTCCCACGCGTTCACTTTAATACTATTTACACCCAAAATAGTAAAATATGAGAGTGAAACATGAAAGCAATCCAACGGTCATAAAAGAGTCTATGAGAGTCCATACTTAACTGGGCAGTTAAGGAAGTGGGACGACTCTAAGAATCTTGAGAAGAAGGAAAACGTAACATCATGAGTAAGCCGCCAGTTGAAGACGGTTCAGTACACGTTTGCATATCAAGGACAGAGGTCATGATCACAATCATGGCCGGAAAAGATGGATTCGACGGTTGATGGTCATCCCTATCAATAACAAAGGCAAGGCTACGAGAAAAAGAACCTCGATCAAACACAATAACTCTACACAAAGTCAACCTCTCTCCTACTTATTTTTACTTCCCAGTAACTTTATTTTATCACAATATGTAGTTCACCACTCCGGTAATCTTTACCGTCTTTCATTTAATGTTAAATTCAGTACTTTTTCATACTTCAAGTTCAGTTTATCTGCTATTTTACATTGTCATTGTTTTTCTACATTTTTGGTCCATTACGTGCTAGTCGGAGAATTATTTAAGTCTTTGATTCCTAAGGCATAGAAATGTGTTTGGATCGTAAGTCCACTTAAATTTTGGCATGTCCACAATTCAAATATACGCCAAACAAATACGGTGGCATTTATATTTTCTGCTTGAGTAGCGCCAGAAGTGTGTTGACGTAAGCCACTTCATACGACAAATATATCCTGACTTTGCCAAGTAACGAATGTCACTTCTCCAAAGGTTAGCCTTTCTTTCTTTTCAGATTTATTTTGTGTGTGGGCAGTGGCACAAGCACATGATATTATTACCCAAGCCTAATATCGCAAACGAATTATTCCCTCATCGAGCATTGCCCCCGGCTCAACTCTCAAGTGAACTGTGTCAGTGTCCCAATTTTCATGTTAGAGGTGTGGTTCAGTTCAAGACTAACGCCCAACTCCAAACTCCCAACTAGTATTAATCTTAGTTCAACCTGACTGCATAATTGAGTTGACAATCCTACAATTACTAAAAGTGACAATAAATTTTTTACACCAAAATGCCCAATGAATGAATGTGATTTGTTGGAATAATGAGTCCCACGCCCACCACCAACTCTCATGAAACATTCAATGACCAAGTGTTTTCATATCATTTAGTACAATAAAAAATTTTGTGCTGGCAGCATCTCCAATAATTGAGTTACTGACTATGCCAACATGTTGAGCAGCTTGCTCAAATGGATTAATTAACCAACCGACCGAACAACCAATGAGAGTCTGGCGTAGAATGGAATGCCTATTTAAGCTTGAGCAATGCAAATGCTACTTACTAGAAGAAAAGGCAGACAAACACACACACGACAATATGGGCCGGGTGAGCCAAACAGAAGAACACAAGATTATCGCCCCAGGGAAGGAACGGCATGCTATGCGTTTTTAGTTTGGAAAACCAAAAATAAATAAATAAATAAATGGAGCTAGCTATCTAGCTGGAGGTGGAGATCAGGAATAGATCATTAAGTAGTAGGAACCTAACCTGATCGAGGGTCGAGAAATTATCGGGGATGTACTCGTACTTCTTATGAATACTCTTCTTTTCTTTCATACCTTTGGCAGGCGTGGGGGCAGCAGCATCACTAATATTTGTGCGAGTGGCGGTGGTGGTGGATGAGAAGGAGGAGGGAGTTTTCTGCATAGAAAAAGTTTGTGGTGGACGAACAGGTGGGGGAACGAATGAAGAATCTGATGACGGCGGCGTCCTTTCTCCTCTGGAAGACATGTTTTGACCAAACGATGATGAGGAAGGTGTTAATCCTCTGCTGCTGCTGCTGGTATTATTATTGGTGTGCTTTCTTCGGGAATATAATAAAACATTTCCCATCTCATCTTCTTCATTTGAAGACTACCATCCCAACCCCAATTTCAATCAAATAAAGCGAATACCCAAAGTTATGCCCCACGCCTCTTTAACTTTAATTTCACTTTATAACTCTTCTCTTTAGCAGCAGATGCTTTCTTGTTGATTGGAAAGACAATATTCCCCAATTCCAC
>CM042187.1:45739978-45762104 GCA_023539305.1 Ilex asprella
ACTAGGGTTTTTATTTTTTGGTTATGAGGAGTTAAGAGGGTTTATTATTATTACTATCAATTATATTATTTTATTTTATTATTGTATATTAGTAGGCTGTATGTTTTGTATTTTTTTGGTATTGTTTATTTTAAAGAGATTGTATTTTTCATTAGTTATTATTAATTTTGTTATTATTATTATTATATATATAATATTATTTTAATTAACCATATCCTCGTCGTACCCGTGTCCTATGTTTTAGAACTTTGTCATATCTCCGTGTCCGTATCGTATCGGATACGGTGTCCGTATCCATGCTTCATTGATAGCAATTGAAGTTGTGACAACTATTTCTGAAAAATCGATTTTGTTCAGGAGTATAGTTAAAGTTTGTCAGTGCTAAAGAAAATTTTATCATGCAAAAAGTGGGCAAGGAACCTTGAAAACGGAACATGTGTACAAGAAGGGGAAAAATAACTAATTTCATTGGTGTTTCAGTTGGAAAGAATGTTCTCATGTTGGGAAGCGCCAAACATCTCCGTGTAAGGATATGTCAATCCCCCTCTAAAAAACTTTTAGACCCGAAAATTATCAATTCTTAAGTCTAAAACACTTCAAATGCACGCTCTGATAATAAAAAATAGTGTTTAAGGAATCATTGTTCTAAACTCGGATGTCAACCGGTCATGCCTCAATCACCTTGGGTCAGGTTGCAAACTAAATTACCACCAATTTTCTCAAATAGATGGCATTAAAATCCTCAATATAGAATGAACAGATTCTTCTTTTGGAAGTTATTACATTAGATCAAATCACCAAAAAATGTGAAACTACATCAATAATTCATAATCAACAATCTCCAATTCTTTGTTTGAGTTGGTCACCTATCAGTTTTTACTCCGAGTTTAACCTAGGTTTGATAGGGTAAGTTGGGGTGAGCTTCATAGTCTAGTAACCATACTAAAACATGATACATGGAATAGGAACTATCAATGGTAACCAAACAATCAAGAATCATTCGTAGAGATGAGAATTTAAACAATGTTTCATTAATCCCATGAAGCTCTATCCCCCCAATCTTTCAAATCACGCATAGTTTCATACTCAATTCAGCTCAATAATATGATAAGTGTCACTCGGTACACTGCACTATGACACACACCCTATAAAGCCAAATTCACATCTCACAACCATAATAATGCAACCGAGTGCACCTGATGCATGTGTTGATGAGTGCCAAATCAATTTTCCAAGATACTTGTAAAGTAATCAGCTTAAAGAACTCATCTTTGACAAAATTCAATCAAATAGTGATTCAAGAGAATTTTCAAGACGATAATAATTTCAACAATTTGAATACAATCTAAGAATACTAATAACTAAAGTCTAAAATACTCTTTGCAAAGATGTTTATAGACGGATGCATATTATGAGATAAATCACTTAGGTCCTAACCAAATCCAATAGATGTGAAGATCTCAATCTTTAAAAGAATCATCTAAATTTTCATTAAAATTGGGTACTGTTTCACTAATTGATCATCTAGTCAAACAAGTTTCTCTCCATGTCATAGTTCTTAACTGCATTGTATTACTACCCATTTCACATCGCATTGTATGTTCTGTCGCCATCTCTATCTCTTCTTTTGTTTTCTTTATTTTCTTTCATTCTCATCTCTTGTCAACCTATCTCTATCCTCCCATGCACAGTAGAGTGGTAATTGAGTCGAGTTTGTACTCAAGCTCGGTTCGGTTGTGAAGGTCTCTACTCAGATTTGGCTCAAGCTTGACTCTCGAGCCCAAAATTTTGTTCAAGCTCGACTCGCCAAGTTTTCTAGTCGAAAACGAGCCACACTTGTCGGTCATCAATCCAAAAAGTTAAACCCTAAAATCTTTGTTTTTCAACAAAATCCCAAAGAAAATACATAATCAATGAAAAACTAAACCTAGAATGTCAAACATCCCTAAAAATCTATAACATCTAAAGAGGAATGAGAAATTTGCAGGAGGAGTCACTTTGTTGATGGTGATGAAGAACGGTGGTGGCCTTGTTTAGCTTTCAAACCAAGGAGGTAGACGTAACCTCCACCTCCACGAACTCCATTACATCCTCCACAAACTACACTATAGTTTTCATGGTCCTACGCTTTAGTAAGCGAGAGAGGGAAAAAAGGGGTGAGGAGGGGATGGTGAATTTGGTGAAACAAAGATGGAAAGGGACGAGTTTCAGGCTATAGTGTTCGTGGCTCGAGGAATATAAATGTTCAGCCTTCTTTTTGGTTTTTCAAATTGGTACGCCATGTGAATATCAACTACTTTAGCTTTATTTGGTTTTACCCAAATACCCTTTAGGAAGTCTACTAGTTTGCATATATGTCTGGTATTGGTGAGAAAAACAAACTTGTTCAATATGACGGTTATCAGAGCCTAAACTACACCATAGACTTTAAAACTTTTTACGCTTACAACGGAAGATGATAAACTCATTTCCCACAAGGTCCATGTATGACCTAATGTCAAAGCTGTAATACCAAACTGTGACGCCCCAAATCCTGAGATCCTTTATTAACTTGTTGATCACTCATCAACTCACGAAATACCTGTAGATGCCGTATAATCCAACACCACTTCATTACATCCCCTTTATCGGGATTATAACATAACGAAATTCAGGCATTCTCCTTTGCACAGGAGCACTACCTAACACATAACCTATTTATATTTTAATTAAATGACCATTCCAAGGTCCAAATCCCAAAGTATACACTTAAAATTTAAGCATTTACATCATACAAAGAAAAGAACTCAAGATGTGAAAGCTTGGCAAAATTTTATTTAAAATTTCTATTTTTGTGAAGAGGTACCGGTAGCTCGTGTACTTGGTACCGGTATTAATACCTGTGAACCTAGGCTAACAGGTACTGGTACCATGTTGTCGGGAGGCCCAAGTACCAGTACCACTCAGGTATCGATACCTCTTGACAAAAATTGAAATTTTAAATAGAACTTTGTCGAACTTTCACATCTTGAGCTCTTTTTCTTGTATGATGTAAATGGTTAAATTTTAAGTGTACACTTTGGGATTTGGACCTTGGAATGGTCAAATGATTAAAACGCGAACATGTTATGTGTTGAGTAGTGTTCCCGTGCCAAGGAGACTCTGCGCAGATTCTGTTATGTTATGATCATAGTTATCAAATCGTGTATCGGAAGACGTATCGTTTTTTAAAAATAGTGTATTGTATCGCGTATCGTATCGTGTATCGTAAGATACGGTGCAATTTTAAATAAATAATAAAAATATATATATACCTTTGAAAAAAAATTATACATTCATAAAAACATAGCATTTCATTAATACTCCACCAACTATTCAAGTCATCAACATAGTCCACTAACATTAAAATGCAAAGTTCACAACCATAGTTCACTAATTCAAACTTAAAACACCATTGGGCTTTGTAAATAAATTAAAAAATTAACATTAATTAAAATTCAGAAATTTTGATACAAACAAATAAAAAAAAAATTGGCTTTGTAAATAAATTAACATCATTTCTTCCACTGTACAAGACTACATGTTTGTTAAAGTATTTGTCTAGCCCAAAACAACATCGTTCCATAAAAAATATTAAAAAAAAATTAGTATACCTAGCCTAAAATGACGTCGTTTCATTAAAAAAAAACAGCATTTACACGTATCGTGCGTATCGTTCCAATACGTATCGTATCGTACAAACGTATTGTGTATCGGACAATACAGCGCAAAAACGATACAGAATTACGATCCGTATCGTTTTAGCCCTGTATCGTGATGTATCGTACGATGCGTATCACGTATCGTACGATACTAACAACTATGGTTATGATCCCAGCGAAGGTGGTGTCGGATTATACGGTGTCCACGGGTGTTCCGTGGGTTGATGGGTGATCAACGGGTTGAGAAAGGATCCTCAAATTTAGGGTGTCTCATTCAAAACGAGTTGTTCGGACTCGGGCCCGTGCCTAAATTTTTGTTCATATTCGACTCATATTGTAATACGAACGAGCTTGAATGAGCCAAAAACCAAGTCGAGCCCGAATAACTCGGATCATTTACTTGCCCTACTTCCAAGTCTCTCTCTTTACACCCAAAAATCAATGGTCCAACTCCATTCTAGTCAAATATGGATATGCTCAAATGGGCATAATTGACATCTTAATACCCTAAAATGTCTCCATTATTTTCCTCACTTTTTTTAGTATTTTGAATAGATTAATTCTTTAAAGGCCCCACAATTACATGAACAACAATCAACATTATTTATTTTTGTGGACTTTTTATTTTATCTTTTTACGGGATCTCTCGTTCTCTCTCAATTATAAATGTTGAACAAATACATTCAAACGCACTCACTAAACACCAACTGCTCTGATTAATTTTTCCCTTCTTAGTCTTCCATTTGTATTATGAATGTCGAGCATACACCCAACACACTAAATTAATAGCCTTAGGTTTCAAATGTGAAATTTCCACATACACCTATCTTATAACATTTCCAAAAACTTGGAATGTCTGTGTGACCTCTTACAAGTTTGACGATGAACATTAGATAGGGATTACTATTGGTGACCAGACCACATCGTAACCATGACAATAGTAATGCTTGATTAGGAACATTCATAGCTAAAACGTGACATACAAAATTTTTATTTTTTTTTTCTTTTTTCAGATGTAACTTAGGTGGATCCATTGCCCACCACCAAATTTTACCCTTTTTCAAATTTCAATGAAAACATTTATTTTTTTATTTTAACAACAAGAAAAAAAAACTTTAGTTAGGTTAATTGATTCTACTTCATCTCCCCCAGGCCCCCCCTTTCTCTTCTTACCAGCATGGACAAGACAGATGGGATGAAGGATAGCGGGCAAAGCAAGCAATATAATATCAAGGGATTCATACGTAGCTAAAGTATGAGATACTATAAGCCAAACCAGACCATACACAACAGTGTTCTGGACCACACCGGCCAAAAACTACCATAGACAGCTAGACACCACCCAAACACCCAATTGAATCCATTACCACTCAATTGCGATCAAATAACATGTGCTACAGGCCTTCGCACACACAATGGTTTTGTGTGGGTGTAGGTGTGTGCTTGCAGTCCCCCTATGTGTGTGCATTATGTGTGCTTGTGCAAAACAATGTTAGGGATAAAAGGGGTGGTTTACTTTTGAACAACGAGGATGGAAGGGGATTGCCCGTAGAGCTGCTGGGGGAAGGGGAGGTACGGGTTGTAGGTGTGGATTTGAGGGGGTGGTTCATGGGCTGGTTCTCTATCCAGCACTCTCTGTTATATTTTAAACTATTTCTTGGTCTACAGTTAAAAGTTCATAAAACTTTGATCAAATCTTACAATTAAACATGTTATTTCTCAATCAAAATCTCCAATTGGGGTCACCATGTCATTTTACAAAGGTTAGGGGTCGTTGTGCTGTTTTGATAAAACTTAGGGTCCAATTAAAATTTACCCCATTTTTTAACCAGGAAATTGAAATGATACCATCGTCCACGAAATTGAAACATGTTTTATGTGTTTGGAAATGAGATTAAACTTTTCAAAAAACATGAATATTATGCCTAATATTAGTCACAAACTGCTCCGAATCTTTTCTTACATGTAATAACTGATAAATTAGTGCTTCCATTTATTTGTATGCAGTGAAAAAATGTACAAACATTCTTTTATATTTTAATGGTCAATATTTTAAACGTATTTTCCAAAAATTAGAAATTAATTATTAGATGGTTCATATGTGTGTATTTTTTTATGTATGAATTGAGTAAATTATTCGTATCAAGTGATTTCCCATGTTACCGTTCCTACCTCTACTGCACTTATTTCCCATTCACAGTTCTCTTATTTAAACACCGCAACTGTATCCATTTGTCTGCACTACTCCACCGCATTTGACCTCTTTCAGAAGTTAAGAAAAAGAGTAGAAAAATTGTCTAATTGGATGGGTGTGTTCTACGCGTGTCATTCCAAATGTATGGTTAAAGTTCCCTTTGTTACTACTTTTTAACCCAAAAGTGTGAATTTTTCCTAACCAGGAAGGCATATGAGACCTTTGGATTTTTCTTTTTGATGTTGGAGTTTTCCCTTGTTTTGAACCGTTTTATCAGCTTAATCTGTTTTTTTGTTTTTTGTTTTTAATTTCTAGGGCTACATTGAAACTTATTGGAAAGAAATTCCACTTAAACTTATCATATGTATTTCATAAATGCATAACGGCTTCATTGTTTCCTTCCTAAATGTGTTTCAGTTCTTCTTCTGGTTTGTACAAAATATTCCGGCCTGCTGTGGGGGAAGCAGTCAGGTATGAGAAATATTTGTTGTTATGGTTCTTAGCTTCCATGTTGTTACCTTTATTTTTTGTTTTTTCTGAGATTCTACTGTGGTATTGACTGCCACATATGATCTTTTCCTCCCTCATTCTTCAGGGAAATGCCTTTGACTGAACTGAAAGACAAGTACAGGAAAATTTCATCTTTAGAAAAGGCTCATAGTGGTTGGGAAAATGAGTACGAAGTTTCATCAAAACAGGTAAATCCCTGGCCATGTTATTGGTTGCCGAAGCATGAGACTCATGCAGTTGGCAATTACTAGAGACACTCATGTACTTGTTTGGAAGGTTCCACATCGCTGATGTGGGAAAAGCTCAAACATATCCCTTGCATGCAAAGCTAACTGACTCATGTAGAGACCAACACAACCAGATTGTACTTCCAATGTACTTGCCCCAACACATAAACATAACGTTACAAAATGATGACAGGAAAAAAATGATTGAATCTTTACCCACCACCAACAGAAACCGAAACTCTCTTTGATGCCATATTAAAGCATCCAATCCAAAACTAAAATGGCAATGATTGGAGAGGTCCACAAAGCACGTACACTATTTAGGATGTCCCATATTTCCAATGTAAGCAAAACTCTATTACTCCTAATAGGTTCCTACAATAAACATTTTGGATTGTTAGTTTTGTTTAAGCCGGTTGGTCCTGTAAAACAACTGTAGGATAAGGTAATAATTCATTATCTAGGAGGAAAAATAACGAAAAGGTAACATGATTCTCGCCCCAGGGCCTGTGTAGTTCACTCTCCACCTCCCTTGCGGCGCAAGCTTCTTCATTAATGGGTGCAACCCCAGCTTCAATCCGAATAAGATCACCCTTATTAGGAACGGCTTGGTTATCTGGCACAAGAATCCTCTATTCAGTATTCCTTTTCTGCATCAAGCTTGTACTTTTACACGGAGACTTAACTAGTTCACCGACTAGATTTGAATGTGGATCACACTCTTTAATGCCTCCTGATCCTGTTCTAATAGTAGTAGCGTCAGCTATTTTATGAGAATCCATGACTTGTGAGAGATCAAATCAAAAGAGGTTGCTAGAGAGGGAGCAAGTGCCAAGAGAGAGATGCCCTTACTCCATTGCTAACTCCCTGAAGCTTTTCCTGCCCATTTTTTCACCAAAATGAACCAACGGTTTTAGCTTAATTTCCTAAATTGAATCCAACATTTCAGCTCAATTTCACCAAAATAATCCAACAATTTCAGTCCTATTTCGTCAAATAAAATCTTACGTTCCAGCTTAATTTCACCAAAATAATCTAATATTTCAGATCAATTTCGTCAACATGATCCAGAAACTAAGAACCTGAGATTTTATCAGAGGGGTGACCACAAAGGGGTTCAGAGGCTACTTAGAGGAGTCGTAGAGAGGCCATAGAATCTGTTTGTTAGGGTGGATTAGGGGAGGGTCTTCTAGAGATGTGGGAATTGGTAAATGTTGGGATGTGGTAATGGGGTGCAGAAGACGGGAGAAATCAGGGATGAAGTTGCTGGTGATGGGTTTCTCAGGAAGGTGGGATACAAATGGGTTGGTCCTTCGAGGTTCTTCTCATAGCCAATCAACTTTAAGATCCTCCTGTTGGGATATATTTAGAGACATCACAGTGTATCTTCTTCTCAAAGCTCCTCTGTTTCTCAATCGAGCTGGGGTTCTTGAAGGAGTAGCTGAGGATATCAGATGAACCAAAGCAAGGTTGTTGAAGGCATCTCAGATGTATTTTGCCTCTCAATTCTCTCTCCCATTATGCCTGAGTTACTCTTGTCATCAGAATAAACATTAGGATTGGCAGATTGTCACTTCTGTAAAGGTCCTTGAAGTGTATTTTTCCTGTGGAGAATCGAACTCCCTCAATAATCTATCAATCATTTTAATTTTTTTGAAGCGCTGTGTGCATGCACAAACAACAGTGTCTGCACTAAGATTTCTCTTTCATATTAAAATTTTCCATTGATTAATTTGGGTAGGTATGCCTTATTGCTGATGCTAGCTTGGCTTTATCTTCAAGTAGCTTACTGCTTCCTTGACTTGCAGTGCATGCATGGTCCCAATTGTAAGCTTGGCAACTTCTGTACAGTTGGAAGAAGACTACAGGAGGTAAATGTGTTAGGTGGCCTTATCCTTCCTGTTTGGGGAACTATTGAGAAGGCCCTTTCCAAGCAGGTAACTTGACCTTAATTTGGTTGTTATTTTGGTGTGACATTTGGTAGCTAAATGGGATCCTCAGTATCTTGCCATTAGTAGTCCCCTTGTGGCCATGGACTATGACAGAAATTTATTGGTAATCATGGTTTATGTAATTCAATTCTTAAGTCAATATTTGTCAGTTCTTAATGATATCTCAATGTGAGGATGAGGCAACCAACTGTTGCTGCTTGAGAAAGTTTCTGGAACCTGACCAAAAAAAAAAAAAAGAGAGAGAAAGTTTCTGCAACGTTTGCGAGGTTTAGTTTAATTGTCAGATCAATCATGATTTCACCCACTGATCTGCCATATTCTGCCTTCTCTCTTAACTCTGAGGTGTTTACCTTCCCATGTTGTCAATCATGTGATTACTTGATCTAGCTTACCCATGTTGGATCCTGAATCCGAACTTTGGTTTCATCGAGGGTGTTTGATCTTGTGCCATTTTTGGTGAGGGGAGTATCTCGCAAACGTAATTCTAAAAGAAGCTATATTTGTCTGTGTGTGCGTTCATAAAAGCTGAAGGACTTAAAGTATCTAGTTTGCCATTTTGTTGCCTCTTTTACAATTGATATATTTGAAGTTGTTTATGTAAAATAATTGAAACCTCAATCAACATTCCATACAGGCCCGCCAAAGCCATAAACGACTCCGTGTTGTACGTATCGAGACTACTACAGACAATCGGCGAATTGTTGGGCTTCTTATACCAAATGCAGCAGTTGAATCTGTTCTTCAAGGTCTCTCTATCTCTCTCTCACTCCCTCATGCATGTGTGACCCCATCCATGCAACTGTGGGAAACTATATATAATCAGAACTGTTCAGTCACGACAATGCATAATGTTTTATGCTCTCACCAAAAACAGAATTCTTAACATTGCACACTTTTATAGTATTTAGCCGTTGAGCAATTATAGTGTCAATCATGACTGCTGATTCATAATACCGAAGATTAATTACTGAGATGAGTATAGCACTGAATTTCGTTACAAATGGTATGAAATAGCATTTAATGATGAACTCCTCAAACCATACTTCACTTGTTTAAATATCAAGTCTTCTTTGATTTAAATTCAGAGCATTGGAGTGGATTTTACCTTTTTAAGTGATAATTGGGATGTTCTACACATTTAATTAACAAGTATCTATGTTTTCAATTTTAAGCACTGGACAATGTTATCAGACACCTGCAGAGAAGATAATCTCTTTGCTCTGATCTATAACATGATCTTCAATAGAGGATAGATGGGAAAAAAGAATGCCCTGCATTATTTGCATAGGTTTGGGTAAAATACATGGTGTTTGAATGAAAGTTCTTATGCTGATATTTGTTGTTAGGATCCAGGCCTTGTCAAGTTTTACATAAAGATAAAATTAAAATTTACTGTGATGTCATCAATCATGCTTATACTCGTATATGATTGATTAGTGCTGCCAAAAGAAGAAAATTCTGAGACAGGACTTTTACCTTGAGAAATCAATGTGATTGTGTCTATGATACCTTGGTGACAGATTTAGCATGGGTTCAAGATATTGATGATTGAGATGTAAAGAACGGAGGGTTTTTTTGGCCAAGATCGGTGATAGTATTGATCAGCAAGGTGCTGCTTCATCCTCTCCAGATGCATCTGCATTAGTGCATGGGAAACAGTGGCACTCCAGGGAAGTCATCCCACGCATCAGAGTGAAAGATGATAAGAAATGATTCTTCTGCTCCATCTTGATGGAATTGTGCAGTCTGATAATATTTAATTTTTTGGGCTCCATTCTTTGAGGGGTTTCTTGCTTTTGGGTTGAATTATAAGCATTATGCTAAAGGGAAACAACAATTTTTGAGCGGCAGTTGGTACGGTTCTGCTGGACTAACTTGTATCAATCACAGTACAATGGCATTCAAAATATATAGCTGCAATACAAAATGCTTTTTGTCCACTTACACTACATTGTTGCCGAATACATATATGGCTGAAATACGAAATAATGAATTCGGCTCAAAGTTTAGTCAAACGACTGAAAAGAAAGCAAAGCAAACAAGCACACCACACAAATCACAGATGGACAAGGAATATTATTGTTTATTACTGCCTTGAATCATTAGGCTTTTCACACTAGCACACAAAAGGAGCATCGACATGGTGGTCGCTGCAATAGAGGCCTGGACGCTGAGTGAAGCCTTGACTCTTCATAATTTCCCTGGCCTTCAAAACAAGTTCTTGATTGGTAACAGTACCCTCTGATTCTGCAATTATGATCTGAATGGCATTGCTGAAAGCTCCGTATGCACCACCAGGGTTGCCGGAAGGGCTGGCATCAGCGGATGTCTGGTTGGTTTGGCAGCCACTAATCAAAATGCCATTATCGGGAAGCTCCCGCTTGCTTGCTCCAGCATAAACCTCCTGCTTGCTGCCCACTTGTGTTTCCAAGGCAGGCTTTGCGTAGCCCTCATTATTTTCTTCCAGCTTCTGCTTGAGGAACTGCTGAGCCAGGCTTCCAACCATTCCCAGAAACCCACCGGATTCGCCCTCTTCATCACCAGATTGTTGGAGTTTGTTCAGGATGACCTTCATGAACTTCTTCACCTTAGGACTTGCATCTTCTCCAAAGATGTCAAAAAGGGTCGGTCTCAGCTTTCCAACATCAATATCATCCTTACCAGTTTTTTGCTTAAGAATCTCAATAAGGGTCGAAAGAGGCAAAGATTTGCTCTTCACATAGCCTTGATCCCCATATTCTGCTTCAACTTCTCCCTCATCCACATCTTCATGGTGTCGCCTTTGGTGGTGGCGCAATCCCGAAGGGAGGTGAATGCCACGAGATTCAAATGTGCCTTCCACTTTTTGTTGCAAGAAGTTCTTGAATCCAAAACTGGATCCATGCCCCTCACCAGAGGGCTTCGTGCTCTCCCCAATCTGCTCTTTGGCATCGTCAATGAGGCCACCGCTGTGGCATGAATCAGATACAACTGTCATGCGACAACCTTCCGGTACTTGGTCTACAAGCTCCCTGAAATCATCATCTGCGTAACAGACAATCGTTCTCTTAGGAAATACTAGCAGCATTTTTTTTTAAGGTTTTCCGAGGAAAATAGTACAAGACTCTGTGAAAGCACTGGATACTGGAGTAAACAAAAAAGTAGCCCAAAAGTAATAACTAAAGCACGATATATTTAGAAAGAAAGAGAATGATATTAGTTGAGCTTGTAGAATTTTTTAATCACTGATGAGCGGAACTCGACATTATTTTAAGATGGAATCACTTGCTCGGTGGAAATTCAAGTGTTGTTTGTAGATCAAAGGAAGGAGGGTCCATTACTGATCTTTCGAAATAGTACCATTACATCGGAATGCAAGAAACGCCAGCGATTGAAGAAGCTTCAGCTGGAATTGGGAGCTTTAACCGTTAACGGAAGGTCGCTTCATCCCATAAAAATAAGAGGGCGAAATAATTTTTGAACTATGCAAATAGATCTCCAAGTATCACTAGATGACTGACGACAAAGACGAGAGAAGAGTGATCTGAGGAGTCAAAAGAAAGTTCATGATGAAATCAATCTATATCTAATTCACAGACGATCAGAGACCAGTATCACCTCTCCCCAAAACCAAAAAAAAAAAAAAAATCCGAAACGCAAAATTATGTAAATAAATCAGATTGCCATTCCTTCCGAGAATTAGGAATCGCAAGAAATTTGAAAATCTTTATAAAATTTTTAGCAATGAGACTGAGACAGAAACATGAAGAGAGAGAATCTAATCAACCTGTAATGAGGTTCATATCGCAGGGGACGATGCACTCATCGTAACCGGTGTCGTCGTCCTCGCCGGTCTCGGCTGGGAGGCGGGTGCCGTGGCCGCTATAGTGGACGAATAGGAAGTCGCCGGGATCGGCGGATCGCACCAGATGGGAGAGAGTCCTACGGATGTTACGGCCGGTGGGCTGAGTGTCGGAGTCGTCGGTGTCGATAAGGACGGTGATGTTGTCCTCAGAGAAGCCGTAACGCTCCACAAGGCAAGAATACATCCTACGCACGTCGTTGATGCAGCCCTTCAATTCTGCCTTGGTGCCTTGGTAGTTGCATCCTATTAGCACTGCCTTCTTCGCCATTTGATTCTTCTCTCTGTCTCTCTCACTCCTCTCGCTGGCCGGCTACAGGTTGAAGATCAATCAATCATCTCTACACCGTCAAACCTCTCTTCTCTATATGAAAAAAGATTGGGTGTCCCTCTCTATAGGGCGTGGAAAGTGGAAACCATCTTTTGCTGTCAGTCGGATAGGTACGTCATAATGTAATCTTAGATAAGATAAACTTAAAAAAATAAATTTAATAATTATAATTATAAATTTCAGTATTTATTGGATCTATCACTTATTACTTATTCAATAATTATGAATATTAAGTTTATTTTTAAAATTTACCTCGCATTGTCATTCAGTAATAACATAAGTTGTGAACAAATAGATAGCAAAACTAAAATTTAGGATAAATTTTTTTGAAAAAAAAAAACCTAATTACATTGACATCCTTTATAATTTTTAAAATATTATTGTCACCCTTTGTGGTAGGGAGATTATACGTTTATTTCACATCCTACCCAGATTGTCATTGTCAGAGGTGGCGATTCTTCCAAAAAGTGATGATAATATTCTTTCATAATTGATAATTCTATCCTTCAATTGTATGCAAGTCTTGTACGCAAATACACTTTCTGTTACTAAACAAAATTAATCTTAATATCTCATACACATGCGATAGATACATATACACACACAAACACATTTAATCAATTTGTAAGCTACGACAAAATTTAGTCTTCACCACTACCTCCCAAAATTTAAAGAAAAAGTGCGTGTGTGTGTATATATATGTTTATACATTTTAGAAACTATAAAGGTGTTGCTGTAATTAGGTCATATTTTAGTGGATGTCAGTAAAATTTATCCTAAAAATTAAATATTGATTGTACAATATTTATTTTTTAGATAGTAATTTATTTTATTTTTTATTTAATTATATAATTGTCATGTCCCAATTTCCACAAGTACGGACATGAACTAATTATTAACTATCAAGCTATGAGAGTATAACTAAATACCATAAATATAAGAATCTATTACCAAAATATCGTCTTTTTCAAACTTAATTACCGATATACAGCTGTTTTAAACTTATTTACCAAAAGCGAATTTGACAAATCCGCTTTCTCCATAAAGTCGGATTTGCCAAATCCGCTTTTCCCATGAAGTCGAATTTGTCAAATCTGCTTTTAAAACAACGGTACTTTGATAAATAAGTTTAAAACAGTTGTACATCGGTAATTAAGTTTGAAAAAGACGATATTTTGGTAATAGATTCTGTACAAGCTATGTGAGTATAACTAAATACCATAAATTTAATCAATAACAATTTCCATTTATCATCTCACTAAACGAAAAATTCCAAAGTATCATAATTCAACCATAAAAGATTGCATCCCAAATTTTAGCATTTAATAAAATCTTAAATAAAAATCCTCACAGTCCTCATGTACACCTAAGGTAATATCTTTTTTAATACAAAAAATTAAAAAATGTTAGAGGAAGAAGTGAGCACAAGAAGCTGAGTAGAAAATTTTTTCCAAACTTAAACAAAGTTTACAAAATATATTAAAACAGATTGGTTTCAATTTACAAAATAACATATATAACTTTTAAAGAAAAATAAGTGATATTTAATAATGATTTTAAGTTTATGGTACTTAATCAATAAATTCATGCAAGAGTAACTTTGTTTAGAAAGCCACAACTTATAACAGAAATTTCCCATAGCAAAAGATCATAACCATAGATCATAATAAGAATATTTCATGTATGTAGATCTATTAACTGGAATTCACACATCGACTATAGTTGGCCCACACTTACACCCAAATCATTAAATCAATCTCAGTATGACCATAACAAGTGTGTATACTGACACATCAGTATTGATGAAACCTTCCCAAATTTAGTATACTAATCATCAATCTCAATCACAGTAAGCAAATAATGCGAATTCTTGGAATCTCGTAAGGAACCAAACAACTCCATTATGATTTATAAGTAATAGAGAACCTTCAAACCCTATCAAAATAAGAAATTCATCTAAACACTCTTTAATATATATTTAAGTATAGTCCACGTTAATTACATCAAGATAATATTCGAACTTTCAATAAAGTTCACGTATCTCACAATTCTCAAAATATAAGAGTAATCCAAATAAAATATGTAAGATATGGCAAAATGATGTATTCAAGTTAACCATGTTTGAGATCTAAGATTTTTGGATGTAAATCATATGATTTTCAAGAAAGGAATAATATAATTGAAAAGAATGTGAAATCATTGTAAATCTATAATATTTCTACAAATTGGAATCAAAATTTACATATATAATTACGCTAACCTCAATGAATAGGATTTAAGAAAGAAATCATACCTTAATCCGTAAATAATTGATCATAATACATTGTGATGTAATTATCATGTGTTAATCCTGAGATTTAGCCCATTTTCCTCTCTTCTAACTCTTCTTGGCTTCCTATGGTTAAAAAATAGATAAAACAACCTAAAACATATCCCTAGGGTATTTATAGGGTCAAGAAATGGAGAAAATCCGAATAATTTTTAGTGACGTGTTCAGACAATGGAAATGGCTTCCAAACGATTCCTACTTTCTTTTTCTCCTTTATTCTGATCATATGCATGGTTTCATTTTTTGGACGGGTGTCTGAACGGTTCGAGGTCATTCAGACGCTGGCAACTATTTGTCCTAGACTTCTGGCTCAATTTTAACCTAATTAGAGGTCAATTCATAATTTTTTTGTGAAACACATGTTTGTATCTATTGAAGTCTACTTTCCCATTCCACAAGAATTAGGTCAATCAGACATCGATGTAAAAATTTATGACCAAAATACTGAGCTAGTGTTAAATTCTTTCCTACCCGAATTTTCTCCAAAATGCGTTTTAACTCAGAAATACTTCCAAACTTCTACTGCATACCATATCACATATCCCAAGGGTTTTTTTTACCTTCCCAATTCAATGATAACATTATTTTGATATAAAAATATTAAAAAACTTATTTAGTTTCCCTTTTTCAAGCTTAAACACTCCCGAAATTAAATTTGACCTAAAAGTTATTACACACGAAGCTCAAACTTCATGCCCATTATTTCAACTATGATTAAAAAAATTTATCATTATTTTAATCATTTTAGAGGTACCCTTAATATAATATTATCCATATTTAATTATAGTACAGAGTCTTACAGTAATTTAAAATTAAAGTGGGCATTGAGAAAAAGAAACGAAACTTCAAGAAGAGAGAGAGAGGGGGGGTTCATAGTGTGTTTATTTAGTTATTTGACATTAGGGGGCTGCTTAGAAAATATAATTTTTTTTGGTCAAAAATTTTTTTTGGAATGAATTTAGTATTGTTAGATGAAATTGGATGAATATTGAATTTTTCTCAATCATTGTTTTGTTTTTAAAAGTATGCAATTCAATTTGTTAGCTGTAATATTTTAGAGATCAAACATTGTTATAAGGATCTAATTCAATGTATTCATTAAATTAATTGTGAGTTTCAATTAATATTATATGTAACTCACTTTCAGATACCATTACTAATGTTACTCATGCAATCCTTCCTAGGATAAGAGTGGCAAATTTGGGTTAGAACTACTCCCACAACAAATCTTGCCATAGCACAAGACAGTCCACGCCATCGTTTGCCACAACACCGACACTCACATTTGGGATGTCCACTGGGTTTTCCGTAGGTACCACTGTTAGTGCATTTGTTGGCGTATTTGGCAGTACGGGCTGAATAGGATCCAAGGTGTCTTGCATATATTAACACCATCACAATAACCAAAAAAGAAAAGGAAAGAAAAGTAGGGAATGGACATCGTCCACATAATAACACTTCATCCCACGTTTCACTGAACAAAACTGTGACATACAGGACAAGGGCAAAAATGTAAAAGTGTACAATCGACACTCTCTCATGTTCTACAACATATTAGTTTATCCTACTATATATTACATATCACATATAAAAAACAACAACTTGTCTTGTCCACACCAATCTATACATTAGACATTGTAATCTTTATTTTGATAAGCCACCTCCTCACCCAAGATGCCCTTGAAGTTTATGGCAAACTATTAAACAAGTTCACATTCATCGAGCTACCTGCAATTCTATAGCCAGTTTCAAAGAGATATTCCTCGTCCATCCATGTAATCTTCTCTAATTCGACAAAGAATCTACGCCTTGCATCAGACACAACATGTTCATGTCCCACTAGATAGGCAATGTTTTCAAGTCTTTGTCCAAAAGTGTCTACATAATCACTTATAGCACCATTGTGATGTCTCCTAGACTTTGTAGAATGACCTCCATAGCTCCAAGGGCCATCTTTGTATCCTCCTCATTCATGTGTGTTACATCCACCTTCCCTTTCAACCACCATGTCATCCATATCCATTGCATGCACTCCTATAGCATGGTCCTTCCCAAAAATAATTCTCCAATCATTATAATATGATTGATACTTATTTTGCAATCACTTCGCTGTTTTATCCTTAGGTAATCTCACAAAGGATGTATTCAATATTCTCAATATTGAAATATGTAGTTATAACATCTACACATCCAAAAGAATAATTTACCATAAGATACTCCTCCCAAATATCATCATTATCTATTTTGATTTTATGGTCATTTTCATCGTAACCAAACCCCGAGGTCGTCATCATTGACAAGATAGTATTGTACAACCTCTTCCACGTCTTGATTTTGAATTCAATATGGGGTGTACCTTGAATATCATTTCATTCCAAAGCAGTGTTCATTTTGTTTTCCAACGATTGCGTGCACCCTGGATTGGATGTACTGTTTGGATACTTTAGCCTTTCATTGCATAGATCTTTTAATGCATTGATCAAATGTACCTCTTCCACAACACTCCATATGTATCGTGATGCTTTTTTACCTTGACCAAGAAACTTTGGTTGGGAAGTACCTGCACTAGCCATCTTCGCACATTATTTTAAGAAAATAACAAATTATGTAAAAAATATTCGGTCCACCACATAAATTAATGTCAAAACTTGGCCAACACCCATCAAACTACATTCAAATCAATTACTCAACAACATAGTTCTATAATAGATCATTGGCTAAATAAACTGTCAAATTATAGTTCTATAATAGATCATTGGCTAAATAGACTGTCAAATTTCCCCACACACAAAAAAATACAAACATTTATGATGGAATCACCAACAAGAACCAATCATATACTCGCCCTCCATCCGTTATACATATCATTTGCTAATTGATTTCTCCAGCCAATTTATGTTGCAGATGTCTCAATGGTATCACTCACATCACGCACATCATCATCCTATTTTGGGAACTCAGGGAGTGAATCTTTCAAGTGGTCTACATTCATCTCACTCCTAATGAAATTATGAAATAGGCAACACATATCAATAACGTGAAGCCAAAACATCTTTCAATCACATTTTTAGCAAATGAGTGTTTGAGGCTGAAATATTCCTTGACATTTTGTGGGTCTACCGCACCATTGGAAAATTCATTGAGATGGTTTCTTTGACCGCTAAACTGGATAAGAAACCATCTACGTTGGTGCACCCTGATCAACTAGGTAGTCAAGCATGGTCAACCCTCAACCTCTTCTGTCATGTCACTGCATCATGTAGAACCCTCCCGGCTAAGTAAAACATAAATGATTTTCATGTATGTGCACACACCTAACAAATTGGTAGCAATTTCAATTTTTTGTGTTCTATACCTCGTCTAATGCACCCAGGGAACCTTGGATCTTAATATGAGAACCATCTAGAGCACCTATGCAATATAGTATTACAAATTTAATTCATCATTGAAAAGACAAAGTTGAATCAATAAAAAGGAACGAGATTGCATTACCTTGAACCACTTCTACTTAGTATCACTATAGTCCTCTTTAATTGGTTTGGGCTTTTTAGGCAGTAGATGTCGTAACATAAGTATTACTTGAAGAACTATATTGAAGTGCTTCCTAAAATATTCACTAGACCTAATGAAATTTTACTTTGTTGGCCTATTATTCTCATTGTACGCAATTATGCTCAAGAACATCTCTATAGCCTTTACAACCCTTACATATCTACTAGGCACTGACCCACCTACATCCTGTATTAGAGTGCATAATCTATCAAATGGGCACATGTACATCTTAAGCTAATTATAGCAAGTAATGCCGTTGTCGCTGATTAGTCTATTGAGATGCTCCAATTGTAAATGGGACCTAGTCATTAAACTTTGAATCCTACATGAAGTTTTTCTCTCAATCTCCCACAGGTTGACAAGAATTACAATGAGCAACATACATAATACAACTATATCACTTAAGACACTATCAACCATCAATAATAGAGACATATTTTGGTAATTTCCACTTGTCATAACAGTTGCAATATATTGAGAAAAGAGTCATTAACTGTCCAAAATGAAATCCTTAAATCCATCAGAGTTTGTAAAGTAGGCTACAACCCGAACCACATGAATCACGTTCATAGCAAGAGTAGTATACCCAAAAACAAGAACACACCCAAAAAATATTGTGATGAACTAGTTTCTTAGTACTTATTTAACCATAGACATGTATTCAAGAAACTCAATTTGCAATATGTACAGATATGTCTTCAAGAAAAATGTGATCAAAAGTTTTTACAGAAAAAATAATTTTTTGGACCATATACACGTGATGATGCTTGAACAGAGATAACAAACCCAAGATTCATTCAAATACAAGAAAATGCAAAAAGGAAGAATGAAACATAAGTTAGATAGTCGATACCAATTTACATGGTGGATGTAATATCGTTTGTGATAGAACTTCCCTTCAAGTGCTGATAATGCAAACCTCTATGTAATATTGCGATCCCAAAAACAACAACAGATTGACTGCAACGGCGGAGTGTTAGTGACAAAAGGAATAAACATGCAATGCGAATGGATAACAGGTTTGTGAGAGAGGAAATTGAACGACGCTTCCAAAAGGCACAATTAAATACCACATAAAATGGTAGTTATTTAATTTCATTCACAAATACTGTCGGTGGCGTTAAATCGTGGGTTGAATATCACCCCCAGGCAACACCTTTGCGATATGAACCTCCAAAAAAGTTTTATTTCTGTACACATGAAAGCACATAGGTGTGCTCAAACCACCACACCCATTCATACACCCAAATGCATGCAAACTACGAACTTGGGGTATGAAAATTGATTCCACTCCTTTGTTGTCATTTCCTTGACCCAGATTCACCATTTTCAAATCCCTTCCATTCCATTGAAAAATGGATGCCCCGAGGAGTAAAAATAGATGTGGAACAAAATGTAGATATATAAATACCAATTGAGTTACTCAAAACGATGAGGACAAAGGAAATTTGGTTAGGTTATGGTGGAGATTTTGAAATATCAAAGTTTATAGTGCAATGTGTTGTTGGGAAGGTTTTTAAGGTGGGTAAAAAGGGTAAGCATAGAATTAGTCATAGGATATTTGCAACGAAGGTATTGAGGAAATATGTCATTTTAGATGTGGATTAGATGAAGACAGTGACGGATATACTCACCAAGGTTGTTCAGCCAATTATTTTCCGTTTCTTTAGTAATATTTTCAAACAAAATATTTGGTCATGGATTTCATAAAATGGTAGACATCTTTTTAATCATGTGTACAACCTTTCGGTGAGGATCAAGAAGGGTGATGGGAATCGAATATGCTATTGCGATAGGATCAGCTATTTTCACATATTCACATGAGTGGATTTTTGCAATAAGATTTTAAACGTGATATTCATTGATGCTTGTAGGCATACTAATTGAGTTTGGAATGACAACAAAAATTAATGAATCAATTAAATCAAATTCGGGGTAAAACTAAGAATACATATTTCTAAATTTCTTATTGTCTAAAGGTTATAATAGATACACATGATGCTCATGTATTCAAATAAAATGAAGATTTAGGGAGGATCATCAAAAAGAAAGTGAAGTTTACAACACGCCTAAGCAATTAAGCTAACTTTTTACTCAAATGATTGCAGCAAAATGACCCATTAAAAAGGTTAGGCAATGGGCCTAGGGGAAGATATGAGATTAAAATCAAGAAATGGTTTCAGTCAAAGAAGTGGAAACAATTAGAGACTAGAATGTTAGGTCTAGGACCATATTTGTGATTTCACGATTTGTACTATAACTTTAAGTTGTATTGTGATGAAGATATAGTTCGAAAGGGCGATAGACAGAAGAACCAGACTTGGAGTTTCTCCACAACTTCAACAAAGAAATAAGACATTTCCAGAAGACTTTAAGCTCACAATTTGTTGTGTGAATGTTTAGGAAATCACATATATAAGATAGACACATATCCATATGTGGACTTTAGCATGTCTAAAAGATTTTAAGCTCATGGGGAGTCGTGTATAGGTCTACGAGGTCACATATGTAGGATATGCATAGTTCTCTGGGATCAGATTGCCTTTTTCTTGAAATTGGCAGAGATTGTTCGCTTTTGGAATAGGGTTGGTCGACAACGGATCCCTTGATATCAGTTGACCAACCCCAAAACTTGTCACGCCCAGATTTTCACAAAAGTGTGACTTAAATAAAACATCATTTTTTATCCAAAATGCTTGTTAGTTTATAATGAGATTGAATAATGTAAAAAATAATTTTATTTTAATAAAAACACTTTTTTTTTCCAAAAATCTAGCAAAGTTTTGTTTGAAATTGGGCATTTCAAACGTTAGTAATAGTGACATGTGAGAGCATTATATATGATAAACTAAATTCAAGTAACTATCCATATCATACCAACCATAAACAACTAATTGATATCAACATTATTCATTCATCACAACATAATTCAATATAAACTCAGGGTGGAAAATGGAGACTTACGAAGTCCTCCCAAACTCAGTATTCCTATATAAGTTCCATCTGCCAAAACCTAACACTAAAGTCACAACTTTTTATTACAATACCCAAAAGAATAACCTCACATGAGGAGAAAATATTCATTACAACGGTGATACTACATAACAATGTGATGTGGTATCACCAACTAATAATATTAAAACAAAAAAATAAATAGACCCCACAAAAATTATAATCAACTGTCATGTAAGTAAATAACTCTTCACTCTTCCTTCACGTAAGCTCAAATGGGGTTCACCTTGCCCATTTGAGATTTTATTATTGGTTGGTGATGTCGTGTCATCAATGGTGATATAGTATTACCGTTGCATTGAATATTTACTCTCGCATGAGGTAGTTAAGTTTGCATTACAAGCCCCTTAAAATACCCTTCAAATAAAAGTTTGTATATAATCACATTTATATATAACGTTCTAAGAGTAAATACAAAAATGTTTCTACAAAAAGTCTCTCCTAGCCCAAAACTCCTGCCAGTCTTCATCACTAGTCTTTGGATGCACGCTAGCCTCT
>CM042187.1:45772104-45785733 GCA_023539305.1 Ilex asprella
TGTTTTTAATACCATATGGACCATGTAGTTTTTTAGTTTATAAGAGGCTTATGGATTGTGGGTTTGGTTGAGAGAGAAAGAAGTCATAGTTTTAGAGTTTTGGTTTATGGGTTATTTGTGTCAACCCCCATTACACGATTAAAATAAACAAGTTAAGTTTGCAACAGGAATTCTAACATGAGTAATTGAATGTGTCGGATTGACTAGCATTCTAGACGAATTTGAAACTACACGACCCGAATATGATATGATATGACTCAATTGTCACCCTTAGTATGCAATTCAAATCATAGTTAGATGGGTGACCATCACAAATGATCAATTTTATTGGTGCATCAGTGCTAAAAAGAGGTTTGCAGTTATTGCTTGATTGAATTTTGCTTCTTAAACCAGTGTGAGATGGCTTCTACAAACTAGTTCTGTGTGCTGACTATCCAAATAAGAGGTCAATTATCAAACCATTAATGTGAAAATTCCAACATTTCACCCCAGTCTCTCAATATTTATATCTCAGTATTCAGTTCGACATCTACAATTCCAAAAATTCACATCACAAACTCAAAATAAAAAATCAATTATAAAACACATGCCAATATAAGCTGACCATAGGCTTTATGTTTTCCTTGCCTTTTGACTGCTGCTAGGCCAATTTGGTTTCGTTTTATGCAAAATTAATTTTTGCTGTGTTAATTTTGGATGCAAGCAGGAGAAAGAACTCATTGAGAGGCATAATGTTTGGCTTAATGAAGAGCTAACAGCCAAAGTTAACTGTTTCATTGAGTTGCGTAAAAAACACAGTGAACTTGAGGCAGATATGTCTGCCAAGCTTGTAGATGTAAGTACACCCTGAGAATTATTTAGTGTTAACCATGCATACTTTTTTCTCTCTCGTAATCTTTATAATTTTGTTTAATCATTTTTTCTTTGTCATCCAGGTTGAAAGGAAACTCGATGAAAGTTCTAGTTCTTTGAAATGGAACAAGGATAGAGTAAGGGAGTTGGAGTTGAAGCTAACATCTTTACAGGAGGTATGCTCTGTTCTATATATGTCTCTTGAATTTGTGTTGATTGTCATTTGGTTTGTTTCAACTGTCTCATGTAATTATGTAACTTTCACTTGTGAAGGAGTTCTGCTCATCTAAGGATGCAGCTGCAGTCACTGAAGAGCACTTTTCTGCTGAAATCTCAACGGTCAGATTAATGAAAACTGGCTGCATCAATGTTTAAATTTTGCATCCCATATTTTAGAAGATGAGCTATAGTTCTTCTGTGTTGAAATTTATGATGCTTTCTAATATATTTGAAGGATCTCTACTTTCCTTGATGATGCTTTCTGCCGACTTTTTTTACATACACCTCCCTATGTACTAAAAAAATGGCTCTTTACTCTTTTGGTGCTAGCTTGTATTCATTTATGGTTGCAACCTAGTGGTGGTGATGGTGAATTGTGCTACTGATTGTTTTCCCTTTAAAGGTTGGTGCATTTGGCGGGAGAACTTGGTTTAGTATGGCAGTTATGTATGTAGTCTTTAGACTTACAACACCCAAAAAGAAGAAAAGAGCAGAAGAAAGGTCTTTAACGAGTATAAAGTGTTACATAGCATGTACCCATTATTAGTTGGATGGATAGGTTGGTGCATAGAAAATGATGACTTGATCTCTTGTTCTTTAATCGGTGACAAACTATTTAAACTTGCCGGTTCCTACAGTTCTTATTACTAAATGTTCATCAGTAATATTTCAAAAAAAAAGATGATCATCAGTAGATATCTGTTTGAGAGATGCTACCAATGTTGAAAATCACATTTCCCGTGCCTTAAAAGTTTGGATTGTGAAGTTTGCCTTGAATTCAGTAATTATTCACAATATGTATATCTGGTTCTTGACCGCCGAGTATCGATAATAGCTTTTGCAAATCTCAATTCTACTCAACTAAACTCAACAACGCCTTGTCCCACCATTTTTTGGGTCGGTTACATGAATTCTCTTTCACTATTGTGTTGTATCAAGGGCTTTGTTTTCTATTAAATCATAAGTTATCATCCCTTTCTTTATTATTTGACTTAAAGTTAATTTTGACCTACTTCTACCCCTACGCTTACCTTCCAATAGCTACATATCACTCTTTTTCATTCTTGCCGTAGTAGGTTGTCTATAGATGTATCCAAACCATCTAAGTCGATTTTTCCTTAATTATTCCCTATAGGTATCACCTCTACCGTTTCACTGATAATATCATTCTTAATTCTATCCGTGTTACTACACATTCATCTTGACATTTTCATTTCCACCACACTCAATTTATGAAAGTGTTGTTTTTTAGTTTTTTAGTTGCCCAACATTCCATACGATAAAACATAGTGGGTCTTATGGCCGTTTTATAGAACTTTCCTTTTAGCTTAACTGATATGTGTCTATCACACAATACCCCTAATGCATTCCTCCATTTAATCCATTTTGCATTGATTCTTTGTGTAACATTGTCACAAATTTCAAATCTGTATGGATAAACCCTAAATATTTAAAATGTTCACTTTTTGTTATCTCTTGATCTTCAATTTTTATTATTTCACAATTTGAAGTCCTCTTTTTACCGAAGTTATGCTCCATATATTTAGTTTTAATCCTACTTATTCTAAATCCTTTTGATTCTAAAGTTTGTTGTCATATTTCTAGTTTATTATTAATTATTTCGTTGCTTTCATCAGGTAATACATTATCATCCGCAAATAACATACACCATGGGAGCTCATCGTGAATATGTCTAATCAATTCATCTGTAATCAAAACAAAAGATATGGACTCAAAGTAGAATCCTGATGTAAGCCTACAGTGCCGTAGTTTTCACTAAGGTCATCACATCTTTATACATATCTTTAATTACATCAATATATCTAACCATAATTTCTTTCTTCTCTAGAGCCTTCCATACAATATCTCTAGGGACTCGATCATACGCTTTATCTAAGTCTATAAAAACCATATGAAAACCCTTTTTTTTCTTTCGATACCCCTCCATATGAAGCTTTTACAAATCGCACATTGGAAAATAGGAGCTTTCTGTCTATGTCTTCAGCAGTGTTGGTAAGAGCACTTAAGCACTCGCCTGGGCCCAATGCGCAGCAAGGCCCAACTGATGCATCTTGGCAGGGCCCAAGCAAGGCGCCTTCAACAAAGCGCGCCTCGTTAAATTGGTTCACTGTTTTGATAGTCCTCTGTCAAATTGTATCTGGGCCGTTGTTTTTGTGCTTGTTTAGGATATGTTTGGTGTGTGATAAACCCAAACAAAATTACAACTCAGTACAAAACTAGATCTGGACTGGAACGGTAGTCTAAAGAAGTTGATGCTACTATCTCTCTCGCAATGCATGAGAGATGGAATCTTGAAGGACTTCTGAGCTTTTTGAGGTTCCGTAATTATATTGGAAGTGCAACAATTCAACAGAAGCTTCTTCATTGGTGTTTGTGTAAGGCACACCAAGTAAATTTTACATGTCAAAGATGAGTAATAAACATCTGGAAACTAGAATTTTAGAGGATTGCTGTTTTTCTGCTACTTCCAATTTCTTAAATGTGCAACTTTGCTGAAGTTAGTATCTTGGTTGGATGTGTAATGATATTTTATAGTTGCATTGACACTTACAGTCTGAGAGCTTACCCATTTTTATAGGTAACGAAGCTCGTTGAGCTATATAAAGAGAGTTCGGATGAATGGTCTAAAAAGGCAGGAGAGCTTGAGGGTGTGATCAGGGCATTGGAGGTGAGCTCTATCTGCAATCTTATCAATTCCAACATTTGAACTTGGCCAACCATCATCAACCTCGTCATAATTCCTTGTTTATATTTTTATAATTATAAGGAGTTTGTAACTTTGTTTCGTTTGACTTATTCCCAAGAAAATAATATTGATGTTTGTCTGAATATCTTGATTTCTGGTGCTATCGATGAGCAGACACATTTGAGTCAAGTTGAAAATGATTACAAAGAGAGGCTCGAAAAGGAAATATCTGCAAGAAAGGGAATTGAAAAGGTATGTTGTTTTCTGTAGTTTTCATTTTTGCTAATGGATTGGTTGTCATTTGGAAGAGTTACAAGACTCAATGGATATAGTAGTAAAAGAATTTAGTACCTTTGTGGATATTGTGAAAACATGATTTGTCCATATCTCTGAGTGATGAGCAGATTTTGTGGTATAAGTGCAGACCTTTGGCTGAAACCAGTTTTGTTATTTTTGGTGCAATTGCCATGTTGAAGGTCCATGATGAACAGTAAACTTAAAGAATTTTTATGAATCCATATCTGGGACTATATTTTGATGTATATTTTGCATGCTTATATTGGATTGCTTTGGGGCGTCATTTTAGTTTGCTTACATCAACTCAATATTTTGGCCTCTTCCTCTTTATCTCCCTGGAATTACCATTGATTTCAAATCGGAATGATGAACTAACAACAGTGTGTACCTTTTATTTTACTTTAACTGGTTAGCACAGCACACCCATTCTTTTCATTTGAATAAGTAACTATGATTGCTCGTTTCATTAATGCTTTTATCTGCACTGCTATGCGATGATGGTTACAGGAAGCTGCAGGCTTGAAAGAGAAACTGGGAAAATGTGAAGCAGAGTTGGAAAGTAGTAGAAAAGCTATAGAACTGAATCCTCTTCCTCTGAGTAGCTTCACTGCAGAAACGTAAGTCGGCTTGCAACTTTTTATGCATGTTCAAGCCACTTGTTTGCACCTTTTCTTTTCTTTATCTCATGTATTCTGTATTTTTTTCCACTGAGAACCTTCTGCTCTCGTTGTGCTTGAATGTTGCTCGGTTCTTATTATTGACTGTATGAACCATAAAGTACGATTGGATGCTATGGTGCCAATGACCTGGATTTAGTTCCATTTTTACTAACCATGACATTGATTTTGGAAATCATTCTTTGTCTGTTGTGTAATTGTTTTCTTAATTTTCTCATTTTCAAATCTGTGGACTTGCAATAATATCTAATGCACTTCATTAAAAACTTTACCAATAAGCCGTGTAGTACTGAGCAGGAAGTGTAAGGATGTAGAGCATCCATTTTATGGGAATATGTGGTTATGACAATGTTATGGGTTGTTTGGTTGGAAAGAAATAAAATAATTTTTTGAAGCAAGAGAAGAAAGGATAGAGCTTCTTTGGGATAAAGTAAAGTACTTGGTGTCTTCGATGGCTTCGACGGCAAATGAGTTCAAGGATGTGCCTTTTTAGTTCCTTACTATTGATTGGATAGCTGCATGTATCTGTTCTTGTGGTGACACAGGATTTTTGTGTTTTTATATTGATGTAACTCTGCTGGTTCATTTTGGTTGGATTTCTTGTCCACCCATGAAAGGTAGTTGCCTGATTACCTTGTCTGAAAATATGAGATGGCAAAACTGAAGTTTGCTTTACTAACTGTATAATACAGGTACATAAATTTTTAATGTGATACCAACTTCTTTTCCCAAACGTGTGACCTATGAACCATGGACAAATACCATAGTAGGATATCCCATGTTATGTTCATGCAATGGTGAAATCGAACGAGATACCACGAATGGATATGAGGAGTACACGGTGCTATTTATATGTATTGAACTTCTAGAAAATGATTTTCTATTTAATGAACATCAGTTAATGCCAATATTTATTTTCTGCCGAATCTGTCAAATATTTTGGTCTTTTAACTGGCGATTGGAAACTTTGGATGAGAAACTGGTAATCATGCTAATGGACATGGTTTGGAACCAAATCCAGCAAATTTATCTTTATTGTAACTCAGTTGTGTTAAATTTAAGAAATAACCGTTGAAAATTTGATGTTGTGTTTCTTATCGTATTTAGTTACAATAAGAAATATGTGCTATTCCAAACTTCAGGACTAATTGGACATGTATCCTGAAGTATCTGATAAGTATCAGTAAGATACGAGTAATTTTTTAAATTGTAGATACACCTTGGTGGTATCTAACACGTATCCATTAGAGTGTGTGCTTCTTACCATTGAACATAATGTGCTTCTTACTTATGATAGCCAGTGGTCGCCCTTAACTTTGGGTCCATCTTATTTTCCTGGGACCGGCATGTTGAACCCAATTCGAAGGATTGGTATGCTATACACTTTTGAGCTACCGATTTGATTTCCCCATACCATTTGGGGCGTGAAATAATTACTTTTCCTGATATTTGTCTAGGAATGAAACTGACTTCGCCATCTGAGGCCCAACTGCTAGACCCTCCGTAGTTAATTTGATTTGAGGTTTCCTTAGATGGTTTTTGCTTATCTTTTGGCTGCTATGTTGCTATTGATACTGGTTACACTATTGGACTTCTCATAGAGCTTGCTAGCTTGTTCAATTATTCCAGCTGACTAGGCCTCTTATTATCATAATTCCAATTTTTTTGCAGTGTGATGGCATGATTACTAATAGGATTTTTTTTATAGATTAAAGGTCAGTGGTTAAATGGGATATCTGTAGCAGTTCCTGAGTAGTTGTGGCAAGGTTCTGCTGAAGATGTGTTTTCTACCTTAATACACATATGTGGTCTAACTCTTTGTTGGCTTTAGTTTGTCATGCATCAAGGTTTTCGGCCGATGATGGATTGTTTCACACACTCACAATAAGCTGACATTCTATCGAATCTACCTCTAGTTCTTTATTCAACATGTATTTTTTCATGTTGATGCTTGAAATCTTGTATTTCAGTTGCTGATGTTGTCCAAGAATAGCTTGATCCTTGATTGGTGTTTAATTGTTTGAACTTTGAATGCTTTTTATTGCAGTTGGCTGGGCTCAGCAGGAGTAAATGATATTGAAGATAATCGCCTTATTGCCCCCAATATTCCAATTGGTGTTTCTGGAACTGCATTAGCAGCTTCGCTTCTTCGGGATGGTTGGAGTGTAAGCTTTATTCTTCTTTTATGTCTCTAATAACTCAAGGTTTAGGGGTTATCTATTTCCACATCATTTTACTGCATCAATGGCCTCATGCATGGGGAGAGTACCTCCTACAGTCAAATAGGCTGAGAAAGCACCCCAGAAATGATTTGGATATATCATGTACCGTCTTATAGGTTTAACTTTCTCTTTTTGGCCTCTTTTTTGTCAAATTTAATTGTAATTGTCTAGTTGCATTTTTTTTAGCTAGGTAAAATGTACGCCAAGTACCAAGAAGCTGTAGATGCGCTGCGCCATGAGCAATTGGGAAGAAAGCAGTCACAAACAATTTTGGAGAGGGTATTGTGTACAAAATGTTTTGTTGAAAGATGATTTTATTAGTTGGTGCATGACTTCTGGTTGTTTATATTTTCTCTCAACTTGAATGTATGTACTTATTTGTTCTAGTGTTGTAAGTTGAATATTTATGTAGAAAATTCATGCTATTTTCCCCCTTGTTGATATTTCATATCATTTGATTTTGTTCGAGGTCTTTTGGGAAGTTATTTTTCAAAAAGACCTGATTACCACTTTAATTTTTCACTTATCTTGCCAGCTGTTTTGGTATTGATTTCGCCTCATATATTTTGATTTGCTTGATAGATAGGTTAAAAAATATTCAACCCAATTATGGCCTTCAAGAAAAATCCCTTATTTATGTTAAATCTTGTTGAGCATACAATTTGTGGGAATTTGGCATGTATGGCAATGGTTGGGTTGTAGTACCTCTCATCTATGCATTTTGGAATTGTGTGATGTTGTTGCTTACATATGAAAAGTTTATAGGCTCTCCCTTTTTTTTTTGGGTCGAATGTCTTTCCCTTTTGGATCTGTATTTTTGGGTTTAATTTGGTGGTTGGTAGCCAATATTATCTGTAATTTGAATCTTACTCATCAAAGGACAATTCATAAAAAATGTCCGTTGAGCTGATGACTTTGAAGTATTCATCATTAGCATTTTTCACTTCATTTTCCAAAAAATCTAGATGATGACTACGATTTATGGAAGAAGTTGATAATTGCATATATAGCGAAGTTAGGATATAAATTAGACAATTTTTGGGCAGTAAGTGCTATCATAAAGCAGTTTCTCTTAATCGAATAATATGCAGTCAATAAGTCAAAAAAGACTTACTGGCTAACATAAATTTAGGAGAGACAACAGACTACAAGGCTCAATAGCATAAATTCCCAAAAAAAGACTAGACAAGGTTCTGGAAAATCCGAAATTTATTGCATAGCTTGCTGCATCAGAACCCATACCCTGCTGTAGCCACGTGTCGTCAGCCCTGGGTTGGCCATAATGCTCCCAACTCTCAATGTATTTGAAACACATAAAAAAGAGCTTCTAAAACGAATTAGATGGAAAAATAAATGGAAAAAGTTTCAAATTTGATGTAAGATGGAATAATTTCAAGAAAAAAAGGGAAATTGGAAGTTTGTTGGGATTTAACAGCAAAACAATTGTGTCTCAGATCTTATTATAGGTTTAAGATGAACTGAAAGTGTTTGAGAAGTGTGGGAAAGTAACATTGGAAATATTTAGAAAAAAAGAGAGGAAAGATGGAAACGTGTAAGCCTTCTTAGGGCTAATGCCTGGGACATAAAAAGGAAAAACCTCACACACCTTGGTTCTTAATCCTAACGTCTTTTTTGTCTCAGAATTCGACTTGGAGGTCAAAAGGACTTTCGCCTGATTGATTGAGGTGGCCAAGTAAGACTGGGAAAGGAACCTTTAGAATTGACTAAAGCACTTGTACCAGTAAGTGGACCTACCAAACCCATCAATTTGACTAAAATACAAAGAGGCAAACCTGAAATATGGCCAGCAAAGAAAAAGCAGGTCGAATTTACGCAAATGGGTTACATTCTGGTTTAATTCTGGACTGATCCATTAGGGCTTCATGTAACTCGAAAAACTCAGCTATCAAATCTTTTCAAATATCTTCCTTTATTTTTTGGTCGGCAGCAAAATTATTGAGAAGCATGACATATGCTGTGTCTAGGCATTATTCCAACTGTACTCCATATGAAATAATTTTGTTGCTTAGGTCTGGGGCATTGAAGACTTTTATAAGATTTCTTCACATGGGTATCACATAGTGATGAGGACAGTGGACGTTGGGGGATAATATTCACAATCCCAGCTCTGGAGTTGACTTTCAAAAACACATTCTGTTTTCCTATGCTAGGCTCTAATAGTTGAAGTAAGCAACCTAAAGTTATGCTGATGTTGCTAGATGCTGTGATATGATATGATTTATTCTTTATTTTGTTCTTTCTTATTTTTAATCTGCTAGTTGACTAAGTTAAGTTGAACAGGTGTGGCTGTGTGTGAATTTTGGATATACTACGTTGATGTCCTATATTTGTATGGAATACCTCAATGTTCTACCAATTTTTGTTTTGAACAATGTTTTCCTTTTTTTTGGGTGTGTGTTTTCCTATTGTTGTTGCTTGAGATTAATTTTTATTGTGTGATTTTAGTTTTTGATATGGCAATACAACTACATTTGTTGAATTTGAACACATCTTGAGTTCCAAAATCTTTGCTCTTTTTTTAAAGTAGTCGTATATCTTTCTGACATTCATATCTAGGTCCTATATGAGATAGAAGAGAAAGCTGGAGTCATCTTGGATGAGCGAGGTATGAGTTAATATTGAATAACTGGTAAAAGAATGTACCTTGTGCAATATCTAGGCATTGTTTCACTGTGGCCAGTGAGGTATGAATTCTTTTTTGGTTAAGACTTCAATTGGGAAATATAATTTTCATGCTCGATTGAGTGATTATCGACTATTTGGCTGTGAATTACTTGGGAAAAGCTAGGATTGTCTTGCATTTTACATCTTATAATTTGGTGGTTTCATAGTATTTCTGTCACTTATGCAGCGGAACATGAGAGATTGGTCGAGGCATACTCGGTGGTTAACCAAAAACTGCAATATTTTCTTTCCGAACAGGCTACTTGGCAGAAAACCATCCAGGAATTACAGGTTTATGGCATTTTGGTAGTTGTCAGGGTTGTTGTGTGTGTTGGGTTTTTTTTTTGGGGGGGGGGTAGGGGGTGTGGCAGCCGTTAATTTTTCCTTATCTTATATTGGTGTTTGTATATTTGTTTCCAGGCTGGCTTGAGGAGGCATGAACGTGACTATAATGCAGCTCAGAAGGAGATTGATGACCTCCAGAAACAGGTGATTTTGAGAGCATCATAAAACCTCATGATCAATTAATTATTCGTTGATGACCTAAGAGTATGTTGTTGCATAAGATTGCCCGGCTGTCAGCAGAATATCGTGTTTATCACGCATTTTAAATTTCCATTGTCCAATGCAGATTAAAGCCCCTAGTGTCCACTTAGTGTGCTGGTGTAAATCGCCAAAAGGGTCTTCAGATTGGATTAACCTGCTGAAATTTGTTATTCATCACATGACTGTTAATTTTATCGTTGCTATGGTACTGCCCTTACTTTTTGCCATAATTTTTGATTTTATATCAGGTTACGGTTCTCCTCAAGGAGTGCCGTGACATGCAACTACGCTGTGGTTCTGCAAGTCATGATCAGGAGGACAATGGTATGATCACTTCAGTCGTTGTGTTGAATGCTGAGTCCAGTGCTGAAAAAGTTATTTCTGAGCGGCTGGTATGTTTTGTCTCTTCGTGTGGTATCAGGCCTTTCCTATGTAAGGTGGGTGATTGTTGTTTGATGTGCTTTTTGGGTCTATAACTTGTGCAGTTGACCTTTAAGGATATAAATGGATTAGTTGAGCAGAATGTTCAGCTTCGAAGCCTTGTACGCAGCCTTTCTAGTCAGATTGAGAATAAAGAAATGGAGTTGAAGGTTTCATCAGATCTTCTTTTTATATGACTGTTATTTATTATGTAGCCCTCAGTCTAATATTGAGAGTGTGGTCCTGATACGCAATTTCAGGAGAAGTTTGAACAGGAGCTCCAAATATATAGGGATGATGCGGCCTCTAAAGTCAATGCAGTATTAACGAGAGCAGAAGAGCAAGGCCATATGATTGAATCACTTCATTCATCTGTAAGCTTTCTTGATGGGCTTACATTCATGCACAAATACACATCATGCTATTGTTCTTGCTATCTATGGTTTGCTATGTGATAGTTTCGTTTTATTTTTCCGCTTTCCCTTGGGGTAGGTGGCAATGTACAAAAAGTTATACGAAGAGAAGCATAAACTTCATTCTTCCTCCTCTCTCCAACAAGATGCAGTTCCAGGTCCTTATGATGATTCTATTTCATCATCGCTTAAATATTTTTATCATACTTATTGTTTTCCATGTGTTGCTGTAAAGTTCATTTCTGGTTTTTTCTCCCTGATAAATGGGACATGTGCTTCCTCCCTCAACCAAAGTATTTGATCATGAATTTATTGGTTTCTTTATAAGTGCTTGTAAGAGTGTCTGTTAATAGCTTATTAACTCCAACACCAGCAACTTCCCGAACTCCTTTTTTTCTTTTGCGCATCCTTACATGGTAAGTCATAGTTAGAACAGGAAAGAGAAGGAAATAACAGTCTCGATAAACAATTTCTCCTTGAAAAGTACTGTGGTAGGATAATCACGTCCACTTGAGAAGCTTTGTTAGGCTGCACTGGGGAACAGTATCCTTGGCGATCTCTTTCCGTTTGTGTTGCCTTTAATCTTTATGATGCCTTATGGCTGGCGTTCTGCATAACAGATTTAATAATGACAGTTGTAATAAGGCTCAATTTGAATACTAAAATTGTGCAATTCATTCTGTTGGAATCAGGTAAGAATTACCTCGATTTCTTTTGAACACAGAAAAAAGAGATTTGATGCCTTTGATTCTGATATGATTCAGTTAAAATTTTGATGAAGTTTGATTGAAAGGAATACAATTGATGTACTCATGGTACCTGAATTGGTCCTAGTGAAGTTGACTATAGTGAGATTTTTTCATTCTTGGATGTGTATCTGCTTGGAACTAGCTACAGAAACAAAATGAAGCCCAGTTGAAGATGAGGATGCAATAATATATAGGGTCATGTTGAATCTTATTTGTGTATATAAGCACGGGAGTTTGCTGCTTCATTTGAGGTCTTTAAAGTCGATGTGTCAATTGATTCCATGATAGGAGATGATACTAACACCTTTGAATTTATTGCTGGGATTAGATGGAGCAATCCTGTCTTTTAATTCCATTTCCAATGCTCATTCTATACTTGCAAACGTAGCGTGAGAAAGTGATGATTAGAACCCATCAATTTCAGATGAATTATGTTACATTTTCGATGACAGTTTTCCTCAAGTAAATTAGATGCATGGTAAAAAAACCTGAGAACACACCATTTTTTTTTAAATAAGAAACAATATTCCATTAGTAGGAAGAAATTATTACATAATATGAGCAAAGGTGGGCAAGAAGTCCAGTCCGATTGCATGTCAAATAAGAATAGCTGAAAAACATCAATCAACATTAGCTATATCCTGCACAATACAAGCTAGCTTCCGCACGATGCAAGCCAGTGTGATACAAAAGAGGGAAATATTCTCAAACATCTTTGCCACTGAAGCCCCAAAAAGAAGCTAAGAAAAAGATCTTATCCCACAATCCTTCCATCACCTCCTCTTTATTGTCAAATATTCTTGATTTTTCTCCAACCTAGGAAGCACGGATACTCCTCAGGGGTCGACGTGTGTCCAACACGGATACGCGTGGGACACGGCCGGACACGCGTCTGATACTTTCACAAGTGTCTTGAACAGTGAAGAATGACGGATACGGCTTGGATACGGGATTGATACGGAAGGATACGACCACAACCATGGATTTGAAATCAGAAAAGCGGGGGGGGAAGAAGATGATGTACCTGTTCAGTGACAGCTACAATCACAGATCTCTTCCTCTTCGAGTAGTATGTCGTCCTCATCTTCAAATCTCTCTATCTCTCTTTTTCACGTCGCCTGAGTCACCGCCTGAGTATCTGCTGGCTTGCCATAGTCGCTGAATGGCGATAAAGGGTTACCTTTTTTTTTTTGCTTGTCTTATTTATATTTCAGCCCCCATTATTTTCTTTTCTTTTTTTCTTTGCCCTAGTTGTTAAAATAATTTATAAATAACCATTAGACTTCTTATATTTTATGTTAAATTACAATTATATCTTATTAGTTGTCACCCACTACCCAATTTGGTTTAGCCCACTGCGCATAACATATTAACCTACTAATCAAATTTAATATTAGCTCATTTGTCCAATTATAAAATATTAATTAATTACTCAATTTTATTATAATGTTATTATATATATAAAAATATATTATATTATTTTAATTAACCGTATCCTCGCTGTACCCGTATCCTATATTTTGGAATTTTGTCGTATTCCCGTGTCGGTATCGTATCAGATGCGACACCCGTGTCCGTATCCGTGCTTCCTAGTCTCCAACCAAATAATCCACACCATTGCAAAAAGTGCACAATGCCAGGAAGTATAACTATCAGCATAATACCCATTGCGGGTTGGTAGATGTATTTTTGCAACTTGAGAGAGAGAGAGAGAGAGAGAATAGGAGTTGTATTCCTTATTGAACAATGTGATATAAAGGTATATGTGTTTGTGTGTGTGGGTATAGGGTATATAGTGTAATGATCCTATTCCCTCCTTATTTATTAACACTCCCTCAAGCT
>CM042187.1:45790733-45820461 GCA_023539305.1 Ilex asprella
GGTTAAAGAGGGTGATAATAATTCAAATTTTTTTCATGAGGTTGCTAATGGTAATAGGTTGAGGAAAGTTATTGATAAGCTAGAAAGTGAGAATGGTTTGATTGTTGATGATGAGAACTTGATTGAGGGTGAGATGATCCATTTTTTTGAAAAGCTTTATACTGTCGAGATCGAGACTTACTTTGGTGGGATTGGATTGGTGTCCCATTGGTGGAAATGTTGACTGTAATGGGAATGAGTAGCCTTTTGCCCTAAAAAAAGAGCACAATAAAGCTTACAATTGTCGTCTATATTCTCTTGATTACCGAACCGTCAGTCTTAACTCTTTGAATCAGTAAGAAAATAAGTAAGTCCATCCATCTGCAGCGAAATAGTCCAGTAGTGGGTGCGTAGAGTCTGTGCTTTGGTGGGCATTAGGCACACAATAAGATGTAGCTCCGTCAACATAGCTCTAGGCGCATACAATCAGCTCAGGAATAGCACAACTCTAACTAGCGAAACGAGACCATTAACTCAATTGAAAGAGATGGCTCGGTGGGCATTTTTGTGTGGTTGGAGTGGTCATTTGAGGAAGATGAAATTAAAAGGGCTATTTTTGAATGTAGTAAGGAGAAAACTCTTGGTCCGGATGGATTCACTGTGACAATTTTTCAAGTTTGTTGGGATGTTGTGAATGATGACTTGAAGATGGTGTTTGGAGAATTTTTTCAAAATGGAGTGGTGAATTTAGTCACAAATGCTACTTTCATTTGTCTAATCCCTAAAAAAGTTAACTCCTTGAGATTGAGGGATTTTAGGCCTATTAGTTTGATTACTAGTTTGTATAAAATTATTGCTATAGCTCTTTCAATTAGATTAAGAGATTATTTATTTGAGCCAATTTCCTTGCCTCAAGGGGCTTTTGTGAGTGGTAGATAGATCTTAGATATGGTCTTGGTGGCAAATGAAATTGTGGAGGATTATAGAGTTAGAGGTAAGGATGGTATTGTGCTCAAAATTGATTTTGAAAAAAACTTGTGATCATGTGGATTAAGTTTTCTTGACTTTGTCTCAGAGGCAAATGAATTTGGAGAAAGGCGGAGAAATTGGATTAGGGGTTGTTTAGAGTCTATGAATTTTTAAGTCATGTTAAATGGGAGACCGAGGGAAAAATTTAAGGCTTCTAGGGGGTTGTGATAGAAAGATCCTTTATCCCCTTTCCTATTTATATTGATGGTGGATGGTTTGAGTAGAATAATGGATAAGGCAGAAAGGTGCAATTTGATTGAGGTTTTTATGATTGGTAGGGAAGGAATGGGGGTTTCTCATTTGCAATTTGTAGATGATACATTTTTTTTTCCTCTTCAGGGGATAAGGAGAAAATCCATGGTTTTTGGAATTATATTAGGTTTTAAGGTTAATATGGAGAAGAGTGTTATTGTGGAAATTCACACTACTCAGGATAAGATGGATAGATTGGCTCTTGAGTTGGGTTGTTCTGTAGGTGGATAGCCCTTAAAGTATCTTGGACTCCCTTTGGGTGGTAACATGATGTCTAGATCTTTCTGGGATTTAGTTATTGAGAAGGTTTGGATTCTAGGAAAAGGCTTGACGGATAGAAGAAAGTCTTTATTTCTAGGGGAGGTAGGTTAATTTTGGTCTAGTATGTTTTGACTGGTGTTCCTATTTATTTCATGTTTATATTTAGGTTACGTTGTTTAGTTGCTATGGAAATTGAAGGATTAATGAGAGATTTCTTATGGGAGGGATCTAGGGTAGGTAGGAAAGGTCATTTGATTTCATTGGAAGGTTGTGTCTAGGCCTACGACTAATGGTGATCTTTCGATTAAGAATTTGTCAAAAAAGAATACGGCTTTGGTAGGAAAATGGCTTTAGAGATTCTCTTTGGAACAAGGCTCATTGTGGTGTTCCGTTATTAGAAGCAAATATGGTTTACATCCTAATGGGGTTGAGAGAGGTAGTTTTTGAAGTCCATGGAAGTTTATTACTCAATGGTTGCCAACTTTCTCTCAAAGTCTTAACTCTTATGCTCATGATGAAACTATGATTCGTTTTTAGGAAGATTTATGGATTGGTGAGGCTCTTTTATGTGATATTTTTCCTCGTCTTTATCGCATTTCTTTGTTTCATGACTATAACATTGTGTTGTTAATTCGTCATTACTCTTCTTTCTTGTCTTGGGATTTTGAATTTCGGAGAAGCTTTAATGATATGGGAATGTACGAAGGTGGTTGAAATTCTTTCTCTACTTAATAATGTTTATTTGACTCAAGGTTTTTTGGACCAAAGAGTTTGAACTGTTGATTCTTCCAGTATTTTTTCTTGTAAATCCTTTTTTAAATCTTTAATAGATGATCCATCACTTTCATTGTTTCCCCCTTCGAGGGTGATTTGAAAATCTGGAGTGCCTCTCAAGGTTCAAATTTTTGTATGGATAATTCCTCGTGGTAAGCTTAATACTTATGACGTGCTTCAAGGAAGAAGACCTAAGATTTGTCTTTCACCGCAATGGTGCTATATGTAAAGGTGATGGGAGAATATTGATCATCTCTTTCTTCACTATCTTGTTGCAATTTCACTTTGAAACAAGCTGTTTAGGCTTGTTGATCATTGTTGGGTGGCACCAAGAAGCATGTTTTCAATGATTTGTTTGGATGTTTTAGGTGGGTGTGGGAATAGGAAGTGAAAAACCCTTTGCCGTTGTTATTGTAACACTATTGTTTGGGTGATTTAATTGCAAAGGAATGCAAGGATATTCAATGATAAATGTGTGGAGGTTAAAGAACTTTGGAAAGGCTATACTTTTTCACTTCCTTTTGGGCCTCAGTGACTAAAGATTTTGAAGATATCCATCTCTCTTGTATCACTTTGAGTTGGACTGAATTTTGTGGAATGTAGTGGTTGGTTCTGCATTGTTTTTTTGTCTTTTTATGTTTTCATATCTTCGTTTTGGATGTCTTATCCAACTTTGATATGTCCTTTGTAATTTTGACTTTTTAGTAATGAATTCAATGTTCTTATAAAAAAAAAATATGTTAGAACATTCAACAAAAAACCAATTTACAGAAAATGGAGGGTCCTGTCAAGTACATCATAAACGGACAACGCCCCCATTACATGCATCCCGGGCTTGCACGTAGGCAAGGATCAAAATTTGTTTCGAAAAGCTCAAAATAGTTGGGATGCTTCTGATTTCAAGGGGACCAAAACTCAGTGATTGAATTAAAATTTCAATGCTTCGAGGTGTTTTGCAATATTTTGAGATATTTCGGCATGTTTCTACCAATATTTCAGAATGTTTCGAGTTGTTTCAAGATAGTTTGATATATTTCTGCCAATATTTTGAAATGTTTTGGAGATAAATTCCTTATTTGTTTATGTTTTCATCCAGTTTACGAAACATTTCTGAAGTATTTCCAAAACGTTTTTGTTTTCTAGGTGACTGAAACAATACACTGATTCGAAATTTTTATCCTTACACGTAGGCTAACAAAGCGTACCGAGGCAGAATAGACAAAAATATTGGAGAACTTTAATGGGTGGGATACTTGATACAACAAACAAACCCAACCCAAACAGATTTGAAAATTGGAACTGGTGAGAGATTTAGTCCACTGATCACCGAAGATCTAGCTCAACTGCCATGTTAATTCACCAACTTTTCTAAAATGTTAAGCTACTTGAGAGGGTATAGCTTATATTTATTTACTTCACCACCAGCAAGACCTTGTTTGAGCTTTTCTAGTTTTCATTGATAGTATTTGAACCCTTGGCCCATCCTCCCCTATGGATTCAGTAATGTTTTGCTATGACCGTCTTGGCAACAACATTTATGATTTGTTGACTAATAAAAGTGCCATTAGTTGGTCCGAAGAATGTCGATGGTAGTGGATGCATTGCAATGGGAAATACACAGCAACGACTTTGCTCGCTCATTTTTCTGTTTTTTTTGGTCTTTTTTGCTTTTTGCACTCTTACCATTATGCGTGACTCCTACATTTAACTCTTACCATGAACTTTTTTCGAGTGTTTTCTTTTTCAAAATTGGATTAAGTCAATTGAATAATATTCTCTAATATTGTGTACTGGAGATGTTGCTGATGAAGTCTAACATCCAATTATCTTTTAAATGCATTTGTTGTACTTGTCCAAATAATGAGAATGGATAGATCTCCTTCAACATGTAGGTTTCGTAAATTTTTTGCTACCGTGATGTTTAAGTCTGAAAATTTTAATTTATTAGAAAGGACTAAGATGGTTTGGACAAATTAAGAGAAGAGCGATAAGTATGCTAGTGAGAAAGAATGATGTGATATCTCTGGACAATAACTCTACGGATAGAGGTAGACCAACTTAATGTCAATTGAGATGGCAAAGAAAGAAGGGAGAGCTTGTAATTTAACTGAAAAAATGACCTAGGCAGAGTACAATGACATGATTCATATAGTCGTGCCCAGATGGTACAATCAACATGATTCATATAGTCTTCCCCACATAGTTGGGACAGGCTTACTTGAGGTGAATTGATTTCCTTTTTGCTTTTGTGATGTGGGGAAGAAGAGGACGGGTATGTGGTAGGTTGGATGTTGGGCTTTGTGTGCATCTTCTGTTTATAGATCAGTTCGTATGGGACCTTGATATATGTTTCGAGGTCCATTCCATGAAAAGCTTAACCTATTGGTGCTGGTGCATGAGCTGTTTAGTTCTCTCTATTTCCAGTTTTCTGCCTCTCTGCCCGCTCTTCATCCTACGACTTCTTCTGTCTGCCGGTGAGTGACGGGTTCTACATGAGCGATTGTGGGAAAGCTTATCGCACATGGTTTGAACTGTTCTTAGTAGCTTGAACTTTTTCTGGAAAGTAGATTTATAACTAGCTGCACACTCTTCATCATTGTCCTCGATATCATCTGTGTAACTTTGGTGTTCAATCTTACACATTACCGAAATAAAGTTTTTAATTTATTTAATTTCTTGTTAGGATTTTATTTCACATTATTGTTGATTTATGGTCAGAAGTGAGATGAAATCCTTGCGATCAGAGCGTGACAAGTTGGCACTGGAAGCGAATTTTGCACAAGAAAAACTTGTTAGATTCATGAAAGAATTCGAACATCAGGTGATTTTAATCAATGCACATTCATTATAACGAGAAGATACAAAGTAGACAAAAACATGGGTTTTGGTGTTTGCACATGTTTTTCTTATTATATATGATGCGTTGCATGCCAGAGAGACGAAACCAATGCCATCATAGCAAGAAATGTTGAATTCTCACAGTTAGTAGTTGACTACCAGCGAAAGCTGCGTGAAGGTTCTGAGTCTTTGCAAGCTGCAGAGGAGCTTTCACGAAAGTTAACTATGGAGGTGAACATTATATTAGATGCTTTTGTTGCCAAGGATTTACTTGGAGCACACTTACTAGAAAATGCTATTGTTCTGCAGGTCTCTGTTTTAAAGCATGAAAAGGAGCTGTTGCGAAATTCTGAAAATAGAGCTTGCGACGAAGTTCGTAGTTTATCAGAGAGGGTTTATCGTTTGCAGGTGTTCTTGTTTCTCTTTTTTTTTTTTCGTAATACACACACACACACATAACTCTATTAAACAAAGCCTTAAAACTATTTGGGGTTGGCTGCATGAGTCCTGTTTCTTGATTGTGCTCTATCAAATACCATATGTTCCTTTAGACCATAAGCTGTCATATCCTTTTTTACTATTTCTTTATCGTGTGTGTGTGTATATATATTATATGCGGGTTGGGACTGCAACAATATGAGAGCTTTCCTTCTTACTGCAAATATTTTTCTATTTTATGCAGGCTAGTTTGGACACTATTCAGAGTGCTGAGGAAGTTCGTGAGGTAGCGCGTCTTCTAAATGCCTTTTATATGTACTTATCTTTGAAATTGGAGAACAATATCCTGTCACATCTTTTGTCATTTTTCATGGCTGTAGGAGGCCAGAGGCATAGAAAGGAGAAAACAGGAGGAGTATATTAAACAAATTGAGGTGTGTTCATGTTAAATACAGGAATGCTTTTGTAAAAAATCTTGGGTCCTCTCTTTTTCCGTGTAACTTTATACTCACCCTTGTCATTTTTTATTTCCTGTCATTAAAATTTGTGTTTGGCTAATGATATGTTGTGATCTAATGTATATGCAGAGAGATTGGGCGGAGGCTAAGAAAGAGCTCCTAGAAGAGCGTGATAACGTTCGTACTCTCACACGTGAGCGGGAAAATACTATGATGAATGCCATGAGACAAGTTGAAGGAATGGGAAAAGAATTAGCTAATGCTTTGCATGCTGTAGCTGCAGCTGAGGCTAGAGCTGCTGTTGCTGAGGTCTCCACTTAGACATTTATGTCTTCTGTGCAAATATTGCTTGTTTCTGAATTTTTATATGCAGATGTCTAATTTCCTTGCTTGACCATAACAAATTGAAGCTCTTGGACGTCACTTCTAATATAATCATTCTATCCAGGATCGCTGTTCTGATTTGGAGAAGAAAATCAGATTTTCAGAAACCAAGGTATTTCTAATAATTTGTATTTTCTCTTAACATTTCCCCAACTTTGTCTTGTAGTCATTTGTCAGGCTTCTTCGTTATCTTTTTACTATAGAGCTGCTCAATTACCATGTCTTTATTTGGTCTTGGCTTTATTATCATGAATGCCTGAAGTTTTATGGTATAAAAACTCAGGCTTACCATTTAAGAAGTTAGCTATTTTTCTATGCTTGATTTGCATCACCATGGTTACTATTAGATGTAGCAGTGGGTAAATTGTAATGTTTAATGTCAGAATTAATTCCGCAAAGGGTTGAATTTCAAAATAATGTCATTAAGAATCAGAAGTTTGACAACTAAGACCTGTGCTGTTGAAAATAATGGTGACATTGTCTGCCATCGTCTTTGGCACTGACCATTTTGGACAGTTTTTGCTGATATATATGGCATGTAAGTGACAGATGTAAAATTATGGCCTGATTTAAAATCGCATTTGAAGTTTTTGATCTTTTAAAAAAACATTGTTAAACATTCTCTCCAATTTCACATTTATGGATAGTTGAATTTCTCCTCCTCCTCCTCCTCTTCCTCGCTCATGCCCTGCCTTGCTCACTGTATTTTCCTTTGATGTTGTTTTACCGATGCAGGTCTCTGAGAAAGATGGTGAACTAGTACCTTCCTCCTCTTCATTTGATGAGGTCTGTGCCATCCCCATAGTTATTTGATTGCAAATGGTATACGAAAGGACTTTGATAACCTATCCAAAAAAAGGACTTTGATTTTTCATCCAATGTGATTGTTGGCTTGTTTTTGAACTTTGGCATTCTGGTGACATGAGGAGATGTGCCAGGAATATTTAAAAGATGAAGGTCGACACACTGACTTAACTGCAAGAAGTCACATATGCTTTTTTGGTTTGCACTCATTTTGGTACTTATAAAAGGTTCAGTCTTGAAGATTCAATAGATTTTTTTTTTTTGTTTTTTCGGTTTTTAACCTCCCTGGTACTCAAGTCTAGTAATTTGTGGTAGTTTAAAGCCAAATGGAAGATTAGAAGTACATTGTCAATATGGTGGGTTAGGGATTATTATTGGTTGATAGTTGCTGCAGAACTATAAGCTCATCAGACTTATCAGCAAGTCAAGTGAGTGTTACCTCTGTTGTCAACCTTTGTCCAGAAGTTGACTACTAACCCTAATTGGTTGAGTGCCACTAACAAATTTGTGATTGGATTATGTCCATATGAGGTTTTCAGTTTTGTAGTGTTGGCCGTTGTCCCTGAATAAAAAGATCAGAAACTACTTATGGATAACAATACTGATGTATGCCACACCTGGATTTAAACTTCTCTAACTTTACTAGACAGAGTTTACATACATGTATTATTTCTGACTTGCTTTAGGAGGGTACCTAATCCTTTGATTGTTTCATTCGTATATTACTGTTTTCCTTTTTGGTGTATCTCTAGTTTGCTAGTTTTACGCGCTACATATCACAAAGCAAAAAAAAATTGCACCATATTGTGTTCCGGGTATGCCTAGCTAATGTTCTCCCTCCCCATTCTACAACCCCCCTTCCCTCCAACAACAGGAAAAAGATCCTATTTTAACTGTGCTTCGTTATCTTCATTGCATTTCTTGTGCCATATCCTTGTATTTATGCGATCACGTTTCTTCTTCAACATTGGACAACCTTTTGTGGTACAAATTGACTTTCAATGTTAGTACGATGGGAATCCATCATATTGTAATTGTAAGAAATGGAATCAGAATCGATTTGTCATTTTATCCCCTGAAGTCATCCTTACTCATTATCCGGTCGTGCTACCATCTTTTTAAAGTTGCTTTGGTTGGATATTTAATAAAATGGCCTCATTCTTTCATCACTTGTGGGTAAATGCTTAACAGAATAATAAACTGCTTTAGGTTGTTGTGGACCTGCGTACCGCAAAAGAAGAGATTCAAAGACTGAGAGAGGAAGCACAAGTTAATAAGGATCACATGCTGCAGGTGTTTACCTAAAATTGCAATTTTTTTTTTTGCAAGAATGTCTTGTGGACTGGGCTTTAAGTTGCACTTTGTTTTGCAGTATAAAAGCATAACACAGGTGAATGAAGCTGCATTGAAAGAGATGGAGGTTGCTCATGAAAACTTCAAAGTTGAGGTATTTATGGTGTTCCATTGTTGCTTGAAATGAGTGTTTCAACAATTTGGTTCAAGTTTTGATCTTTACAAATGATTGTTAGGCGGATAAAGTGAAGAAATCTCTTGAAGCAGAAGTGTCATTGCTCCAAGAGCAGGTTATTCAACTTGAAGTTGAATGTAGTTTGAAGAACAAAGAAGCTGCATCTGCAGCTGCAAGGCAAGAAGAGGCTTTAGCTTCTGCTTTTTCAGAAATTGCCTGTCTAAAGGAAGAAACTGCTGTTAAAATGTGGGTTTTCAGTGATTAATTTAAGTTGTCCTTTTATTCGAGTTTCCCTCTGGCATCTCATATTCGTATACCACATTTAGGTCCCAAATTGTGGTGATGGAAACACAGATTTCTGCTTTGAAAGATGATTTGGAGAAAGAGCATCAAAGATGGCGTACCTCTCAAGCCAATTATGAAAGACAGGTTTGCTTAGTTGTTGGCTAATACTATTTTTCAATTGGATTATATCATAGTATTATGGTATGCTGCCTATATTAACCGAAATAAACATATCTAAGTAATTGTTTTTATATACATTTACCTGTGTATGTGATGTAAGAACATATGTGCATATTTTTTTTAGGTATATTCTTTCAAGGTTTTTGCTGCTTTTCAACTCATGCATATTCTTGTGTTTGGTTTTTATCGTCAACTTGTTGTCAACCTATGTCATCTACGTTTTCTGAGCCAACTATTCTTTGTTGCATGAGATATTTATGCATCCTAAATCCTTCATCACAATTGACTTAGAGAATACATATGATAGAGTTGTTAGGGACATTATATGGAGGGTTCAAGTAGATGAGAGTTATAAATAGATATATTGGTATGATTAAGGATAGGTACAAGGGTGCAGTGATTTTAGTTAAAACAATTGTAGGGGAAAATAGTGAATTCTCAGTCACGGTAGGTTTTCGCCTCAGGTCCATATCTTTTTGTTTTGATTATCAATGAATTGACTAGATACATTCAATATGAGGCTTCACAGTGTATATTATTTGTGAATGATGTAGTATTGATCGACGAAACTAATGTAGGAATTGACAATAAATTAGAAGTTTTGAGAGAAACTTTAGAATCAAAAGTATTTAGGATAAGTAGAAATAAAATTAAATATATGGAATGCAGTTACTGGAATAATAGAAATTTATCTAGGGAGCTAATAAAAATCGAAGATCAAGAGACACTGAAGAGCGAACACTTTCGGTATTTGGGTTTAATAATCGACTTTCAGAGGTGACGTTAATCATAAAATAAAGTAGGATGAACTAAGTGGAGGAGTGCATCTGCCGTATCGTGTCATCGATATACCCCCTTTAGGTTGAAAGGTAAGTTCAAAAGATAATTATGAGATCAATAATGCTTTACGATGTAGAATGTTGGACGATTAAAAATAACATGCTAAAAACTAAGTGTTGTAAAAATGAGGATGCTAAGATGGATGCGTGGTAAAAAATAATGAATACTAGAATTAGGAATAAGTATATTCGTGAATCCATAACAGTAGCATAATAGGAAAAAAATATTGAGAGAATCTACTTAGGTGGTTTGGACATATTTTTAGAAAATCTAGCAATGAACCAGTTAAGAAGAGTGATTTAATACAAATCGATGGTAATGCGAGAGGTAAAAGTATGCCAAAAATAACTTTGAATGAAATAGTAACAAAGGATACGATAGTTCACGGTTTAACAGAAAAATATGGCAGAAGAAACAGGATTTATGTAGCCGTTTCCAAATAGTTGGGATAAATGATTTATTGAGTTGAGTCATTTAAGGCATTGAAATGTTTTCGGTGGTGTGTTTGTCATCAGAATTGCCTAGCTAAGCCCGGTCAGAAGAACTAAATTGTGTCATATCCATTTGCTATAGCACATAATGCAATCTCTATTGGGCTGGGTCGACATAAGATTGATGTTTGAGTTACATGGAATGTGAGATTGCATAATAGTTAATTGTAAATTTTATACACAATCTTGGGCTTATGTGTGAGACAATGGGGGACTGAGAGGGGGATACATAACGATATTTGCTTGGTCATGGGGGGCATGTATGATAGTCCTATTTCTCGTAAGTGTTGAGATTTTATTTGTGAAAGCATAGAAATTCTTGAAAAATTCTTTTTGAATCTCCAAATGTACTGAAATTTTTTGTTATGGAGCAATTGGAGAATAGTAAGTACGCTAGTTTTGCACAATCTTCTTTGTGTGCTCATGTGGGCCCAAAAATATTTTTACACATCTGCACATGCATCTCTCAATGTATGCTTTGTGGTTAGAGAAAGTTGATTAATAAGGATTTACTTCACATATGTTTGGGGAACGTAGATTGGAGAAAAGTTTATTTGGGCACTATTAATTGGACAAATGGTTCCAACGTTGAATGGGGAATATTTTTGTTAAAATCTTGTTGGACCAACATCATACCTCCTTTTGTATTGGAAAATTCCCCTTTTTAAGAGGGTCCACATATAGGGCTTGGGGGTGTGCTACTAATCTTATTGTAGTTTGGAGACCAAGCTTTCAGGTGTCAGGGTAGATTAGTAAACTTGTTTAGAATTTAGAAAATTGTTATTGTGGAAAGAGCTTGTATCCCACATTAGGAGATTAAGACTACTCAAGGCTATTTATATGGGTTGGATGCTTCTAACATAGTATTAGGGTTGAGACTTAGGCCAAGTCTCTCACCCATTTGAATTTCTGGATAAGTTTCTTTGTCTGTCTTGGTTAGATTGTTAGGCCATGTGTGCCAAGTCATATGTGAGAGAGGGTATGAAGAGAGCTTGTATCTCTCATCGAAAGATTAGGGCCGTCCAAGATTGGTTTATATGGTTAAGGGGCCTCTCCACCCAATGCCAATTGGTTTTAACCCTATTGGGTTTGATTCTTTCAAAACTTAGTTGTTGAGAATTTAAATTTTGGAGTTCTTATTTGAATCAATTATACTTCTACATATTAGGTGCACCGGTATCCAACGCCACTCATTTATTTTTTCCTAGGTGAAAATTTTGTGATGGTCTTTGGAAGATTTTAGCTTTTTGCTCTAATTTAATGTTTATATTTTGTTTCTTTGTATTTAACTCATATTCTATTATGCACATTTTGTATCTTCCAAGGATCAAAATTTCGAATGGTGCATTATTTCGGTCGCCTAGGAAACATAAACGTTTTGAAAATATATCGGAAACATATTAGAAATAGAATGAAACATATGCAAATTAGGTATTTATTTTCAAAGCATTTTGAACCATTAGTCGAAATATACCGAAATATCTTGAAACAATTCGAAACGTTGGTAGAAACATGCAAAAATATATTGAAATAACGCAAAATATTTTGAAACACCTTGAAATATTGAAAATTTGATTCAGTCATTGATTTATTTGGGTCCTTTTAAAAACGGAAACGTTTCGACTGATACGACCGTTTTGAAACAAAATTTTAGTCCTTGGTGATTTGTGGAAAACAACCTTTAACTTTGCACTCGTAAACCAGGGTCTTTTTATTCCTTTAATTAAAGCCCTACTTCATCAATAGTTTCTCATAGATATCTAACATATCTTGCTTCCCTTTGTGAACTTGACCCTACATCTATTGTGGTATATTTCGAAAAGCAAAAATGTAGTATTTATGGGACTTGGGAAATAAGTCTTTCATGATAATTTTAGTTTGATGACTCTTTGGAAAGGTAAACAAATATGACAATAGCTTGCCCGGATTTGGGGAATTTCTGGTGTAAGTCATTGATATTGATGTGTGGCATGTGATATAGGGTAAGACAACAATTTCAGGACTGGTATCTCCGAAATATGCATCTCTCCCCAGCTAGGAGTAGAACCCTGCTGAGTAGGAATGGCAGGAGATATCACTCGTGCTAAGACGGTGGTAGGTGATAAGTTCAAACCAAATACTTGTTAGGAAGAAAAGGGTCAGTAAGAGTTTGAATTAGAAAGTAGATAACTTCAATTTAAACAGTAAATGTTATTTAAATATTCACACTGGATCTTCAAATGATCATGTTGTTTTTTTTTTGGTTTTACTGTTGTTTGTTCTTAAGTTTTAAAATATGTAAATATTCACTTTTTCTCTTTAACTTCAACCATTATCCATTGGGATTATATCTTGTTTTCACATCCATAATCTTGAGCAAGACATTCTCGTCATGTTTGTTGATCGTCGTTCGTGACATATATTGTAATTTTTGTAGGTTATACTACAGTCGGAGACAATCCAAGAGTTGACAAAAACATCGCAAGCGTTGGCTTCATTGCAGGAGGAAGCATCTAAGCTTCGTAAATCAGCAGATACTCTGAAAATTCAAAATGTAATATCCTGTTTGCGCCACATTAGTTTTTCATTTTTCTCATCTTTGTCCAGTTATAGCCAGATTAGTTGTCTGTTGGATTTAAAGGTGCTTGCTTGTGGTGAGTTTGCATGTACAAATGATTCTCTTAATCTCTTTATTTCTTTTGCTTAAGAACTGAATGTATTATTATTTTTATTTTACACCAAGTTAGTTTTCCTTCTTTTTCTTACCTTTGACCAGTTAGCAAGGTGCCAATGTGTAGTTGTCTTCTTGGAATTCAAATGAGCTTACTTTAAATGGGTTTGATATGTTTGGTTATTGCATTTTGCCTGTACATTTTGTACAATTGTTGTCCTTGTTTCTCTTCATTGTGTTTCTCTTTATTTTTTTGAGTCTCTATGTTTAACAGTAATCATTGCTGTTGCTAGAACTATGTAAATGGTTATCTTGATCACACTTGCTCCAATGTGGGTTGAGTTTAGAAACCGGTAGATCAACCTGTAGTTGCTGGGTCTGTCAGGTTCGAGTTTATTTGAGGTTGCAAAATAGTCCATCTCCTTAGCACCTATAGCAATAATGCACCGAAAGTGGTTTAAATGAACTCATCATACCTGCATTCTATAAATTTGGCGTGGGAAAGAGCTATTACACTTGCATTCTGGTGCAGCCACATTTGGTTTTGGTGTAAAAAGTTTTCTTTTGGACTGTTGGAGATTGTTAAGCAGCGGATAAGCAGAAATCAGTTTGTAACATTGTTTCGTCATGGTGTGGTGGGGCTATAAGCAGAAGTCTGGATAGTACCGCAGCCACCGCTGTTTTTGTTTCTAGAAAATAGTTTTTGTCTCACCATTCAACTCTTAGAGAGATTAACTTTTATTTTCCCCCTTTTGGGCCATAGTGAATGCAGGTTTACACGCCTTAATACAATTCATAACTAGTAGTTTCTTTTTAGCTGGCTTTTGTGTTCCAGTCTGAATTTGGATTCTTTATTGTTTCTCACATTTACCCAAGGGTAATTAGATGTGGTTTTTCGTCCTTTGGAAAGCTTCAAAGGTTCATGTGGTGGTCATTTAGCAAGTTAAAAAATTGTATGTCAATATTTGCTTAGGCCACTGAATGGCCTGTGGTTTCAAAAATCCTACAGGATTGCGTCAAAGTGGACCGATTTGCCAACTACATTTTGAATAATGCTAGACTGCATTTATTCCTTCAATGGTTGTAAGACTAGACTTTGGCAGGCCACTAGGTATCATGTTTCAGCTATTTCTTTGCTTATTCAGTCTTAAATTCCTCATTGATTGGTGGAATTTCTAGTAAACCAAACTCCGAATCTCTTTATTTTCCATTTAGTGTAAATATTATTCCTTAGTTTTAAGGGATCTGAACTTTTTATGGAAATTTGGTTTGATATATTCATCCTTGCTGCTTCTTTTGAAGGTATTGTTGATATTCAATAAATGTGTATTGCAAAGAATTGTGTTCCATTTTCTTTTGAGGAATTCTTGGGATGCAATAAATGTATGCTGAATCGAAATATGCCCTCATTTATCTGACAATGTTCCAATGATTTATGCCATTTTCTGTTCTTATAGTTGTTAGACCCTTTTTCTTCACATCTTTACTTATTTCTTTGATTTTCATATTCCAAAATTGGTAACTTCTGCGACTGCGGTTTTTTACAGGATGAACTAAAGGCCAACTTTGAAGCCGAGAAATTCATGCTTGAAGAATCAAAGAATAAAGCAGAGAGCAAGTATAAGGATATTAACGAGCAGGTGATTCATCAATATGCTTAGTGAGCTAACATGCTGATGCTTTGCTAGCCACTCGGTTTTATATTTCCAATCTTAATTTTTGGTGGTTTTTATATTTTCAACCTGAATTTTTCCTTGTTTGATTAATGTTATTGTTTCATAGTTGTAGTGGTGTAGGTTATAAAAAAAGCCTATAGTTGCCACTTGCCATCAAATATTTTCAAGGGTGGAAGTTTTGGAGGTGTTGTTAGCATAGTTTGGTGTAATCGTGTGCATGTGTCTGTGATTATTTGGACTTTTGGAGGGGAGGGAATGTGTTGCTATAAGGTGAGTATTGTGTTTCACCAGTTGTAGTGCTATATCTGCGTCGTAAAACCTCCCAAGCTTAAACAAATAACTCTTTTGTGAGAATATATCTAGAGTCTACGTTTAATCTTTTGCTGCTGAAACTATTGAGATCCATAGTTTTGTTTCCTTGAAAACCAGATTAAAAGTGGAAGGATCGATAAAGAGTTGTCCTAATTTGATTTGACTTCGTTAATGTAATCTAGCAATTGGCATTAGATTGAACATGTACCCAAAGTTCCATTTAAATTTTAAGCCTCTGTGCTAACTGGGAATAAAAGTTAAGAGAATGTAGTCCACCATCTATTGCATCTTTTTATGTAAAATATAGCCACTTCATGGAAAACCAATGTTAGTGACCTTTTTCTATTTGGTAATACTAATGCGATCACATTACGTTGCATGTGTAGTGTTTATATATTTGTAAAGTTTCAGTGACTGCTTGACTAGTAGGTATGGAATGTTTGAACTTTTAGTTTTCAAAATTGTTAGCATATTTTTGCTGGAAATATTGTTTTATCAAAATTATTGCATGCTCCAAATAGATCAATGTGCTGCCATTTGCTTATACAAAATGGTCTCACCTTATCAGTGGGTGAACTTATGTACTAATTCTTTCTGGTTTTCAAGCTGTTATAGAAGTTTCCCTTGTTTTCTTCCACTTAAAGTCCTATGTAAATTTTGGCTGAAGTACTAAGCTCTTCTTGGCAGTGACTATGTCGGTATAATTTTGCGAGGTTCTTAATAGACATTATGTTTTAATGATGCTTTCAGCAATATCGTTCTTGGTTTTTGTATTGTCCTCATCTGAACTTCTGCTTCCTTCAGAACTTGATATTGCACAGTCGGCTGGAGGCTCTTCACATCAAATTGGCTGAGAAGGACCGTGGTTCTTCTGGAATTTTTGGTCAAGATTCAATAGATGATGCTGGATTACAAAACGTGGTAAACTATCTCCGTCGGTCGAAGGAAATTGTGAGTGTATTTCACCTGACTCATGTACATTGCATTTTTTGAGTAATGTATTATTGAAATTTAACTCCCATTGTTACAGGCAGAGACAGAGATTTGTTTGTTAAAACAGGAAAAGCTTCGGTTGCAATCACAGGTAGATCAGTTTATTCTTAGTGTGGCTTTTAGCAAATATCCCGCTGTGCTGCAAGTTGCAAATACCATGCTTTGCCTTTGTTTCAACTTCTGGCGGGAAAAATCAATTTGTTTAAGGTTTATGTAGACATGAAACTACTACTTTGTGGGCTGCTCCTCTTGGCAATTCTAATGTATGCCATTGGAAAGTGTGAGAGGAGAAAGAGCATCATTAGATTGCTGAAAACTGAGTCAGGTGAGATTGTGACACCCTGTTGATTGCGAAGGAGATCACAGAGTTCTATAACGGTGTGTATAAGGAGGATATTCTTTTTAGTCCTACTAGAAAATGTGTTGATTTGTGTCCTATAATACAAGAGAGAGCAAGTTGGGTTGCGAGGCTTTTTGAGGAGGAAGAGGAGGTAAGAACAGCTGTTTTTGAAATGAACAAGGAAAGGGCTCCAAGTCCTTATGGTTTTACAATGACATTTTCTGATGTTATGCATTTTTTAATAATTTTGTTTGCTTATGGAGTACGGGGAAAAGTGTAAATTCTACCTTTATACTTCGGTTCTTAAGAAAGATCAATCGATTAAGGTTAAGGATTGGAGGCCTATTAGTTTAGAACTTGGTTACTAGATCGGATAAAGTTATCACTAAAATGTTGTCTGGACGCCTCAGTGAGGTTTTGAGCGACACAATTACTATGGTTTAGAGTGAAGCTTTGGTGGTGAATTGAGGTAGTGTAACTCTCTTCTTCTTCTTTTATTCCTTTTTGTTCTCAAAATTTTATAACTGATAGTAATCTGAAGATGACCGTAACAATAACTCTTGCCAACATGAAGAACATTTGGTAAACACATGTTCCTGTTCAGGGTTAATTATGTGCAGCAGTAGAACACCATTTGAACAGACCAGCTCTGCTCTTGATTCTACCTCAAGATTCATGCCAGATTCCCCTTGTTTCTTTCCCTTTTTGAAATTCATCTGGGGTGAAGACCTCTGCTGACAACAGATACAGAAAATTATAAGTAGCAAATATTTATGTTTGTTTGCGAATGTTACTTATATGGATCATGTTTGAAGTCCACCTCTATTGTTGTGGCGATCGTTTCTGGTGAATCTGGCTGTCGTGGCCTTTGTCGCACTTAAAATTCTTTTGTTTTTTTCAGCTTGAGAATGCTTTTAAGGCTGCAGAGATAGCCCAAGCATCACTTCATACCGAGCGAGCAAATTCAAGAACATTGTTGTTCACAGAGGAAGAGTTCAAAAGTCTACAACTTCAGGTTCAATTTTATTTCTTTGTCGATTTGTTACTCCTTAGAAACCTGGGGTGTAAGTATCTTTCTTATTTCGTTTTATGCTTCATACTCTTTTTTTTCCCTTGTATTAGGATTCTAAGAAACATGAAAACTATTAGGAAAGTAGCGGACATGTGTCCAGAAGATTGAAAATGTCACAAATGATATCTTATACTTTCCGAATATGTAATAGTTCAGACGAATCATGCTAAAGTTTTACTTCAAATTTTTCTATAGAAGTTTTACTAAATAAAAAAGACTTGGAAGATGAGAACAACCATTATTATTTTGCATATTTACTAAACTTTGTGTATAAACAAATTGATGATCATGGATTACTACAGTCCATTAGTCTAAACATAAGATTTATTTACATCGAGTATGGATTTCTTTATGTTTTATAATACCAAAATTATATCTATTAGCTATGCATAGCGATACATTATTGTCGGGTATTACATGTGTGAGAATCCCACATCGAATAGAAAAAGAAGTGAAAGTGACTTAATATACTATGAATGAACTCTCCACCTATATGTTTAAGTTTTTAGGTGCGTGTGAGTTCCAAACATGTATTAGATCACTAGGCTTCTAGTATCAAAAAGTGGTATTCGGGCCCATAGTTGACGATCATAGGTGAACTCCTGAAGAAGCGATGTAGCATGTCGGTATAAATGGTAGCTTATAAGAACCATGAGGGACTCTTGGTATTGAAGTCATGGAAACACAACCCTTGATAAGAGCAGGGCACGAACCTCTGGGTGCAAGGGCTCTTAGGAGTGATAATGTAGTGACTAATAGATTAAGAAAATTTTTGGTTGTTAGAAGAGAAGATTGGACGTGGTGCTTGTAGAGAGTGGTGGATCGGACTCAATTAGGAGCTAAACCTAATGTGCTTCACACATGAGGGGGAGCTTGTTGTACATTTCATGTGTGGGAATCCTACATCGGATAGAAAAAAGAAGTGAAGTGTCCTAATATACGGTGGATGACTCACTACGAATAGGTTTTGAGTCTTGGATCACTAGTGTCCCAGTCCTCCTAATAAGTGGTATCATAGTCGATGACTAATGATGCTTACTGAACTCTCAAAGAAGCGGTGTAGTATTTTGACATTAATGATTTGTAAGAACAGTGTGGGCTTTGGATATTGAAGTCATGTAAATGCATAGAACAAGGCTCAGGTCTGGGTGTAAGGGGTTTTAGAAGAGTGGTAATGCGGTGACAGTGGTAAAAGTTTAGTTCTAGGAAGAACGGGTTCTCGTAAAGAGTGGTTAAACGTAGTGCTTGTAGAGAGTAATGAATTGGACCCAAATGGGAGTTAAGCCCGATGTGATTCACATATGAAAGGGAGATTCTTTGTTGTTACTTGTGTCCCACCATCGAATAGAAAAAGAAGTGAAATTGACTTAATATATTATAGATGGACTCACCACCTATAGGCTTAAACTTTTAGGTGAGTGGTATGGGTTCCACCGTTCCAATCATGTATATTTGGCCTCAGATAATTGGGCTTCTACTCGCTCAATAATTATTTATTTTGATATACAAAACAATTTTTTGTGGTGTTTTCCCAACATCTTGGTCCTATTTTGAAAAATATTGTGTTTGCATGTCAGTGTCATGTAGTATTGGTGTCCCTTGTATGTACGCATGCATGCTTCTTAGACTGGATGATGCCATATACCATGCATGTGATGTTCTCCACACCATGCAATACAAATTTGACTTCAAAGTTCTTGAGGAATCTAGCCCTATCTATATCAATAAACTCGTTAAATATTATAGTGGAGATAAAAAAATAATTCATTAAACCAAGATCTATTCATGTTTTGATACATACTGATATTTCAAAATCTAATGAGTAGACTAAGAGTTACCTCTTGAAGTCTGCATGTAAAATCCCACAAGCTATCTCTCAAAGCTTTAAATCTTTAATTCTTAATTTGGTTTGTACCTCGTGCTTTGAAATTATATGGCCTCTATTAGAATCTACACGAATTGACAAATTTGAAGGCTCTAGTTTCACTTTTGATTGATTAGAAAAAAAGAGGGGGGGTGGCGAGTGGCAGTTTCTTGTGCTACCAAGGATCCTTATGGCCGACCATCTCTTTAGGAGGTTTATGTAGAGTCCAATGAGACCCTAATTCGTGTACTGGTTACAGTTATCCAATAATTATATAATAGCCCTTGATTGACAATTAATAAAACTAATTTTCTAATCAACTCTTATTTTAGTTTGTTTTACCCCTCTTAACTCATGATTGGTTTTTCTCTCTTTAACCTCTTTAGTTTCTAATCAATTCTATAAGTTCAAGTTTACGAGCTTTCCGGCATTATATACTAATTTTAAGTAGCATCTCAAGTCTGAACTCTTTGTGATTTGAATTGAATTAAACTTCTATAATTCTCACTTTATGAAGAACACTACTTATGTACAATAATTCCCTTCTTGAGGATTTTACTACTCATGAGCAACACATAGCAGTATATCATGACTAACTCCTTAGTAGCACGAAGTAGAGAAATAACCATTCAATCGATGAGTGATGCACATTAATCCTTCTATTCCAGAATGTCCAAATCGAATTGCTAGGATATGGAATTGCTTTCAAAATCGTAACTCAATTCTCTGTGTTTGATCTTTTGGACTATGACTCCTCATAATTATTTAGATTTTTTTTGTTATTCTGCTTTGGCCAATGACTCCTTGTGTCATATCCTAGAAGATTACAAAGGACATTCTCCATTTCCTTTTTGTTAAGAGTGATAAATTTCATATTGTTACACTCATAAGTTTCCTTGTATGTTTAACTATGCCCAACAATATCTATCTACATACTTAGTAGATGGATATCTTGTATAGTTAGACCATAGAAGTCTATGCATAAGACAACAATGATGTCTTAGGTCTACGGATTAGTTGCAAAATTTTCACTCTGGACTTAAAATTGACAGGTATATGAAAGCTCTATGTTAGTCAATGGTCACATTCAGTGTTCTTGTTCTTGAACAAACATCGATAATACCTGCTTAATTGTCCATACAATAGAGATTTGAGACAAGATTCCAAAGATCACATATGTGCAAGTTCTAGTGCATGCTATTCTATCCGGATTACAGAGTGTCATATTTGTATCTTTGACTAGTAACTTTTAAGAGTTAGGTATTAAGAAGTACATGTCTCGTCTTTTCAACATCTCTAGAAACTATATTCTTAACTTATACTTTGCGGACTACATCTATATTGAAATGAGATAAAACAGTAACATGTAAATTTGCTTGTCCTTATTTTATTTTAATTAAACAGTGAATGCTATTGAATAATTTTCATCTTCAACGATAAAACCATAAACACATTCTAACATTATATTAATAATAATTTTTCCACCGCCCATTAGCCACTATGGAAAACTTTGGAAGGATTATCTCCCTTCTTAATCTAGCTAACTAAGCTTTTGCCTCTTACCTTAAACACTACCGCCCTCAGAGTGATTTTTGAGGTCACTTCTCTCTTTTCTGAAACTCTTATTCAATCGACCCGTTTACCAATCCTAACTTTTAGCTACCCATAGTTCCCCAAATACCTCCTTATTCTAACTTATTAACTTTCTTTCACAAAACCCAGTTTGTTTATTAACTTAAAACCTTAACACCCTTGACACTCACTGTTACTGTAAAAAACAAATGATGACCTGATCACATGTTCTCAAACTTAAAAGGCATAGGACCCATCTAAATGAGGAGATTTCCGAAACAAGACAATGATTTGATACCATCCCAGTCAAGGCTTCTTGCCTGACACCAAGAAAACTCTCCTTCCAATCCAAGGAAAAAAAATCTATCCAACCTATAACAAACATCATCCACCCTTAAATTACACCAAGCAAATTAACATTATTTAAAAGAGGGTCCCTTGGATTTGTTTCTCTTATAAACATGTCAAAATCCCTCATTACTTTGAGTAACCCGCATGCATTTCAGTCCACACAGGGAGACAAACCCATATAACCCCGTGAATTCTTCCCACTATAGTTTCTCCGACATTGGTTCATTTCAAACCATAATTCTCGCGAGCCATCACACTCCTTCCTTTTGCTTTCACTCAACGTTACTAAAAATCCCCGCTCGAATAGAATTTGAAATGCCTCATTTATAAAAGCCTCTTGATCTACCATAAGAAGGTAAGAACATCCAAGTCCTAAATCTCAAACCCCTCCTCCACACCCCCCAAAAAAAAAACTTTTCTTCACACTTTTGTAATCAACAAATTTCATTTTTGTTTCTTGCGAAATACAATATTTGGTTTTGCATCTAATAGCGATTATTTATTTGATGTTCTATAGGTCCAAACCTTCTAGCACTCTAGTTGACACTTGAAATCTTCATAGAAAACCTGATTTACACCAAGGAACCTTCCTAGAACTTCCATCTCCCGAATCCCTACCCATTCTCTTAATAGGGACTAATGACAGTTCCATTTTTGCCAAAATGTTTTAGTCCCTTCCAATTTTCCTCTTTTAATATGAAATCCCCCTTTCATTGTGCTGTTCATCCTCATGATCCCATATCCCTCATATTCACTCTTACATTGGTTAAGAGATTCCCTGTGGAAGAAACTCACACCCTCAGCAATTTCCTTCTCCAATCACACATTAGGATCTTAGATAACCAAAGATTTAACTCCCAGTACACTTGGAACTGGACAACCTCCTAGAACATACACATTCAAACAACCCCTCTTAAAGATAGACAATCATCGTGCATTACCAAAAATCTCCACTCAAACACAGCAGTCATCTCCCTTAATTCTTTGAACCCCCATGTGTTCTTCCTAACTAAAGAAGCTTTAATGGCTGCCTTAACTTAAAGAGCTGCCTCAAAGAGGTCTTCTGGAAAACCTAAGAGCTTGCCTATTTGATTTGATGATCACTTCCACCCAAAACTTTATTCTCGATCAAAATCTCTGCCCCGTCCTATCTTTTGATGATTCTGTATCAACAAAAGTCTTCCAAGCATCATAAAGAGGATTATATATCACACAATCAGACAACAACTCTTAAAAGGAATATCATATCGCAACTGACACAAAAATAGCATGGTGCTCACATTCTTTGTTCTCCTGTTTTTTCATTTCTTTCTGTAATGATTTTGTAGATTATTATACAGTGAAGGAAGTCTTGCCTTGCACTAGGACTTGTCTCTTTGGGGACATTCAATAACTTGGAACACACATTTTAGCTTGATCCCTGCGCAAGGCTGATGTGAACAAATCCAGAAATTGCCTTGCACTAAAACCTTGTTTCCCCTTTTCACTCCAAAAAACTTTGATACTCGTCTACATTTCTCTGCCATATTTTGGAACCTAATCTGGTGCTCTATATTAATCCATTTACACTACCTATTAGTTATATTTGATCCATTAGAGGCTAGATATTATCACAATCTTAAAAAGGAATATAGTTTTACCTTATAAATTATTATTTAAAAGATTATTTTTTGTTTGGATTATAGGCATTGCAATTTGTTTGAAATGATGTGTCTTTTCCCTTTTTGCAACTTAACTGTTGCATTCTAGATATTGTTCCTTCTAAATATATATTTTTTTGTTTGACAAAATATTTTTGCAGGTTGGAGAAATCAACTTACTTCGTGAAAGTAACGTTCAACTCAGAGAGGAAAACAGACACAATTTTGAAGAATGCCAGGTTCGATGGGGGAACCTCCACTATAAAGTGGTGTTGATTTCCGTAGTTAGTAAACTAAGAATTTTATTGTTGATGAAAATTAATGATTGCATTGACTGACCATATCTCTTGGTCTTGCTCTTAGAAACTACGTGAAGCTATCCAGAAAGTGAGAATTGAAACTGAGAATCTTGAGACATTGCTGAAGGATAAACAAAATGAAGTGGAGGCTTGTTGGAAAGAAACTGAAAGACAAAAGATGGAAAAAGGGCACCTGGAAAAGAGGGTTGATGAGGTATTTCTTGTACAAAATGATTTTTCTAACAAGAAGTTTCTGGTGTGTGTGTGTGTGTATATTTATCTATCAGCATTGTAACTCGGTTATTTTCTAAAGTTACTTGAGAGGTGCAAGAATATTGATGTGGAAGATTATGATCGAATGAGAGAAGATGTTCGGCAGATGCAGGTGATCTATTGAATTTGATGTTCTCTGTTTACTTGATATTCATGTGTTCAATTGTTGTATCTCATGTCATTCTTTTATGCTTTGTGGGGTCAAGGTATGGTAATCAACTAAATGGATTAACCCTGGCAAGGCCTTTTTTGATTAGCTCAGCAGATTGAACCTAAGGACACCTGTTCAGTAAACAGTGGAAGGACAACTATGTAACCTGGTTAATACATAGTTCAAGTAGGGTTAATATGCCAATACTTGAACCCGACAGGATATCCTTGTTTAGAACCCCTTAATATATGTATCTATGTTCCTGTGTTATTTTCTAATTTGTATCAATTATTTCAAGTGTTGCTCTTTTTTATTTATTTTTGACACATGTTATGTCCACATTTCTTTTCTTAGATTGCTATACTCCTTATTGATGAGTGGGATTACACAAATGTTTAACTAAATGGGTTCAATTTTTACTTATAAACAATTGGTCTTACTCTCATAACCTTTATTTGACCTATACATATTTGTCAAGAAAAAGAAACTAGATTTTTTTGGGTCAATATGGATACGCTTGAGTGCATGTCTGGTTTGAATACCGTTTTCAAGCGAGTCTGTTTGATGGAATTACGGGTTTTCTATACCATTGTCACTATATTGATCGGACATGTCTCTACTATACAAAGAGCACATGTCGACACGAGCTGTGACTTGTCTGGTCGTGTCAAAAAGAAAAAAGAAGAAAAGAGGAGGAACAGAGTTTATTTACTGCCGTTTGCAACTTTTCCTTGAGATCCTTCAAGATTTCAATTTTTTTAAGCTCCAGAATCTTGCAGCTGTTTGGAGCTTCCAATTTCTTCCTCCCAAATGGTTGATATTTGAACTGTGCCTGAAGCCCTTCAAGTTGTCATATTTTTTACCAAGTGGCTGCTCGCTGTCTGCATTCTTGTGTAACAAGCTGAGCATTTTTGGACCAAGCAATTGCCACTTTTCAATTTTCTAATTAGTGGGGATAATATGGATATAAGCTGGAGACAACTATGGTCCTGGCTAAGTTTAACAGTACAGATCACTTGTTAAGGCTGCATGTGTGATAGCTTATAGAAGTGAGATTTTCCAGAGACAACTTTTGAGTTTTTGCATCTGCTTGCCATTGTCTTCTTCCTGTTTCATTTGTTATATTGTTGCTCTAGCTTTTGGTATCTTATCTTTACATTTCCTACGTAATGTCTTTTAGGTAAAGCTCAGAGAGAAGGATGCTCAGTTAGAGGATATTCGGAAACTTGCGTCTGAAAAGCAGGATTTAATGTCACGAATGGAGCAAGACCTTGCAAGAAGCAGAATGGAACTGAAAGAAAGGGAGACCAGGATAAATGAAATTTTACAAGTTGAGGTACTTCGGAGCATGCAATTTAGAATCGAAAAGTCACCCTTTACTCTTGATCACAATCTTTATATCCGTCATAAATTTCTTCTGATTGGTTCTTGTCATGCAGGCTTCTCTAAAAGCAGATGTTGAAAAGCAAAAGAAGTTGATAGTTCAGTTTAAGGTTGTTTAGTTACTAACATGTCTTTTAAAATCAAATATTTCCGTTCTCTGACTACAGAATCTCTTAGATTGTCTTGTAGACTCAAATTAAGTAGTGCAGTAAAAATGAACTTTTTCTTTTTTTCTTTTCTTCGGGAGGGGGCTAAGCTGGTTATCATCTGGTTCCTGACATTCTATGTTGGTGTTTTTTGTTTATACCACCCTGCAGAAGAAGACTGAGAACTTATCAAAGGAAAAGGAGGAACTGAGCAGAGAGAATCAAGCTCTCTCCAAACAGTTAGAGGATGCTAGGCAAGGTATGGCCTTCTTTGCATACGATATATCTGTTGCATTATTTCACATTGGAATTCTTGGTTTTACTATTTAGTTATGCATTGTAGGGAAAAGGAGCATAGGGGATGCTGTAGGTGAACAGGTCATGAATGAAAAGGAGAAGGAAAAAGACACCAGGATACAGGTCCATACCACACAGAGCATTAGTCCCTATATTCTCACCCCCACCCTCTCCCTTTCTTTCTTTCACCCTTTTTCTTCTTTTCTCCCCCTCTTTTTTTCTTGTCCCCTTCTTTTTCCTAACCTTTCATTTTGCCAAATGTGTGCTCAGATTTTGGAAAAAACTGTGGAGAGACAGAGAGAGGAGTTGAAGAAGGAGAAAGAGGAACACAAGTTGGAGAAAGCACAGCATCTGAGGACTCAGAAAACAATTAATGATTCTTACGCTACTCTTATTCAGGTAAGTTCTTTCATGATTGACCAAATATCTGTTTGGTAGCATTTGAGTTGATTGGTAATGGCAATACAACTTCAGACGGATTGGTCCTGTTTACTGCTTGCATAACTTTTTTTTTCTCAAAAATTAGTTTTAGCTGATAAATAGGGAAATTTCAGTCTCCAACATCTGGTATTAAAAGGCTACTTTTGTACAATGGATGGCCACTTTAAATTAAGTCACAGAACAATGAAGTGGGTGTTGTTCACCCCATAATTTGCATGGCATGAAGCTGTGTCACGGAAACTAGTGTTCCTGGCCCATTGATGCAAAAAAACAGTGGTCTGTCACCCCCACCCCTAAAATAGAGAAAAAAAAACAAAAATAAATCCTTCCCCTTTTCTGAAGAGTTTGTTTCTGCAAGTGAACTCATTTTGTTGTCTCTTTTCATCAATTTTAGGGAAGATCAAAGCTGTTAGATGTGGTTGAGAAACATAAGCAGGCTCTAAAAGCGCTCACAGATGAAGTTGAGAAGCTGAAGCATGCCAAAAGCAGTCAACCTGAGGTGAGAATATTGCTTGGCTAATCTGTTGAAATGCTTTCTTATGTTCTTATTAGGTAATTTTAATGTGGTATCTGGAGGGGCGGGCCCATGCATTGAAAAAAGAGGAAGAAATTGCACTTCAATCAATTGTACTTTAGCAGCTCCTTTTTACTATTCTCCACCGAGTATTTTCTCCATGCGTCTTCACTTGTAGCCCTTTCTAGGCTGCATTTTGGTTTTTGTTATTCCTCTGAAGCATTGCTAGTTATTCCAGTAGTGGGATTTTGACCCACTTTGGTTAGTGAGGTCAAATATTCAGACGCATGAAAGTGGAAAATCACACATTTTTTACTGTGGTCCCCCTTGATTCACCTAATGGCTTACGTTGTTTATCGTAATGTAACTTATTGGACATAGCCTTTCTTTCTTTGTATGGTTTTTGATTTCCTTTATTGCATTCGAAAGTTTGAGCTGTTTTGCAACAGATCTTGATGCTTGTACGCCTTTTTTCTCCAATTTGTTGTATTATTATCTGAAACCGTCCTTGGCTGCAACTGAATCGTGATTTATATGATCAATTAGAATACCTCCGTGGTTCAACTCCTTTCTGGCATTCCCTTGGAGAACCTTGCTGCTGCCTATCTTCTGGCTTTGGAAGATTTTGAACGGGCTGCACAGGGAGTTGTTAATGAGCTTGGAGCTCATATTCCTGCAGACACTTCTCTTGTGGACACTACACCTTTAGAGGCTACTACAGGTGTCTTTCTTCACTTCTCTTTTATATTTTCACATTATTACCACCTTTGGCTGTCATTAATCTTAGCTTGTGAATCACCCCCATATTCATTTGCAGGTCAGGCACTTCCTGCACCAATCCCCATTATGTCATCCCCAGTGATCACTTCTTCAAGTTTTCCATTAGTCAAGTCAGTAGAAGATAGAGAGAACCGATTTACTTTACTGAAAACAACTGTTGAAACCCGTAAAATGGGGAGGAAGCTGGTCCGGCCTCATATTGCTAAGCCTGAAGAACATCAGGGAAATTTCGAGATGTCAGAAACAGAAGGATTTAACCATGGTGGGAAGCCCTTATCATCCCACAATATAGAAATTCAAGGAAACCTTACTCTACCAAACCAACCATCTGCTCGGAAACGCCCATCTCCAACCAGTTCAGAGTTACATGAAGAGTCATTTGTTCCACAAGAAACCAGCTCAGATGTGGGAGCACATTTGCTGAAAAGGTCCAAAGTCTCAGATTCTACTCAAGAGGGTGTTGAAGGTCCCACTGCTGCTTGTTTGGATACCCTTGAAATTCAACCTACAACCTATGAATTTTTCGAGGACATTGGGGATTCATCACAATGTTTGAAGGAGGAAGCAATGCACGCCGAAAAGAATGAGCTCGAGTCTGGTAGGGAGCGGTCTGAGGAGCCAAAAGTAGATAGTAACAATGACGTTGAGTTGCAGAATGGTGAAAATGATTGTGACGAGGATTTGAATAAGCCAAGTGAAAGAGTGGCGGTTGATGATCAGTCAAGCGGTCAGGCTGAGCAAGACAGCCAGCAGCCAACAACAGAATCTGGAAGTGAGAGGGAAGAGGGAGAGCTGGTCCCAGATATTACTGATCTTGAAGGTGGTAGTAGTACGCTTAATATCTTTGGAGGCCAAGAAGTTGGGGAAGTTCAGCCTGAACAGGTGGTAACTCCTGTGAGTTCCCCTGGGGTTGATGAGTCTGTGCTTCCTGCAACAATGGACATCGTGGGAGTTAATTCTCCTCAGGCTCTGGATGATGAGAAGAATGATGAAGGTGATATAATGGAAGAGCTTGCTGAGGGTCCAGATAAGTTTAACGATGGTAATGACCAGGTTGCTATGGAGACTGACCAGGTCCCAGAGGCCGCTTTGGGTACTGGTGATGGAACATCAAGTAGTACTGCTGTTGAAGTTGGTGTCTCAAAGCAAGGTAGCCCCAGTGTTGCATCAGCAATAGAAGAAGTGAAACAGGTTTCACCAGTTAAGTTGTCTACTACCATTAATTTGCAAGAGAGGGCAAAGCAAAGGGCTATACTAAGACAGGCTGGTGTGGTATCATCTTCTTCACTGGGCAGAGGTCGTGGAAGGGCACCTCGTGGTCGTGGAGGGCGAAGTGGGCGTGGTGGGCGTGGACAAACATCTGGGGAACAGGGTTAGGGGTTTCAGAGCTCTTTCCTTTTGATTATGTCATGACATCCGAGGACCCCCGATGCACTTCTGGTCCTGAACAGAACAGCCAAAATACATTTATGTAGGCAAAGCCAATTATGTGGATAAGACTTTGTAGGGTTTGGGTTGGTTTACATGACTAACATTATGGTGGGAATTTTCTTTTTCCACAATGCTTTCCGTAGGTATGGTTGAGACAGCCGTCATACCATATCATTCTAGTTCTTCCTAGAAGTGATAGTTGTGTAGAGTATGTTGATAGATGGGAATTGTTTTACTTCAGTGTTTTTTTTGGGGGGTAAATAAACAAATTGCTGAGTAAATATACAAGGCCAAACTTGGTCACCACTGTAAGTCTGTAAGCATCCAGTATGGATACACAAAATAAGCAAAAGCCAATCTGGCAGGAGTACTGAATCCTTGTCATTAAAGGGTCCAAACCAGATTTGCTTATGCCAATGCACCTTAGGAGAATGTGAATGTAGGTAGTTCCATGCAGATTGAGCAGAATATACTTCTTTAAGATTGAGTGGCCATTTGACTTGATCACCTTGCTGTGCATTTGGCAAAGTTACTAGGCATAGAATTGCTGATATCCTGTAGTTCCAAAGAAGAGGATGCTGGCCAGGACTAGTTGTTTTCATCAATTCAATTATACACTCAACCAGTGCAGTTAGCTGATAATGAGGAGTCTTCCATGATTCTGCTAAACCTTTTCAGCAGTAGAGTAGAGGCCCTTCAGGATGCCAATAATCATGCCATAATATATAGAGTAGCCATCCCATCTCCAATAATGTGGTTGATAAAAGTCCTTGCCACAAATCTAAGTTTTAGGATTCTCTTCCAATTCAAAGATGCAACCTTGGATGTTATAATTTTCCAAAAGCTTGCATAGATCTAACCCATTCTGGCCACAAAAATGAACCAGATATATTTGAGCATTGAAGCTCTGTTCCGCATGCAACTCCTTGAATCCTGATCCCCCCTTCCGCATCAGGTTAGGTCACAACACTCCATGCAGCTTTAATTGCCCTTGCTCTGTTTTCTGAACCAATCCACAGAAAAGACCTCATAGGCTGTTCCATCCTCCTTAATAACCCTTTT
>CM042187.1:45829072-45876588 GCA_023539305.1 Ilex asprella
ACTTGTGGTGCAAAGATGTGGGCCTGGACAAACCTACTTTGCAATAACTGCCTTTTAAGCCGTTGTGTTGGACGTTGGTAAGAGCTATAATTACTTCACCAGTGGACGAACGGGAGAGTGTAACTACTAAAAACCGTGGGATGTGACTTGGTCTCCGCATTTCATCGTCGGCAACTATTGCAAATTTACACGCGTTCTTGATAAGATAATGCTATTGAGAGCAAAAAAATTAACATAATTTATTAATTTAATGGTATGATAATATCATGATATAATAATATTGTGGTGATTTTTTTAATGCCCACACGACAACAAAATGGAACATAAAATCTTATGCATTTACAGATGAGCTCAAAATAGCCAAAAAAAAAACAATGTATTGAGAAAAAAACACAAAGTAATTCCAACAAGATAATATGACACAGCTGGATATAGTTTGACGTGATTCATGTCCCAAAAAGTAAAAGTTAAACATCCCTGGATATTTTGACTTAGAAGCTTTCAACAGTGTAATACGCTAATGGTAAATCCTTGGCCAATCCATGTATGTGACTTGAAAATGATTACATGCATCTGGAATGTAGGTTATAGTAATAGTCTAAAAACCATCTAATTGAGAGAGACCTTGGCTATGGGGAAAAAATAGAATAAAAGAAAAAGAATCCCATTTAGAATGAAGTCTAAGAGATACAAGTAGTGGAACTTGTCAAAAAAAGGGGGAAAAAAAACAGGAAACTAAGTACAGAATCTAAGTGCATGGATTAGTATTACAGGGAACCTGTATTAGAGTACAGCGGCATAGTTAAGTCGTGATTATAGCTGTAAGAATGCAATTGACTGTGACGGGGGGTTGTTCAATAGACATTGTTAATTGAGTTGAGGAAGATAGAATGAAGGTAGGTGTATGTATCAGTTTGGTATACCTGTAATCGTAGGCGCAAGGGGTCAAAGAGGAGGGGCAGCGAGCAAGAGAGAAGAGATTCATGAGTTCGATTTTGCACATTGTTGAGGAGCAGGGAACTGTCCTAAAAGAGGCGGAGTGATCGGCATGAAACACCCTCCTCTTCCGATGATGGGATGTCAATGACGACATACATTTAGGACCACCACCACGACACCGGTAGTCACAATTCATCCAAGTCAAGTCACTTCCGGTATCTGCAATCAACATCAACTTTTGTGGGGGAGTTCCAACCTTCAACACCACCAAGTACTGGCCTGTCCCATAATCGGCACCCGAACTCATAGGCATTTCAATAGAAATAATACCATCCTTGTTTCGGCTGCAGCTTGGAATTAGATTGGTATTACTGTTATTAGAAGTTGCTTCTAAAGCCTTTCTTCGGATCGCTTTAACGGTTGAGGATCTTAAATGTAGTTTGTGTGATATTGTTTGCTGGCGAAGGATATCACTATGAAGTAGCTCCCTGATGCGCTCAAGCAGCGGTGTCGTCTTAGGCCGCGTCCCACCACCATACGGCTTTCCCATCTCTTCAAGTCGAGTGGAGTGCCTGTGAATCAATTCAAACCTCATAATATGTGATTGGTCACCTCCCTCTGAAACATTTATAAAATCATTGACTAAACAAAGCAAAATGATCAAGGAGATTGAGCTTCTTCCTCGTCGACACTTCATCATATTATTCATTAATTGGTAGCAATACCACGAAAAGAACCTACAAAAATAACAAAATGGCAAAAAATAGAAAGAAAAGAAAAGGAATGAATAGGTGCAGAATAAAAGGAAGTGAAAAGGCCGGGACTGGGAGGCTAAAACAGATGAAGGAGAGAGGCTGTACAACTAGTATCTCGTTTTTTTCCACTTTTTTTGGCAGTATTAAAGAAAGTCGCGGGAGTGGGTGGGGGCCGGGGCAATGGGAAGGGCCCTGCACCTTGAAACCAACGAAAGCACATAGATACATATATAGAAGGGAAAAGGGCAAAGACTTTTATCAAAAAGTATAATTTTTTGAGATATAAATTATAATTTATAAAAAAAAATCCATATCAATCATATAGTTATTTAAAGGATAAAATATAATATTTAAAATTCAAGTTAAAATTGCATGAGAAAATTCATGATTATATTTTTTTTCAAATAATTATAATTTCGATACCAAATCTTTTTTTAAGTATCATAAAATTACCCAGTAGCATAGCATAGCAGGCGAAAAAAGAGAGCGAAGCAGCTTTTAGATTGATTTGAGTCCTCTTTCGGTGCATGACTGGTCAATAATTAATTGCGATGATATCCATATCTTTTATCCTTGTTTGTTTTCTCTCCCATAATTACCATAATATTAATAATAAATATACCATATTGTTACAAAATTGTTTGGGTCTGTCTTGGTAGGATGGTTTATATGCCGCCAAATATGTCCTTCTTGTTATTGCTTTTCTCTGCGTAAAGTATAGTTTTATCCGATAGGATCTGAGCTACAATTTTAAAATTGATCACCTAAGTATAAATTGTGCTAAATAATATAATATTTAGAAATCCGAGGTCGAATCACAGAAATTTGCAAAAAATTTAGAACACAAAGAAAAATAAAAAAATTTATTTTGAAAAAAATTGTTGTAGAGATTTTGAAATTGGAAAACAATAAATTTGATTTTTAAAACAATAATTGAAATACTAAATCATTAGAGATACTCTTTCAAATCCACACAATAATTATTAATGATCTAATTTTTGAACTCAATTGAAAATCAACTGAAGAGTGATCCCAATCAGAATATTTAGCAGTGATAATATGAAAATATCAAAAGTTTATAATTAATGAATTATTTGAATAAATATAAAAATTTACTTGTAGATCACAAACATTCACTCTGTCAAGAGTTAACAATAAATCAAGCTTTCTAACATGAAAATCTTATTTTATTACAAATAATAAATCAACTATTTTATGAGAAATTTTAATTAATTAATTCAAATATAAAATAACCAGTTATTTGACTCGCAGAGAATTTCAAGCATTTGATGTAGGTGACAGAACAAATCAAGAAATTGTACAAAACAAAAATTTTACTAAAAAACAAGAATTAAATTAAAAGAATAAACCATACATTAAAAAAAATATTGAATCAATAATAAATACTGTTTTTATTGAAAGTATCTCCCATAACTTTAATTTGGCTTTTAGCAAGTCATAGAACTAGAACAAAAACTAGAAAAGAAAATATAAGAAAAGAATAATAATCATTATCTCACAAAAGATGAGAGCCCTAATTTATACTAACATAAATATTAGTATAAGATATAAGGTTGGATTGAAAAGAATTCATTTTAAAAAAAAAGTCTTTTAAGGCCAAATCTTGGGGGCCGCGGGTACAAAATATGTCTAAATTTCGAGCTTAAATTTCACATATTTAGAGGCCGATTCACAAAATTTTTATAAAATACATTTTTGTAGCCCTTGAAGTATTCTTTTTGTTTCATTTGTCGTATCCATTATTACTTTAAATCAGCCAATTTACCTGCAAAATAAACCAAATAAGTAAAAAAAATATCAAACTAGAAAATCAAGGAATCTAACACATTTAATCATAAATAATATGTAATTAACTAATCATTAAATATAATAAAATAATATTTTTTATGGCTAACCAATCTGCACCATCTTCCCAGGTTTCGATTCAAATGTCTCTTGACTGGACACAGACATATAATAGAATAGAGTTGTATCAGAAATTTGGTGCAAAGTTGATGAAGACATTCATAAAGTAGATTTCTTCCTATCTTACTAAATATCCGCCAGCTCCCAAAAAGGCCTGTCAAGAAATTCCATTCCCTCTAAACTTAAATCTTGGTTCCATCCTTGCGTATGTGTATTTGACTGGATTGGATAATTGTACGTCTATACTGGTGTTTTTCTTTCTTTCTTTCTTTTCCTCTGTGGTTTTAACATAAAATCTCTCACTAGAAAAGAGTTTACAGTTTTTGTGAAGGCATACATTATGCAAGATCCTGAGTTCATTTAGAATTAGGGGCGGAGCAATAATTCTTAGCTACGGGGCAAATTATGACTAGAAAATTAAACAGTTGATACATTAAAATTTTAAGTTCAAGTATTACAAATTATATTAATATTTAAGACTGAACTGCTATTAAAACAGTCAAATTAATTTTTATTAGTCTAATCTAAACATGAAGGGAAAAAATACAAATCCTCATTTGGTTGCAAAATCTAGTTGAAATTGTCCTCCCTCCCTCCCTCCCCTCTTATTGCATTAAATTAAACCTTCAAATTGGATACAAATATTGCAATTGTATAATCACCGTTCTTTTCATTTTTCAACTGAAAACAGGCAAAGTGGAAACAGCTAGCCATGTTTAGGGGGTCGGTTAGTAGCTGTGATCATGCCTTATTACACGGTGGGTCTGGCCCGCGCCCACCGTGTAATAAGATATAAGTACTACTATTGTCAACCAAGTTCTACTGCCAAAATGTGTGAAAAGGGGAAATAGATGGACACAACCGTGTTCGGCTTCCTTCCTGGTCTTTCAAAAATTCCCATTATTAATACAAGATAAGCAATGTTGACCACAATCAAAATATAATCTGTTCTAACTTGAGTGACCTAATCTATAGAGATGACTTTAATATATCCTTAAATCAATTTGAATGTCAGAATTATTCAATATTCAAATGTTTTGAATGGATACAGGTAATCATCTCTAGTGTTTTAGTTAATATAATGACTAGGAGCTGCAGCAAAATCAATGATACACATCCTCATGAGCTGTTTCACTGTAAACTTGGCGAAACACTGAAACAAGATTACAATTTAACGTGCCAGCCAGCATTCAGATTAAGTCCATGTCCATATAAAATAACATCACTTGTAATTCGTGGAAATATAAGATTCAGAAGACAGCATTTATTTAACATATATTTTGGGACATTCATAAGTTTTATGCGCCTTCCATTACAATAATAACACAATTGACACCATCTTGGACTCATAATGTAGATGAAACTTCTCGGTCACTGTTAAGTAAACATAAAAGGTAAAGTGAATGAAGCTATTATGCCTCTTAAAAGTGTGAAATAGTTTTACTAGTAGAAAGTTGTGAAGGAGGAAGCTGCAATAAACAATACAAACAGTAGTAAGATAGATGCTGATTAACTTCCTTCATCATAAGTTGGAGATGATTCCGTCAAAGCTTCTTAAGCGAGGCTTTCAAATGTTGTTGGAGATTTGTGAAGTTGGTTGCCATTTCAACAACGTAAGACAATTCCCCATCCACCAACTCAAAAACTCGAGTTATCTCTTTCACCTGTACAAGAAAAAGGATTAAATGAACCTTTTTGCTGCCTACGCTCGAAAATTGATTACTTCTCCTTAAATATATTTTGCATTTTCTCACTGCGCCTAAAGAAACCAACTAAACTTCATCCCATCTCTAAGTTGATACAATTTAAACTCCCAGTTGACAATTTCATTACAGAAGATCTCCAGATTCCGGTATGAAGCTAGATGTAAGTTTCAGGACAGTCCCCAAAATTGATGAATACACCATTCTCTTAATCCCATGGTTCTTCAACATCCTCATCTCTCCATTAATTACCATCACCATAGCACACTAGAAAAATGCTTTCTTCGAGAAAATTTTATCACTAAAAAAATTGAACTGATGGAGAGTAGCTTCTGTGCTACTCCAACATTAGATGATGTGTAGCACTCATTTCCAGGAAATAGCCAGAAAACTCAATTTTAGGATTGCACTTGGCTGAGCATAGATGGCAAAAGTGAGCTCTCAAAGAGCAATACCAAAACCTTGTTGGCATGCAGAATTCACAGAAATGACAATGTGCAGACTCAGTTAAATAGTCATTCCACCATCACCCGAACGATTGTGTCAAGCAAGAAACAGAATCAAGAAACAATTTTAGGAATTAACTTATTCCAGGATGGGAGAAGTGGGAACAGAAGAATAATGAGAATTGCTCAAATGCCTGTGGAAATGAAGTAGTTACAGGAAGGGAAATAGAAAAGGAAAATTACAAAGAATTACAAGAATACTACTTCAGCCAAATAATAAAAATGAGCTATCTCTGTGGGCATGAGCTTTTATGGCATTATTTTGGGCAGTTTGGATGGACAGCAATTGCAAATTTTTGAGGAAAAAATTAAGCAGAGTTGTTATGGGATATAATTAAGTTTTAGCATCTCTTTGGGCAGCGGTGACAAATGTGTTTCGAGATTCTCCTTTATCATTATTATAACATAATTGGCAATCATCTTGGATTCAGGAGGCTCTATTGTAATATTTATTTTCTCACGCTTTTGATTTATTTTGTTTTCAGATGGATATCTTATCCACATTTCTGTACTTTTGTACTTTATATGAAAAGAAAGCCCTAATGCTTATTGGAAAAAAAAAGCTATCAATGTACAGGGTAACCAGATGGTCCACATCGTGAAACCACACAATGCAATTTGGAGTAACTAGATACGTCTAAAACAATATAATTGATGCAATGACCACATTTCTAAACCATTCTTCAAAGCACCGTGCTAAAACAGGTACATCTACCTTTGGGAGTCCCTTTCATTCAACATCTAAAGGAAAAGACGGCTGACTTCTATTTTGATACGCAAAAAAAAAAAAACTCAGCACCACACTTGCTAAACCATCTCATCTAAACGCTTAAGATGATAGAGATGACATAACTTAAGTTTTTATTCTTCAACACACTCCTTTATGTGCAGACTAGATTTTAGGCCTAGGAAGTGTCTTTTTTATTAGGAGTAAGATTTGAACAAATGACCTTTGTTTTTCTTCCCCTTTCTCCATGTTTTTACAAACATCCACTTTCTTCCCTTCCCTTTCTCTGAATCAAACTCACTGTAAGAATATGCAATAATACTTACTGCTATAAGCTCATTCAATATATAATGTTTGTCAATCTCAAATTACCACAACTTCATGACGCAGGAACAATATGGCAAAACTTATAGAGAATAAAACAGGAAGAATTATACAGAGAAAAACCGAAAAAACAAATCGGAGACAAAAAGAACACAAGAGAGTTAGAGAAGAGAAGGAGAAGGGAACAATTAATATAAAAATGATGAAGTATTTAAATTCCCAAATTGTGAAAAAAGTCCACAATTAAATCCCGAAAATCATACTTTGAAGTTTGAACCAAACTTCAACCAGTTCCTATTCACAGGGAGGGACCCAAATCATGTTTGCACTGGGTGAAAATATAATCCATGGATCCAAATCCAAAATCTAGGGAAAAGGATAAATGAAGAACTCAAACTAGCCATTATCATTGGTTGGACGATCAAGCACAAGAAATTCACAATAAGATAAGAAATAAAACTCTTTAGTCAATAAAACCAGTGAGACGTGCTCACAAGAAATACTAACCGATAAAGACTGGTTGACAAATAGGAAAAAAGTTAACAACTGTGTAGTCAAGAAAAGTTCTACCATATAGAGGAATGCCAAAAACTCTTATCAGCCATCAATCTGAGGATTATATAAAATATACGCGTGCAAATGACTATTCTCCCTACCAATCTTTTTCTTATGGGGGCAGAGGAATAATTATGAACTTTCAACTGGTAGTAGCATCCAACCCACTAATTGGTGGGAAGAAAGAGGCCCAGAAAACTCATATACTAGTTTGAGAGTGTTTGTATTGATATGGGACAAACAGTAACAAATACACCACGTGTAACCCTACCCTTAGATGGAGAGATACATAGAAGAATCAAAAGACAAATCCACAAATATAAGTGTGATGCAATCCATAAAATGCTCAATGAAACGCAAATTTAAAAATGTTAAAGATAGTAAAATTGGTTTTCCATCGAGACAAATATCCATATGAAATCTTGTATTATTATATTTTGAGCCTTATTTTAAGTCAACAAGCACGAACATGAATACGAAACACGGATATGACACGACTCGGACACGAAATTTTCAAAAAAGTAAGACACAGACACGTTGACGATGCGTTGAATAATATATATATTAAAAATATCATAATCTTTTAAATCTCATTTCCCTAATTCTAAAAATTCACATCATAATATCACTGTAGAAAAAGTAAAATATAAGATATATTTATACACATTCAACATTAAAATCTATGATCTAACAATCAATGACTACTATAACTTTTATTTTAAAAAATATTTCACTTTATAACACTAATTTTCATCAATTTTCATGAGCCCCAATTTTGTAATCTCATTTTTTCTTGCATTACTTTCATATTTAAAAGTTAAATCCATTTGTATATAAGTTTGTATTTCTATTCAAAATTATGTTATATTTATGTCTTATGTTTAATGTAATGATTATAATTTCTTTTACATTATTATTGTGACTCATATCCCCTTAAAATTATAAAAATAACTCTTAATTATAAAATTATCTGAAAAATTCTCGAAAATTTAAAAATAAATCTCAAAACGTGTCTTCTAATGTGTCCTGAGGATGTCCCCAACGTGTCAGCAGCGTGTTCTCAACGTGTCCTGAACGTGTCAGCCACGTATCCAAAACGTGTCATGAAAAAAATTTAACAATAAAAAAATCGGACACTCATTTTAATGTGTCTGACATGTGTCCGAGCATGTCCCAGACGTGTCTGACACTGACACTCTGCTCAAAATAAAGTGTTTGTACTTCTTAGGCTAGTATTAGTATTTTATATGCCCTTTTAATAATTTTTAGTGTCGGGGGTATTTTTATAATTTCTAAAATTTTGGAACAAGTCATATTTTTGGGTCAAATTCTAATGTTGAATATTCTAGAATTTAAAGTTTTACTTCTAGTTAATTTTAATTTTTTAATTTATAGGGACCTAGAATTTTTGGAGTCCTGTCCACTTTAGAATCCTAATCTTTTAGAATTAGGAATACTTAGAATTCTATATATAGTTAATGTTACTTTTAATAAAAGAAAGGGAGAGATATTTCAGAAATTTCAGCAATTATATGCTTCTTGAGTTGTGTGATGCAATTCTAACCCCTAGGTGTGATGCCTAAGGAAACTTAGGAGTGATTCCTAGTCAAAATTATTATTCACGTACTGTTCACATCCCCATTACTATTCACGAATACTGTTCACAACCCCTATTTTTATTTTACAAAGGTTTCCTACATTAGTTTTGGTATCAGAGCTAAAAAATCCTATGTTGGGCACATCATTTCCTGGAATGGTTAGGACAAAGTGCACAACTTATGATTTTTCTTGTGAGCGCCAATATTTGTATGATTTATGTACAATAGTTGTGTAATTGGTCTTGCCTTATAGTAAAAGAGTTTTTTTCTTATTTTTAGGCATACTTTACTCTTGTACAAACAATTAGGTATCAGGACTAAGCCATTCGACAATCTACTAGCAAGCGCACTGTGCAAACTCAACATAGCATGTCAATTCCCAGCTTATATTACCTTAGAAGCATTGCCCACCAGTGTGCTCTGAAGCTTTACCACTTTTTCTTCCCCATTGTATGTCCCTCTCTGGAAAGAATATATATTACTAATGTGATAACATAGTACAGAAATTGGTTAACAAAACTATAGCATATTACAAAAACCAAGAAAAAAATCAAGTAAACTGGTTGCTAAGAAAAAAGAAATTAATGATGTTCCATAATAAGAATTTCACAGAGGTGCAGTTAATGTATCAGCTAGTGAATCAGATATGAAAAGATGAAGACATCACATAGGTCACCTAAAGAAATCAAAACTGATGAAGAACATGGAAACAAGAATAGCAAAAACAGGAATTTCAGTTGGAGTCATAGTTGTTAGTATCGTACGATACGCGATACGTATCGTACGATACGTCACGATGCAGGACTAAAACGATACGGATCGTAGTTCTGTATCGTTTTTGCACTGCATCGTCCGATACATGATACGTTTTTACGATACAATACGTATCGGTACGATACGTGTAAATGCTGTTTTTTTCTACGGAACGACGTCATTTTAGGCTAGGTAGACTAATTTTTTTTAATTTTTTTTTATGGAACGATGTCATTTTGAGCTAGGCAAGTACTCCAACAAACATGTGGTCTGTACAGTGGAATAAATGATGTTAATTTATTTACAAAGCCATATTTTTTTTAATTTTTTCGTATTAAAATTTTTGAATCTTGATTAATGTTAATTTTTTAATTTATTTACAAAGCCCAATGGTGTTTCAAGTTTGAATTAGTGAACTATGGTTGTGAACTTGACATTATAATGTTAGTGGACTATGTTGATGACTTGAATAGTTGGTGGAGTATTAATGAAATGCTATGTTTTTATGAATGTATAATTTTTTTTCAAAGGTATATATATTTTTTTATTATTTATTTAAAATTGCACCGTATCTTACGATACGCGATACGATACACTATTTTTAAAAAACGATACGCCTTCCGATACACAATTTGATAACTATGGTTGGAGTACACTTCGGAAGAATTGTAGTCAAGTTTAGGGTTTATTGTAGTCTATTTGTGTTAGCTTCAGTTAGTATGCTGCTTAGAATGTTTTTTATCATATTAGGATGTAGGTGTCAAGAATTATGAGAAATTGTTATTGTGTTTGTGCGACTTTGCAAATTCTTGCGAGGATTGAAGCCTTCTTTTGTTATTCTTTCTAAAGTGTTGTACTCTTTTGCCTTAGTTAGCGTGTAATTAGATCTACTTAATCACCTTTCGCTAGGACAAAATTCATATCTCGAATAACAATCCCTCTATCAAACCCTAGACCCCAGCACCCAAATACTTGGAGAAAAGCAAAACTTAGTACTGGCTCACCTTAAAAATCCATATGGGTCCCTATCCACTTGGGATGCAAAATTTGGGATCCTTAGCAGTGCCAAAAACCCTTCTTTCGTATTCACCAATCAATGCATAAAGGACTAATCCATTTTCCTTTGCCTTTTTCACCTATGTCACAAACTCCGGTTAGAAAAACCTGAACATTAAGAAATCCCTAGAGGAAACTATCATCCGATGTATATTTGAAATTTATTGCAGTTATCATTTAAACATCTTTCAATTCCACAACACCCATTCATTGGGCCACTATTATTCGGAGTTAGCAGCAAACTATGTATCTTATAGTCATGGTTATTCATTAAATTTTACGGAATTCAATTAGGTTAAATAATTCATCCCAGAAACGAAAGAAAAACATATAACACAATGCGCGTGATTAGCCACTCTAGTAGATATGTGCAAGGGACAAATCCTTTTGTTCTCCATGTTAACTTTCTTTATGTTAGTTTTATGAGTAGAGGTCATGAAATTACAGGCAAAACGACAAACTTAAAACTATTTAGCTCAAGGAACAGTTGAGCATATAGTGTACAATGGAATATATTGGCCCTCAACTCATACTTGTGCATGGAAATGTAAAACGACAGGAAGAATGGGTTTATCAAAATGCGCTTCGAGAATAGGTTTTCAAAAGGTTTAGCTGCTAGTTGTTACCATGCATACGCATGAACCTCTGAAAACACAAATCATGATTTCTTTCAATTGCCTTTGGAACGATAAGCAAACATGGAAAAGAAAATGAAGAGGACCTAATTCCATAAGCAAAGTCCTGTGAAGAAAAAGACATATGATCTGAAATCAACCAGGCCCGAGAATGCTTTTGCAGCAGTCAAAAGTAAATTTGGTAAAGTACTATACGCTCAATTTTTTTTTGATAAGAAATGAGTACAGATTTTTTAACAAGTATGAACTCGAAAAAAAGTGGTATGGGCACGAGAATAATAGGTGAGGTAAGCATGAACTCTAAACCAACAATGTTGTCTTTTGACGAGCTGAGGGCAGTTTCGATGGATTAAAAATCCTAAAATCACATGAGAATGATTGAAATAGAGCGTTCAAATACCATTGGGTGTGGAACATCGTGGAAAAAGGGCAGCCACGCGTTGAAGTTGAAAGGTAGAATGAAAGGGAAATTTGTCAAACACATGAACCGAAGGGGTTGCATCAGAGAACTTGAAGGGCTTCTCTCAAGACATAAGGCCCAAAGGATAAAAATAATAGATCACAAGTCAACAATAAACGAATTGCATAATTTACCTGAACTTCAACAAGACCGGTGCTCTGAGCAATGACAATTTCAATGGTTCCATCGGGTTTGGGTCTCCAGTAGCCACTCTCGGCGTGCATAGGCTCTCCCGAGTTTAATTTCCAAGTTCTTTGAGAATAAGCTATCACAGGCTTCTCATTCGCAGTTTTAGTAAGATTTGCCCACATAAAAATGTAAAAAATCAGTGCTACAAATACGACGACTATAGGACTCCTGCTGCGACTGTATGCAAATTCCGTCATCTATGTTCAAGTTGTAAGTTGTTCGTTTCTATATGATTCAGTCTTAAAATAATAATCCAGCATAATATATAGAGAGAGATTTACCTTGCCGGAGTGGGAAAAATGGAGCTCTTCGCCGTAACTGAAGGAGGAGATCGTGGGAAAACCGCCCTCGCCTTTACCTCTCCAAGTTCCCAGCAAGTAAGAGAGCGGTTCGATTGCCGGATGCACAGCTCGTCTCTCACCTCCATCCATCTCCTTCCTTATCCCGCTGCTGCTTCTTTCGCAATTTCGATGATTTCAATTGCAAGTTTGGCTGTGCAAAAAAAAATTATTGTGAAAGTTTGGAGAAATTTGTAGTTTGGTGGTATGTAAAGCTTATACCCTCCGGCAAATATCATCCATTCCCTGCCTCGTTTTTTTTTTTTTTTTTGTTTTGTTTAAATCGCTCAAAATTTTTAGGGTAATTCTTAATATTTTTAATATTATAAATATACCCTTTTAAAATTTGTGAGCGTATAACAAAAAAACTCATACTTTTAATTTTAGTTGAGATAACAATTAGAAATTGATAATGTATTCAAAAAATATAGAAATAATCTTCAAATTGCCTTTCCCTACTATGGAGTCAGTGTCAATTGATAACCAAATCATCTTAACGTTGAGAGACATGGAGCATTGGTACACAAATACCACAAGTTCCATCTGGGAAAGCCACACTAAATATTTGTCTGTGCGGTGATTTTCGCACGATAAATAAAAATACAGCTATTTCTTGGTGAATTCGTATTTATCTCGAGAATCGATAATTCTGTAGCAAAAGGAGGCCAAAGGTGGCCTAAGGAGTGGTAATGATTGTCAGTGAAAAAAAAAAGAGTGGTGATGAATTGTTTTAAGGTTGTCCGATCTATTCCGGCGAGCCGAAGGTGGGTCTTGACACAAAAGATGGGTTAGAAGGGTGTCAAAATATTTTTCGACGTATCCCCTCCAACGATCAAGTCAGTTTGTGAGAGAGGAGATAGGAAAAGCATTGTTGTGTGTTATAAGAAGTGAAAGCGTACCTTTGTCTTCAGATTTTTACAACTATTTATATCTTCATGGACTCATCATTACTGACAGGTGGATCATGTCTAAAGGAGGTTCCCTATTGGTTCGTTTGGGAGGCAACAGGTAGTGCACAATCATTGGACAGTGCACCTCCTATTTTGTGTGGGGGAGGCCCCGTTATTAATTGCTTGAACTCTCGAGCATTTAATGCTCTTCCTTCTACGCATAGACATTAAATGCCGAGGCTCCCGAGCATTTAATGTTCCTTCTTCTAGGCTTCCCAAGCCATCATGGACATCACATCTCTGAGAATTTATTAAATACCCTTCTAGGATAGAGGCGTGTCAGCAGGGACCTTCTCATCCATTGACAATTAATTCTGTATTTTATGCCACGTGTTCCACTCCCTTTGGCTTCTAGTCTTGTCTTTTCATTTCCTTCATTCTGACCCCTTTGGGAAAGCAAGTTAATGATGAATAGACAGATGTGATCTCAAGTGACGACAGTTGCCAGTTACCCTCCCACGTCTCGATGATTTGGATTTGAGTGAATGTGTCATGGCATAAGAAATGGAGGTGTCATTGGTGTCAAGAGCATGTGTCAACACCCCAGTTTTCTGGTGACCCTCGGCGCTGAGTACACGTTGCAGCATCCCCATTTATTGGTGATCCTCAGTGTCGAGGACACGTGGCAGCATCCCTAGCTACTTTGTCTCTCGGTGTCGAGGACACGTGCCAGTTCTTGGTGGAATCTCAGAAATGTCTCATCAACTGCCCCCAGCCCTTGATTTTCGTACAACGTGGGTGACGTGGCGGTAGAAGATGAAGGGGTTAAGTCGCTCCATGATTGTGCAGTCGTTTTCCCTTCTTCGGGGATCTCGCCAATTTAATGCCTCCCCTCGTGTTTCGTGCTCAATGATGGAGCCTGACCAGGGCCTTGTCTTTCTTTATTCACTTTCGAACGCCTAGCCACCTCACAGTCTTCTGCCGAAAATTTGTCGGAGATGATATATTCGCCTAAACTCACTGTCATTCTCGTCGAGAATCATCGAAGAATAAGGCAATCAACCATTGTTCTTCACTTTTTCGGTTCCGGTGAGTACATTCGTGCCATTCTGTCTCTCAACTCTTTTCTTTTTTCTCTTTTATTTTTTCGTCGACCCATTGCCTTCCGCCTTCCCCCATTGTAGTTATGGTGGTGTGGCGCAGGCATTTTGTCTCCTCTTTCATCGTTTCGCCTTTGGTAATGCCCCTTAGGCTTCCTTACCTTAGAAAACACCCTTTCGAATTCACCCCTTCTTTGTCTGAGATATGCCGAGGCGTCACCCAAGTAGGAACATTGAGGCCGAAAAGACTGGTCCTTCAAGGCTAAAAAACTACACTGTTAAGGGGCGACAACAAATAGTTAACTTTAGAACCGCCTATTCCATTCCCTCCGAGGTGACTGTAGACGAGTTCAAGATCGGCCATCATAGTGCCACCGTTGGCACCGAGGACGAGATGCCTTTCTATACCAATGTCGTCAATGAGGGAGACATCAGGTTTCCTCTTCACCCCCTTCTTATCCGCTTCTTGTCTCGGTTTCGGCTCTTCCCAGGGTAATGTTGTCTCAATATGTTCAGGATCATCATGGGTGTGGTCGCCTTGAATGAGCAACTACAACTCAACCTTGGTCTAGACGACATCCTCTTTTGCTGTGCCTTGGTGAGGGTCATGTCTCAGCAAATATACTACCTCAAGGCTCAGGACCCCACGATGTACCTTGTCACTCACCTTCCAGACTTTGACAAGGGGTACATAGATGACCTTCTCATCTTTGGCAGTCAATAAGAGAGGGGAGTCGGTCCCAAGGATGTTGCTGACTTGTGGTGCCCTAAGCAGTAGCGGACTATGAATACGTTGGCTTTTCTCTCTCTTTTTTCATTTTGTCAGCTTCTTCAATTGTCATACGTTATTAAACTTGTAGTTGATAATCGTAATGTTTTCGTTTCAGGAATCCCCGACACCGAGACAATTGCTCTTCCTCAGAACCAGATTAACATCGGCGACATTAGCTTTGTTTGGAACTACTTGGGGAACAACGGTCTCAGTTGAGTCGTGCATTTTTTGCTTGACTACGTCCCCAAATACAAAAAATTCACTCAAATCCCACACAATTTTGATTCGTCGGCGTGGGCAGAGTTTGCTACGAAGAACTTGGAGAACGACCCTAATAGGGCTACAAAAGTCGAGGTAGAGGCAACTGCCAAGGATGAGGCCATCGAGGAAGGAGGCGCCAATTAAGTTGTTGAAATCAGGGGTCCCCTCCACCATCGTCGACGCCGAGACAATCACATATGGGAGAAAGACTTGACTAGATTTTGACGTTCTTCAAAACTTAAACATAGAAAAACGCGTTTGAAGTTACGATGCCAGACGTTGCCTGCATATCCTTGAGGCTCATCAAAGAATGTACTGCCCTTAGAGCGGGAAAAGGCCAAGGGTCTAGCTCTAATGACCCCCTCCACCAACCAGAAGGACCCCTTCTCTCAATAGCCATTCGCCTCTTCTGCCTCTAAGATCAACAGGTCATGGCCGAGGTTATGAAAGGGACCCTTAACTTGAGGAGGAGAGGAGGGTCAAACATAGATATGATGGCACTTGCTGGGGCAGGGGTACTCATATCCCTCCTCCGACATCAGCGCCTCCAACAACAATAGTAACAACAACCACAAATCAACCTCCTCTGCCAGCACTGATTGCTCAAGATGAGGAATGGCATCCTCAAGCCCGGGATCGTGATAATAGGCAGATCCGGATCTCTAACTCTATCGTCAATTCTCCTCACGTGGCCTATGCCATGAGTGAGACACTTTTGTTCGGTGCCGAAATGGTGGAGCATCGGGGGAGGGTGACCAACCAGCTCTTTCGTTCCATCATCAAGAGTTCGCTGGTGGTAACACTTATATTTGCATCTCTTTCTGTTCTTTTTTTTTTTTTTTGCTTATTGGTTTAATCACCAATCTTCTCCTTTTTTGACAAACTGCCTAGCAAATCTTAGTTATTATCGAGCGCTTCCACGCTCAGCAGGAGAGGCTTCAGGACCTTGACAAATTAAGGGCCGACCTGGAGAGGGCCTAGGGGACTTTGGCCACTACAAAGGAGGAAATTGCGGCTCATGACAAGATTCTTTCTTCCCAGGCTTCCCAAATTATTAAGCTCCTTTAAAAGAGCAAGGTTTTCCAAAAAGAATGTTGAAAAGACAAGCGGCGCCCTCGCTGACGCTGAGAAGAGAATAATGGAGGCCACTAGATAACTCTCAGCGTCCGAGGCCAAAGTAGCAGAGTTGGAGCAGACCTATTCTGCTCTCACTCAAGAGTTGGACAAGGTCCGGGCTGAGTTGGAGGTCACTAGCAAGACTCGATAAGAAATCGTGAACCAATGTGTTGACGAAATCTTGGTGGCCTTCGAGGAGAAGAAGAGATAGTTCTTCAAGTTAGGGTGGGATAAAGTCCCGAGGGCTACTAGTGTCCCTGATGACTCTCCCATCTTCCTAGAACAATGAGTACGTCCCCTCAGAGAAGGTGGGGCAAGCTTCTGCTGAGGTTGCAGTTGAAGATGCTAAGAATACCCAAGTGTTAAACTCGGTACCATCCGTTGAAGATGTAGCCTTGGCCCCAACTAACATCGCTTCTGTCCAGGCTCCTCCAATTGCCCAGGCCCCTCTTGTTCTGACGCCTCAAGGCAATACTCCTACTGTCGACTCCCTCTTCGCCAGCATTGATGAGCTATTTGGGAACATAGGTAGTGGTATTGGCGATGAGATGAACGAGCCTTCTCCGGTGTCGTAGACTAGGGCTTTTGGTTCTTGTGACTTTTCTTTTCTTTATAATTTTCATAGCCTGGGGGACGCAAAACCCTATTTTTTGAATGAAACATGACTTTGTTCCATTTGCATTGACTTCTTTTTTTTTTAATTGTTTTCTAACATGCTTACTTGTAACTTTTAATTTCAAAACTTCCAAGTGTTCATCCTCGGGGCCGATGTATTTGTTCGTGAAGGATGATTGGTTTACTCCTTGGTGCGGAGGGCACGTGCCCACATCGGAATCCTTTAGTGTTCCTCGGTGCCGAGGACACGTGTCCACATCGCGATCCCTTAGTGCCCTCGGTGCCGAGAATACGTGTCAGTCTCATGCTTGTGTGTCCCTCGGTGCTGAGGATATGCATCTTCTTTGGAAGGAGCCCTCCTTAAGGCCTAGTCTCTTCATATGAGTATTAATCTTCTCATAAAAATTTCTGTTAAGTATTTCTCCTCGGGTGGAGGTTTCTTCCCAGGAGGTCATGCTCCATGGTCTATTTGGAGGTATGAATCCTAAGACTCTGTCTCCAAGACCATGCCCCTTTCAGGAGGCATGCTTCCGTTCTTTATTTGGAGGCATGATTCTTTAAGACTCTGCCTCCAGGGCCATGCCCCTTCTAGGAGGCATGCTCCTGTTTTTTATTTGGAGGTAGGAATCTTTAAAACTCTACCTCCAAGGTCATGCCCCTTCCAGGAGGCCTGCTCCTGCTTCTCTTTGGAGGCAGAAGTCTCTAAGACTCTGCCTCCAAGAGGCATGCTCATACTTTTATTTGGAGGGAGGAATCTCTAAGACTCTGCCTCCAGGGCCATGCCCCATTCCGAGATAGTACACTTAGCACAAAAATGAGCTTTTATTTCTCAAAAATAATACTTCTTCAAATTCATTACATTTCAAGGTTGTATTACATCATTTCTTTCCATGTCTTCTATTTTATATGACCTAGAGCCTCCTACTGACGTGACTTTGTATGATCCTTCCCAGTTAGGCCCCATTTTTCCATCTGCTGGATCCCGAGAATTTCCTACCGCCCTTTTGAGCACTAGATCGATTATTTAGAATTCTTGAGGTCTGACCCTTCTGTTGTAGAGCCTAGACACCCCTTTCTGATACTTAGCCATTTTTAGGGCAGCCACTTCTCTTTTTTCCTCTACGAGGTCCATGTCCAAACTAAGTTGATTATTGTTATCCAATGTGTCAAAGGCTTGTGTCCTAATGGTAGAGAGACCTACTTCCAATAGGATAACTGCCTTCACCCCGTATGCGAAAGCGTAAGGTGTTTCTCCTATTGAGGTTCGAGGGGTGGTCCTGTATCCCCCGAGGACATTTAGGAGTTCATCTACCCATTTTCCCTAGCCTTTTCTAACCTTTTATTGATCCCGTTGATGATGGTCTTATTTAAAGATTCTTCCTGTCCGTTGGCCTGAGGGCGTTGAGTTGTAGTTCCGGATTCCAAGGTGTTCACAAAAGGACTTGAAGGGTCCGTTGTTGAATTACGTCCCGTTATTCGATACCAAGGCACGAGGGACTCTAAATCTTGTCACTACGTTCTCCTACATGAACTTCTTGGTATCCACGTCCCTGATATGAGTCAGGGGCTCTGTCTTGACCCATTTTTTGTGAAATAATTGGTCCCTTGGAACTTCTTGTCTCCAGGAGCCCTTGGGAGGGGTCCAACCAGGTCGAGTCCCCATTGTGCAAACGACTAAGGACTAGTTAACGAATGCAAGCCTCCGGTCGACTGCCTAATAACTGGAGAGAACCTCTGACACTGATCACATTTTCAGACATAACCCTACGCATCCCTTTGCATATGTGGGCACCAATACCCTTGGGACATGATACGATGGGCCATGGATCGTCTATCTGAGTGCCCCCACATATGTCTTCATGTACCTCATACAAGAGTGGTTCGAATATATCTTTGCAGACGCAAAGCAAGTATGGTCCGTAAAATGACTTTCGGTACAACTTCTGATCTGGGGAGGCCTAGAACCTTGGAGCCTTTAACTTTATCTTCCTAGCTTCTTTGGGGCATTCAGAGAGCTCTTTGAAAAGGAGGAACTTAAGTATTGGATTAGTCCAACTGGGGGACTTTTTCCCTTCCTAGATGACTACTACTCTGGGGGCTTCATCTATGCTGGAGTTGAAAAGGTACTCCACGGTGATCCTTCGTGTTACGTTAGAGTCTAGTGTCGAGGTCAGACATTCCAAGGCGTCGGCGTGAGCGTTCTTATCTCGAGGAACTTGCTTGACTTCAACTCTCTTGAATTTTTGGAGTAAGACTATCGCTTCATGGTGTTAAACTTCATTATAGAGTCTCTCACTTCGAAATCTCCATTGATTTGGTTGACCACTAACATAGAATCTTAGTGGACAATCAGCTCCATGGCTCCTGTTGCATTGACAAGTTTAAGTCTGAAAATAAGGAATTTGTTCTGTGACCCATCCTTCCGGAGAGACTAACAGTACTCCAATTTCAGAACCCTTACTATTGGAGGATCCGTCCATGTAGAAACTCCAGAAGGATCCTTGGCTATCCGTGGAGGGCTCCACCATAGGAAGAGGTGGCTTCCCTTTGGTAAACTCGGCTATAAAGTCTGTCAACACCTGCCCCTTTATGACAGTACGAGGCTTGTAGTGAGTATCATGTTCCCCCATCTCCATCGCCCATTTGGCTATTCTTCCTGAGAGGTCTACCTTCCTTAGAATCGCTTTCAAGGGTTGATCCGTCTGGACGATGATCGGGTGTGCTTAAAAGTAATGTCTTAACTTTCTTGTGGTTATGATCAGGGCCAATGCAGGCTTTCCTACATTAAAATATCTTATCTTCGCGTCCAGTAGAGTCTTGCTTACATAGTACATTGGCTTCTGTTCTCGTTCATGCTCATGTACTAGTACACCACTGACAACAAACTCTGACATGGCCAAGTAAAGGAACAACATCTCCCCTCTCATTGGGACGGACATGGGTGGGAGGACCTTGAGGTACTCCTTGATTCCCCCGAGTGCATCCTCGCATTCCTGATTCCAACTATCCTTACCAGACCTCCTAATAGCCCCGAAGAAGGGCTTGCACTTGTCCGATCATCGAGAGATAAAACGATTTAGTACAACTAACATTTCTATGAGTTTATGGACTTCTAGGACTGTTCGGGGGCTATGTATGTCCTCGATGTCTTATATCTGCTCTAGATTGGCTTCGACACCACGTCGACTTACTAAGTACCCGAGGAACTTCCCGGAACCAACTCCAAATACATACTTTGTCGCGTTCAGTTTTCAGTTCGTACTCCCAGAGGGTGGAAATGGTGTATTTCTAGGGCTGCAATGTGATCATCCCTTCCCTTACTCTTAACCAGCATGTCATCAATATACACCTTTATAGTGTTCCCTATCTGCCGCTTGAACATTCGGTTCATGAGCCTCTGGAATGTAGCTCCCGCATTCTTTAGACCGAAAAACATGACCATGTAGCAATAAACCCCTCCCGGAGTGATGAAGGTAATCTTTTCCTGGTCGGACGGATGGAGGAGAATCTAATGGTAGTTAGCCTTGACATCTAGGAAGCTCATGTGCTGGTGCCTCGCCGTGGCATCCACCAGCTAGTCCACCTTTGGGAGGGGAAAGTCATCCTTGTGGCAAACCTTGTTCAGGTCAGTGAAGTCCACGCAAATGCATCATTTTTCGCCTTTTTTTTGCAAACTGTATTTGATAGCCATTCTAAGAACTATACTTCCCAGATGACATTGGACTCTGGGAGCCTCTCTACTTCTTCATTTACTGCTTGGGCGTAATGCAGCGCCGTGCGTCGAGGTTTTTGTTTCACTGGCTTATGAACGGGATCAACATGATGCCTGTGGGTTATAACATCGGGGCTTATACCCTTCATCTCTATAACATCCCATGCAAGCACATCTATATTCTTTCTAAAAAAATTAGCCATCTCTTCCTACTCGGTTGGGGACATGGTGGAGCTGATCAAGAAGTACTTTTATTCATCTCCTTCCACTAGAAGTTCCTTCCAGAGATCCTCTACTAAGCCGTTTGTTGGATCGATCCGTAACTCATCGACTCTCAATTGCCCAGATTGTAATTGTTATTTATTCAGGACCTCTTCTGGGGCTCGCCCCTTCTCTTTGGAGGCGACCTCCGTTTTCAGCGCTGTATAGAAACAACTCTTGGCAGAAGCCTGGTCCCCGCAGATCTCCATTACTCCTTCAGTGGCGGGGAACTTCAACTTCTAATGATAGGTAGAGTGTACTGCCCCAACGCATGTAACCAAGCCTGCCTTATGATTATATTGTAAGGCGAATCAGAGTCGATTATCACAAACTCCGTGTCGGTTGTAACAGACCCCATGGTAACTAGTAACATGATCTTACTCAAAGGCAAGACATACGAGTCATTGAATCCAACGAGGCGCGTACTGACTTTGGTGAGATCTCTAGAACCAACACCAATGCGTTTCAAGACTTCGAAATACATCACCTCCGAAGAAGTCCCGGAGTCCACCAAGACTCTCTTGACATCGAAGTTACCGATCTTCAAAGTTAGGATCAAGGCGTCCTCATGGGGGAGAACCACGTCTGCTAGGTCGGCATTTGAGAAATTGATACCTTCCTCATTCGTCTGGGGCCTCTTGCTAGGCTGGCCCCCTGTCTCTTTCATCTACCTTCCTTGTAAAGGCTACCCTCTTAAGGTCAGATCTGAGGATATTAATCATCGGTCGATCTAGTGGGCAGACGTGGATGACGTCAATGACATTGTCTCAGATAGTGACGTGACTATTGGCACCATGGGCCTCCACTTGCGCTGCTTTCTTGATGTATTCCTTCAAGTGTCCTTCTTGTACAAATCTCCCCAAGAAAGACTTGTAGATTCTACCATCTTCGGTAAGATGTCCCACGAACATCTTACTTTCTAGTTTCTAGTGGACGGGTCGCTCTGTATCTTGGACAGCCATTTGAAGAAAGATTCCTTCTTAATCTCGTGCAATAGTTTAAAAATGGGCTCCTTAAACACAATATGAACCCCTTTGAAAGAACTCCCTAACGCAGACACCAATCTTTTATGGGGAGGGGCGCTTTCTTTCTCTTTTTCATTCTTCTTTGGGGCTTGGGAATTCTCCTTGCCCCCCACCATTTTATCTTCTGTTCAGGAGTACTTGTTGATTCGGGTCATCAGTTCGCCTATGTCCATTGACATTTTATTCATTAAGGACCTATAGAGGTTAGTGTTCTGTGAGAGGCCAAGTCTGAAGGAGGTCGCCGCCATGACCTCAGAGAATCCCTCCACCTCATTCACTTCCTCCCATTAGCGAGTGGTGTACTGGTGGAGCGTTTAACATTCCTTCCGTCTCAGGGTCAATAGTGACCCAACATCCTTGGGGCGCTTACTCCTTCTAATGAATCGGGTAGAGAATTGTTTGGTTAGCTCCCTCCAAGACCTTATGTTGTTGGGTGGAAGGGTTTCAAACCATCTCATGACAGTGTCTCCTAAGCTTATTGAGAATACCCGACATAGCAATTAGTGATCGGAGTGATATAAGGACATCATCTATTTGTATTACCTGAGGTGAACCTTCGGGTCAGAACGTTCATCATAAACTTTGAACCTCAGTACCGCAAATTTCTTTGGGACCTCTATCTCCACAATGCTCCTAGTGAAAGGCGACTGAATAGTTTCGTCATCCGTATCATCCTCTAGTGTGGCCCTATCCCTTCTCGTAGAATCCAACTATACCCTGAGGTTTCCCCCATGCTTGGGGTGCATTTCTCCACCTTCTCGGCGTCGGTCATTATGCCCCCCAGTTCCTTCATTCTGTACGAAGAGAGTTGACCCCTCCTCGGACTCCTCAATATTCCCTCGCTCGGACAGTCTCTGATGGAGGTCATTCCAAGCCAATGACATGGTCCTCTTAACTAAAACTTCCTGGAGTTATCGCTTGGCCCTCAGGCATTTCGGAGCCTTGGAGCTTCTTGCTTCGCCACTCAGGTGGTTCCTCAAAGTCCTCAGCTCCCACTTCCCTGACAGAGGGCTCCCACGACTGCTGTAAGTTTCGAGATCCTCCATTGGAGAGTGCAAATTCATCAAGTCGATTTAGGACGCTCATGTTGCCCTCCTCTAATTGTCGTAGTCGATCCCCGAACCGATCTTCAATCACATTAGCAAGTTGACAAGCCAAGGGGTTGATTTTCTAGTCCCGATACTCAGACTAGTTTGGCAGGTTTTCTCCTTGTTGACATTTTCGACGCGATCCTCTGTCTTTGACATGGAAGGAGCCGAAAAATCCACGTTCCTTTGCTGGGGACCCTTTCCCTTTTGTCGAGTATTCACCATGATCACTATTCTTGAGAAATTTTGGTCATTTTCCACACATGGCCCCAAACTGTGTGCGGTGATTTTTGCACGATAAATAAAAAAGACAGCTCTTTCCCTTAGTAAACTCGTATTTACCTCGAGAGTCGACGATCCCGTAGCAAAGGGAGGGCAAATGTGGCCTAAGGAGTGGTGATGAATTGCTTTAAGGTTGTCTAATCGATTCCGGCGAGCCAAAGGTGGTTATTGACACACAAAAGATGGATTAGAAGGGCGTCAGAATGTTCTCTGGTGTATTTCCTTCGACGGTCAAGTCAATTTGTGAGAGAAGGGATAGGAAAAACACTGTTGTGTGTTATGAGAAGTGAATTTGCGTACCTTTGTCTTCATATTTTTGTAACTATTTATACCTTCATGGACTCATCATTACTGACAAGTGGGTCATGGCCAAATGAGGTTTCTTATTGGTCCATTTGGGAGGCAGCAGGTAGTGCACAGTCATTGGACAATGCACCTCCTATTTTGCATGGGGGAGGCCCCGTTATTAATTGCTCGAGCTCTCGAGCAATTAATGCTCTTCCTTCTAAGCACATGCATTAAATGTCCGGGCTCCCGAGCATTTATTGCTCCTTTTAGGCTTCCCAAGTCATCATGGACGTCCTATCTCTAGGAATTTATTAAATGTCCTTCTAGGATAGAGGCGTGTCAACAGGGATCTTCTCGTTCATTGACACTCAATTCTGCATTTTATGCCACGTGTTCCACTTCTTTTGGTTGCTAGTCTTGTCCTTTCCTTCATTCTGACCCCTTTAGGAAAGCAAGTTAACGATGAATAGACAGTTGTGATCTCCAGTGATGACAGTTGCCAGTTACCCTCCCATGTCTCGATGATTTGGATTTGAGTGAATGTGTCGTGGCATAGGAAATGGAGGTGTCATTGGTGCCAAGGACACGTGTCTGCACCTCAGCTCCCTGGTGACCCTCGGTGCCGAGGACACGTAGCAGCATCTCTTAGCAATTGGGGATCCTTGGTGTCGAGGAAACGTGACAACATTCCCAAGCTACTGGTGACCCTCGGTGTTGAGGATACGTGGCAACATCCCCATCTATGGGTGATCCTCGGTGCCAAGGACACGTGGCAGCATCCCCAGCTCTCTTGCCTCTCGGTGTCGATGACACGTGTCAGTCCTTGGTAGAATCTTAGAAATGTCCCATCAATTTGCAACTACTGTGATGTACTATATTAAAAGAGCAAGATGAAAAACCTGTATACATAATTTTGGATTGATATACTAGTAGGTTACACTTTCACAATCCCCATTGTCAACATATTATATCAAATAGGCAGGCATAAAAAAATAGCAGGATCCAAAAAATAGCAAGCATCCAAAAAAAAAAAAAAAATCACAAAAGATGTAATGCCACAGGAAAACCTATCATATTCAAAATACACCATGCTAACAGCAAAAGCTACCTTGCTAATTATAAAAACCTATCATATTCAAAATACACCATGCTAACAGCAAAAGCTACCTTGCTAATTATAAAATCTAAAGAACAAACTAGAACATTGTATATTCAGGCTTTGCTAGCACATTAGGTGCATTAGCTTCACTCCCTCCTAGAACAACTATTTATGCTACTCCACTGCTTGAAGACCCAATTTTCATTTTTTCTCCGTCTTTGACAAATATTTTAACATTGTGAACATATTAGTTAGAAAGTCAATAATAATTTCTGAGCAAATTAATTCAGATTTACGTATATCATATAAGATTAAGAATTTAATGATATATATCGGTGTTCGTACACACCTCCTTAGTCATCATGACCTCCAATCCAAATATTTGGGACACATCCTATGATACATCTTGAAAAGACTGCGAAGCGCATTGAACATCCTGTGTGAAGCACCAGCAATTCCACTTCCCCCTGTGAAGCACCAACAACACCAGTAGTACTTCTCCCTTGTGAAGCACCAACAGAAATTCCTCCTCTCCCGTGTGAAGCACCAACAAAACTTCTACAAAAGCATGTGATTAGAATTGATAATAATAGTTTAGAAAGAGATAGTCTGTGATTTTCTAAGAAGTGTATAATCACTGTCTTAATATAGTTGTGCCTCACATAAAAGTACTAATATCCAACCCAGATGTTCACAATTGCACCTTATCAAGGGTCACATTCAATAGGAGATAGATGTGAATCTGATTCGAATCATAGTTACCCAAAAATAATATGGTATAAAGTAGTTGTTGAGATGTAATAATACATTGAAAAGCTGTTGGAATTGATGCTCCCCTGAGGAAGAGTTTCAATGTAGAATAGGAAAAAATGACCAATTGTCGTAAAATGAAAATAGGAAGGACGATAAGATTTCTACTAAAACGAATACTCCTAAATAGTTTCCATCAACTCTCTTATTTATGAGTAAATACTCATTGCAACGGTGACACCACATCATTATTGTCACGTGGTGTCACCATCCAATTAGAAGACAACAAATAGAAAATGTGGATTCCACTAATCCTATGTGTTACTGATTAGATGTGGTGGTTATTAGTAGTTATGAAAATAGTGGAGTTTACTTTTTCTATTTTTAGTTTTTAATTGGATGGTGACACCAAGTGACACCAATGTAGTGGGTATTGGTAGTTATGAAAATAGTGGAGTTCACTTTTTCTATTTCTAGTTTTTTAATTGGATGGTAACACCAAGTAATAATGATGACACGGTGTCACCGTTATATTCAATATTTACTTCTTATTAATACAGTAGTCCATGTGTAACTTCCATAGACATTTGTTAGCATATTTAAAGCCTTTTAACGTTTTCCGTGAGTGGCGTATAAACACAATTTAAAGACTCGGTCAATGAATTGTCCAATAAAACAAAATACATAGAATAAACTTAGAAAAAAATTTAAAACTTTATTTTATTCTAACAAGTGTGTGTGTTTTATTTTGTCCTTTTGATTAGGGATGATCCTCTTGTATACTCATAAATACGAGTAAATATTCAGTATATCGGTTATATCACATTAACATTGTCACGTGGAATAATTGAATAAGTTAATAAAGTGACCCTATTTTTTTAGCAATATTATTGAGACATAATTTGTGGACATAATTTAAGAATTTAATGGTTGTAATTATTTGATTGTCAGCGGTTACAATGCATTAAATCTTCAAATTATATTCCAATAACATTAGTAAGTTTTTTTTACATAGAGTGGTTATTATCTTACATAAAAAAATAATTATTTGAATAAGTAGGTTAAACTTTTTTTTTATTTGGTGAGTTATCGTTGAAATTCGCCTACCGTTAAACATAATATTTACTCCACAAAAGCGTGAGTCGAATGCGTGTGGAGGGAGAGAGGGAGAGAGAGAGGATAATAAACGGTGACAGAATCAGCATTCTGAAAAGTAAATCCATCCTTTATGATCCAGTGAGAATAATCCTGTATTTGGAACGTCTCAACACATTTTCTAATAAGTTGAACATTTCCCAAATAGCATAGGTAAGATTTGAACCAAGTACTTTAAATACCAGAGAGCCTACGGAGTACGGACGAAAACTATAACAATGTATTGTCTAGGCGCACAAGTGAAGACAGTGAAATACGAAGTTCTTTGGCTTGAAACTCTAATTGTACTTGGGGAACTTCAAAATATCTGTTTCATAGCCACGGTGGTGGAATGGAAATCTCTGGGCTGAATGACCTGGACCAACATCAACAACCTGGGACGAAGGATGGCATTTACCTTGATCCTGGACTTGATGGGATGCAAGAAGCCTATCCAAGAATGACCAATCGCCAGTAAACCTCCCCTGCTGAATGCAATTGCCTGATGATGTCAACCTCAACAAATTCTGAGAACTCTCCAAGTCCAGGTCCAGGTCGGCCGTGCTGTTCAAGTTCAAGGGGACCGCGACGGGTGATAAGAAGGACGGATGAACAACTGACTCGGGGCTCAATAACTGTGGTAGATGCATCGACCCATCAAATGTACAATCATATAGTGCTTGCGAATTTTGTTTCAGTTCCACTGGAGTGAATGTAGAACCACTTGCCCTCATGTGGGTCAAGTTTTCTTCTTGAGCAGCTTCAGGTTGGAAACCAGCTCTATTATAATTTTTCTTCTTGAACACCCTGCACACGACCCATCCATCTTCCTGCTTAAACGGTGACCAGAAGAAAAACATTTTTAATTAATCCCATCAGATCAGATGGGCAACAGAAGATAAACAAAATGAATATATATATACACTGTGACTGTGACTGTGAGTGAAGGAAGTGCATGATTTGTTAGTAACAGTTACCCGAACCTCAGCGTTGTCGTCGTCCAGACGATACTCATGCATGATCCAATCCGTCTTTTGGCCGTGAGGGGCACGTCCTGTGTAAAAGACAAGAGTTTTTCTCATACCAATCCTATTGGATTTGGAGTTGCTAATTAGGTGAATGGCTTTGTCCCTCCCCGTGGCTTTCCAGAAACCAGCTGCGGTGGCCCGATTTGTCCGAGTTCCAGTCGGATACTTTCTGTCCTTGTGGCTGAAAAAATACCACTCGTTCTGAGGCCCTGATCCAATTCTACATTTGTCTATCATGCCATAAACGAATATGCGGATCAATACTTAGTTATCAAAAGAACTATGCTGTTTATGTAGTATTATGTGTCACACGAACAAAAGAAGTACAAAAAATAAGCCTGGTTCACCGCCTAAAGTCTTTCTACTCTACATGTTAAAATATTAGCTAGCTATTACAGGACTCTTCAATTCCATCGGAAACACAGCTACTTAACTTGCCGGCAATGCTATAGAGATTTAATTTGAGGACTTAATTAAAGACCTACTTCAATGTAGTCATTAAGTCCTCAAATTAAATTCAAATAACATTTTTCTTTACTTGTAGATAGACAAAAGAAAGGTCCAAGAACAAAGAGAAAGAGGAAAGAGAAGTGCTCTGACCTTTGAGGTCCCAAGGCTCAAGTTTGTTGAGATCTACGTCCCTTATAACATCAAGGTCGATGGCTTCATAAGAGACCTTCTTCCTCAGGTAATAATAAAGCAACTCTTCATCTGTAGGATGAAATCGAAAGCCAGGAGGAACAGAAAGCTGACCGTTTCCTGGCATCATCTTCTGTTGAGGACCCTACCTACAAATTGAAAAGGATTGTCACAAAAAGGAGGCTAGCTAGTTCCAATTATAGGGATGGAAACATAGTGAAGAAAAGTAAAACTCAAATGGAGAGTCCTAAAGACTCTTTTTCTGTTGAAGTGACCTATCAGATCGAAACATAAACCATGTATGCAAGATTGCTAGAGCAAGCAACGAAAGCTTTTTGAAAAGAAAATAAGGGAACATTGAAGATAAAAAGCCCTAGAACCCTAGGTACCCGTAACCCCATGGAACTAACAAGAAAAGCAGAAAAAAAGGAAAAGGAAAAACATTAATTGTTTGGGCATGCATGGCAGACGGATCACTTAATTGCAGATTACTTCTTCGTCGAACTCTTCACCTCAACAATCTTACAGTTTGCTTTGAAGGTCACACCTTCTTTCGTAGTTTCTTTAGCAGGAAGGTGAATGCAGATGGTAAAAAATGCTCAAGACAAATTGGAAATGGTATCATTGGGATCATCTTCCTCGAAACGCAATATAATATCTTTTGTTGGTAGCTACTAAACCAATTCCATGCATACATAACTCAACTCAAAAACTCATTTTCTTCTTCTGGGAAACAGATTACATGTAGATCTGAAAAAGAATGGGTTAGAGTAGGCCACGGTTGGAGAGCAACACAGCAGAAGGTTCTTCGTTTTTCTAATATCTTCTTCATCGTAACGTAAAGCAAAGACAAAAAGAAAACGCAAGGGCAGGGTAAAAATAGCCCACTCACTTTATTTGTGGAATTAGTGAATTGCTCGTAACATCATAGAGTAAAGAAGGAGACTTTACGAAAATCATATCCTAAAAAAATGCCATTGCGAATACCTTGGAAAAGTAGAGAGAGAAGGGAGAGAATGAAAAGAACAACAGAAGAAAAGAAGGGGTGGAGTAAAGGAAACCTACCTCCGCAAAGGAAATGTTTGTTGCTCGGTTACAAAGCGAAAATACAAGCGGAACGGGACAGATATGCAGCAGGATGGTCAATTTCGTCGCTTGAAAAGCAGAGCACAGGCACACGGAGTGAGGTTTAAAGGGAAGAAAGAGAAACGTGGTTCAGTATGAAGGGTAGGAGGATGGAGTTGCTACAATCGAGGAGGACGGGAACAGAAATAAAGAGAAAATATATTATATTATGAAATAGCGAGTAATAGTTGGAACAGATATCGTCTCTTTTGATGGAGGATGGAGGATGGAGGATGGAGGATGGAGGGAGGGTACAATTGCAATATGAGACTTTGGAAAATGTCCGTTGAACTGGAGACCCCATCCCGAAATTCGCCGCGTATGAATGAAGAAAATCTGCACAACTGTCAATTGGTATGACATTTCTCTTGTAAGCATCCTACCCAACCCTTTTTTAATCTTATTTATCCATAATCATTATCATACATGGTCAGAGTCCAAGTGGTATTAATGAATTTCACTCTTTCATTCCATTATTCCGCCACCTATCCATTCATCCACCTGCAAAAAAGAATGTTATTTGAACCAACAAAATTAATCTAATTTGTTGATTTAATTCAGTTTCAATAAAAAAGTTTAATTGTTATGCTCACAACGATAATTCTAAATTATGTTACTACTACATCATTAAATTAACAAATTAAATTAAAATTTTTTTTTATCTCAATTAACAAAAAGTATCATTCGTCTTTACAAAATGTACACGAGGTTTGTCCTATGTTTACAATTAGCAATAAAACGAAATAAAAGTATAATTAAACTGATAGAAGTACTGAAAAATTAAAACTTTTAGTAGTTTCGACTTTACAGAATAAGTCAAGACTAAGTCTAATTAGCTAGTGCTATTAGATATAAAGGAATTCCGATGACGGATGACAGTTTGATTTGGGACATGTGGTTTTGCAGGTGAGCATAGAGCATGAATTGGAGGAAAGCAGATGCCTGGAAGTCCGTGAGATTTAGACGTGCTGATCCAACAAAGAGTGCACAATCCAAGGTCTTGGTGGCCTTATACTATTCAAAACCACATACAAAGCTGGGCGGCTTTTATTCACATTCAAAGGGATTCCTACGCAACCTGTCGCCCCCAACAACAATGCAATGCATGTGTGTACGTAAATAACACACACACTATTTTCCTAGTAACATGATTGCTGGTCAAACACGGAGGCTAAACACGCCATGGTACAGATTTATTACCCCTTGCAATTTCGCCAAATTGCAATGCCAGCGAGTATTATATATATGATCACAAATGGTGCCGTTGCCTTTACGAACACTGCACAACATTTACATGTAGCTCAATGGTTGGAGTAATCATATATTTTCTACTTGATCAAAAAAAAAAATCATATATTTTCTACATTTAACCAAGACGACCCGCTCTACAATAGACATTGTACTTGCATTACAATTATATTACATAAATTTCAAATATCCCATGAACACCTGCACGGCGATTTGAGGCAGAGATCGCCTGACTGAGGAACTCTGAAACAATCACAAGGTTAGGAAAAGGGGGCCAGACGTCTGCCCGACTTATCCCCTCCGAAGCCTAAGTCAGTAAGGATGGGAGGATCAAGCTCAATTTAATGTGTTTTGTGGTTTGATTTTGCATACCTTTGTTAATTTTTCTGAAGGGTATTTATACATGGACTTGAAATGATTGCTCTGACATGGAGGTCATCTCAGCATTTAATGCCCCCCCCACACTTGCCCACGCGTAATGATTAATTCTTACCTAGATTCCCGTGTCATTAATGCTCGGAGGATGGGACTAGCCATCGAGGCCATGCCGAGAATCCCCTGCCACCTCCGAGTATCTGAGTGCCTCTGAATGGCGTCTGACACCTACTTCATAGCAGTCCGCGTCTAGGGACTATCACCCCTAGTTCTGTGCTCGGCGTCCTAGCCATTAATGCACCCACTCATGGTTGTCAGTTTAGGTATTCGAGGGTGCAGAGGCTCATTAAATGCTCTGCTTGAGTCACTCACATCTCCATAAATGCTGGGTTACATCGTATTAATTGCTTGTCAGAGGCTGTACTTGGCTTTACGAAAATAGTTCTCCTCGGCTTCACTACTCGGCTTTAGTATCCTCCTCGGCTCCAATACTCGATTTTTCATCATCCACACCTGTCGCCTTGGGGGCTCCTAAGCCGCCTTGAGTCCCCTCAACACCCATCTAAGTATCTCTAAACCATCACATGCATCTTATACTCGACTCCAATCCAAAATTGACAAATTCTAATAGATAAATTGTGGAGCAATGTTACTGACGCCTAATTTGGGAACCTAAAGGATTGTGTCCAATGGACCCAACATTGCATCAAGTCCTACTATCAATAGAATTGTCACAATATATTACATCCCCAAATTAGATAGAAATAGTATTATTATCTATCATATAAAACAAGACAGACTTCAATAAGCTTATTTGACGGTCTCAAATATATTTATTCAACGGCCACCGACATCCATCTTAAAACTATTCATATTACATCGTACCTTCAAACACGGGTTGCCTCTAGTTGAAATATATTACATGCATGTCATAACTTTTCCCCAAATTTACTTTCAACAATAAACAAATAGCCTTACCCATATCGTGCATAGGTTGCATAGTGATATAGTTGATCTCTCTTCTCTGTTCTAACATGAGTGAGTCTCTTAAGTGTCTTGATTGATGTTACATAATTTATCTTGAAACTCGTCTCTTTCTCTTTCACCCCTTGTGCACGAGCAATGTTAAGGGCTTTACTTTTTTCACTATATTACACACAAATTCTACATAAATTGTAAGAGGTAAAACTCTGTAACCTCTTTGATGAAGATGATAAGGAACTTCCCCATGAATGAGCTTCGTAGCTCCCTTCATGTACCTCGTACAAAAATTTTGGGACCTTGTCTGGGTGTACACACAAAAGATATGTTCCTATGAACGAACGTTGATAAAGGTCTTCATCTGTGACAACCAAAACCTTGTCGCTTGTAACTTGAGCTCATGAGCTTCCTTTGTGTCATTGGGGAGCTGACCATTCGTCAAAAAACATTTAATCAGGTCGATCCAACTAGGAGCTAGTTCGATTACCAATACATTTGATGTCGTCCCTTCATAAGTGCACGGATGTACCTGAATTTCCACAAGGATTGTCCTGGTGGAATTATCTTTTAGTGTTGTAGCTAGAGTGGCCAATGCTTCGGCGTGAACGTTCTTGATCCTTAAGACTTGGACAATTGTGATGTTGGGAATTTTGCTCATCTTGATGGTTGCTAGTTGGTTATAAGGCATCATTCTTGAATCGAAATGGATGCTTAATTGTTCGACGCCCTGATGTTGCGAGAGCCTTATTCCTACTATCAAGACCTCGTACTCAACTTCGTTGTTTGTTGCATCGAACTCCAATCTGACCAATTTTTTTAGTATATCTCTGTCGGGAGACTCCAAAATTATGCTAGCTTCGGCCCCTTTGTGATTGCTAGATCCATTGACATGTAAATTTCAGCGGGTTTTGTGCTTCAATCTTTCATTAGGACTTCAAGGTTAGGATCATCATGGGATGCATGACTTGTATTTTTTTCGAGGAAAATCTAGGTTAGAAAATTTGCAACCACCTATCCTTTTATTGCTGTGATTGACTAAAATAGAATATCGAACTCCCCGAGATGATATGCATGTGTGTCTTATATTTTACATTGTAGATAATCTGGTGTGTAGAATTTGGCTTATGCACAGAAGACCAGATTATCGGATCCTTGTATAATATGAGTATATGTTCACAATCGTAGATGGAATTGAACACGATATCGGTATGACTGCAGTGTAATATTCTGGCATAGTATGTCTTGACTATAGGAGATTGTTTGATGTCTCGGATTATTGCACTAGTACAATATCTTTTATATTTCGTTTGGTTGCTGTTAGAAATGGATGGATTATATATAATAATTCAGTCTAATACAATACGGAATGACAAAAGACAAGATTAAATAGAGTATTAGAATAATACGTAATTTTATCAAGTATTTGGTAATACACAATATAAGCGTTGGATATTAGTTATTTAATCCAATTAGTTGTTTGGTTAGAGAATTATTTCATCGTATTAATGTTGAATTAACAAAAATATCATCAATCAGTATTTGTTACATTGATGATAACTTGATTTTATTAGTTAGGGGGTTATAATAGTAAATGTGTATAATAATACGTTTGAGTTGAATTATAATACCACCTCTCTTGGTGGTATTAAAAAACCTCCATAATACAGAGCTATTGTATAAAAAATATATTATAAGTATACGATCAATATACGTTTTTGAAATTAATACGGTATCAAATTTGCTTACCAAACAAAATTTTAATCCCAATTAAATAAAAAATAGTACAATCCAATATTTAATCCCCTCCTAATACGTCTACCAAACGAGCCATTTTTGTATTGAACAGATTCATATTGAAGTTATTATCTTTTGCTGATTTAATAAAATAATAAATACCTCATGATTATTATGATTATTTATGTTCTTAATCCTTAAATATTTAATTGCCACGTGCATATAATATTTGTTTTCTTTAACTTATCAAAGTGTGAGATTCATATTGGGTCAATGAGCTTGATGAATTGAGAGACGATGTTATTTGTATGGTGAAAATTAAATATTAAAGGAAACCACGTGCTAGTATTTAAACGGGTTAATGATGTCCTCTTGAGGAAGTTCAACATGACAAATAAGTTGAGTGGTATTTAAATGGGTTCAAACCCTGCAAGTGGATTTAATTATTCAACATGACAAATAAGTTGAATAGTAAGGTGTCAAAGAATAAAAGAAGTCAAGTAAATATAATTGTCAGTGATTTATTTAATTGATGGACATCTATAATCTTAAACGTGTGGAGATTATTAAGTATATAATAATAAGAAGCTCAAATATAATTTTGAGATAAGGTCCAGGAGATCAATAATAAGTCTTTAGTAGACTTACTTATTATTAATGAGTTGTAAGATGTTTGTTCTAGGTTGAACATAGGAATCCTAAACCCATTGGGAGTTCAGTATTTATTTCTCCTTAGGGTCTCTGTCGTAGCATATATATAAACGTCTAGGTTCTCTATTTCAGCATCTTATCTTTACTCACGTTTTTTAGGGAGGCTGAAAGAGAGAACAAGGATTCGTAAGTCTTGGCAGCCCACACTGCATCCGGATTCTGACGTTGGGGATATACGACAGAAGACTGCGAGGTTCGTCGAGCTGTAGTCGTTGTTTTGTTTTGCGTTCGTGCTGAAACGAGATCAATCCCGAGGAATCTCGAAGGTAAATCCTAATTCCGCCTTGTAGGGTTTTAAAAGAAAATTTTTGATATTCGATATATTTGCGCTGTCAACGACTCTTGGGATTTCCGTCCTAACAACATGTACAATAGTTCTCCTTTTTTTGGGGTTACGAGTAAGGGGGACTAGTAAGGTAGGGTTTCAAGTCTTCAAAGGCCTTGTTTCACTCCTGTGTCCACATGCCCTGGCTTCCTAGCTTCAAAGCATGGAAAAATGGTCGGTATTGATCAGAGGCTTTAGATATGAATCTGTTCAAGGTAACAACCATGCTTGTGAGTTTCTAGACTTCTTTCAAATTCCTCGGGGGTTGTTGTTCTATTAGGGTTTTAACTTGCTCGGGATTAGCATCAATTTCTCTTCTCCTCATGAGGAATCCTAGAAACTTGGCTGAGCCAACGCGAAAGGCACATTTCGAGGCATTCAACCTCATTTTGTAGTGTCGAAGTATGTTGAAGGTGTTCTGAAGGTCTTATAAATGGTCGGCCGCCTTGAGGCTTTTGACTAACATGTCATCAATATAAATTTCCATGGTCTTTCCCAACAATTCTTTAAACATTTTGGTGACCAGTGGTTAGTAAGTTTGCTCCCATATTCTCTAAACCAAAAGGCTTCACCTTGTAGTAAAAGGTTTCTCTAGGTGTAAAGAAGGATGTTTTCTCGTGATCCTACTCGAAGAGGGAAATTTGGTGGTATCCCCTATATGCATCCAAGAAACTCATCCGTTCATTTTTGGATGTGGCGTCAACCATCTGATCTATTTTTGGGAAGGGAAAGCTATCTTTGGAACATGCCCGATTCAGGTCTATGAAATCCATGCAAACTCTCCATTTTTTCGTTCTTCTTTTTTACTGCAACCGTATTGGATATCCAAGTTGGGTACTAAACCTCATTAATCACGTCTGCTTCCAACAACTTTCGTACTTCCTCAATCACAACTTTGGCATGTTGAAGGGAAGATCTTTGCTGCTTTTGCTTTATTAGCTTGAAACTTGGGTTGATGCTCAAATGATGTGAGGTGACTGTAGGATTGATTTTGGGCATTTGATAGGGTGTCCATGCGAACACATCAATGTTTTCTCTAATGGTCAGTTTGATTAGGAAGAAAAAAATGATAGAAAGTGAAAATGATAGAAAGTGAAGTAAAAGAAAAGAAAATGATAAAAATATATTTTCATACATGTATTTGGTTAGAATGAAAAATTTATTGGAAAGTTTTAAAAAAAATTCATTCTATTGTTTGAAAGAAATAAAAGTTATAATAAATTTTTTATAATTGTCTAAATTATCCTTAATTATATTAAATCGGTCTATAAAATAAAAAAATATGTAATTATAATTGAAAGTTAAAAAAATAAAAAATGACTCGAAACTTAATTTTAAGACAATCACTAATACAAAGGTCTTTGGGTCAAATTATATGATTAATCAAATTCATACCAATTTTTTTTAAAATTAATTACCACTAAAATATGTTAAGAAAAATAAGGGTAAAATAGAAAGTTAGTTATAGATCACAACTTTCTTGCATTTTCTTATGTTTTTTACAAGAAAAAAAAGTTGGTTATTTGTGAGAAAATTCAAGCATGAAGAAAAATTATTTTTTCCATCATTTTCCTTTTCATGCTAACCAAACACCTGAAAATTTTAAAAAAATTCTCTTTCTTGCATTTTCTATCATTCTCCTGCTAAACAAACGAACCCCAAAGAGTTTCTCCATAGCATCCCCTGGTTACTCTGTTAGAAACGATCCTATCAAAAAGTATTTATCAACATCTTGCTCATCTATATAGATTTTCTTCAAATCTTCCACTGTAGGCTCAGTCAGCCTTATTTCAAGCATTTCCATGTTCGTCCTTTCATTCTTTAATTTATGTTTTGGGGTTGATTCGATTTTTTTTTCCGTTTCGTGATCCCCCTCCTTCATAGGCTTGCCCTTTAAAGTTGCGAGCAGACAACTTCAAGAACTCACCTGATCCCCCCGAATATCGACTATGCCAGTATCTGTTAAGAACCTCAAAATTTGGTGGTAAGTCGATGGGACTGCATTCATTTCGTGAAGCCAAGTGCGTCCCATGATAGCATTATAGGCTGACTCTAATAAAGTGATTTTACCTAGCAGTTGCACCACCCTTTCTTCGAATCTGACCAAAGAGGTGTAAATAACATGCCTTACTCTAATAAGGGTGTAGAGTTTCTAAGTGAAGGCAAGCACAACTCTCTATTTCACAACAAGGCAGGTCTGCCACTTTGGAATGATTTCAAGAACTATCTCAAGCATAAATGCAAGAAGATGAAACTTGAAGAGTTGATAGTTCAATTGAGGATTGAGGAAGATAACCATAAATCCGAGAATAAAAATGGAGGATTTAATCCCATGGAGTCTAAAACCAACACTATGGCAAACCGGAGCATATTTCAAAAGACTACCGTAAGCCAAAGAATTTTAAGAAGCCTGATGCTCAAGCAAACATGACTGAATCAGATAAAATTTCAATGGAAGTCTCTGACATGAACCTCTCCACAGTGGTTCCTAAATGTAACTTGATGGGTAACCCCAAATAGTGGTGGGTTGACACCAGCGCTACTCAACATATTTGTTCAAACAAATGAATGTTCTTTACTTAAAAGAATTTAGAGAATGATGAATAACTCTACATAAGAAACTCTATTACCTCCAAGGTTGAAGGATGTGGCAAGGTGATACTCAAGATGACATCCGACAAGGAACTCACCTTGAATGAAGTGTTTTATGTGCTTGATATTCGCAAGAATTTGGTGTCCAGTTCTCTGCTTAGCAAGAATGGTTTTAAATTAGTCTTTGTATCTAACAAGTTTATACTTACAAAGAATGAAATATTTGTAGGAAAGAGATACTTGAATGATAGGCTTTTCAAACTCAATGTAATGACAATTGTACTCACATCTATTAATAATAAGAATGAAATGAATTCTTCTTACTTGCTTGAGTCTTCTAATATATGACATGCTAGCTTGGTCATGTTAATTATGATACAATTCGAAGATTAATTAATTTGAATGATTTGCCTAAATGTTTCATCGATCCAAATCATAATTGTGAGACTTGTGTAGATTCAAAATTGACAAGAACGTCTTTCAAATCAGTTGAAAAAAGTATTGATCATTCAGAATTAATTCACAGTGATGTCTGTGACTTAAAATTTGTGCAAACTAGAGGTGAAAAAAAATATTTTATTACTTTTATTGACGATTGGACAAGATACTATTATGTTTATTTAATTAGAAGTAAAGATGAGGCAATTGAAATGTTCAAGAATTATAAAAATGAAGTTGATAATCAACTTAGTAGGAAAATTAATACATTAAGAAGTGATAGGAAAGGTGAATATGAATATCCTTTTGTGGAGTTTTGTGCAAAACATGGAATCATTCACCAAACGACTGTCCTCTATTCACCTCAATTGAATGGCGTAACTGAACACAAAAATCGAATATTGAAAGAAATGACGAATGTTATGCTTTCAAGTTCATGTATACCCCAAAACTTGTGTGGGGAAGTCTTATTATCTGCCAATTATATTCTCAAAAAAGTGCCTCATAAGAAAACAAACAAGACACCATATGAATTATAGAAAGATCGAATACCTTCCTATAAATACTTAAAAGTGTGGGGCTATCTAGCGAACGTGGCAGTTCTAAACTTAAAAGGGTTAAGATAGGACCTAAAATCATTAATTGTGTTTTCATTGGTTATGCCTATAACAGAAGTGCATATCAATTTCTTGTTCTTAAATTTGAGATTTTTGATGTGCATATTAATACAATTATTGAATCAAGGAATGCTACGTTCTTTGAAAATAAATTTTCATTTGATATGTCACATGAAACAAGCTCATTAAAAATATCAATTGAGGTTACGACTAGTAATAGTCAGGTCGATCAAGATAAGGAGTTCATTGATGATGAACCTAGATGTAACAAAAGGAGTAATAGGTTTGAAATGAAAGACCTAGGTGTTGTTGACGTATATTATGAATTAAAATTCCTAGAACGTCAGATGAACTCAGGTTATCTCAATTTCACTATATTGATAAATTGTTTGATAAGTTCAAGAAGTATGAGATAAAACCTATGAGAGCATCTGTCGATGCTAATATCAATCTCTCTCTAAGAATAATGGAGAAGATATATCACAGTTAGAATATGCACGTATAATTGATAGTTTAATGCATATAATGAATTGTACCCGTCCAGATATAGCATACTCAGTGAGTAAACTAAGTCGATCGGAAAAGACCGCTAGAAAACAATTATTAGAGTTTTGTGATATTTAAAACATACTCAAAATTATGGTTTGCATTACACAAATTACCCAGTTGTACTGGAGGGATATATCGATGCTAATTGGATATTTGATACTAAAGACCCAAAATTCACAAGTGGATATTTCTTTATCTTGGGAAGTGCATCCGTATCTTGGAAATCCTCAAAATGACTACGCAACTTCTTAGAGAATATTTCAAATTGGCCAAAACATGTGCCAACCATATACATACATTGTGATAGTTATATCTACAATTGGAAGGGCACAAAGTTATATGTATAATGGTAAGTCTCGACACATACGTCGCAGACATAATACCGTTAGATAGTTTCTCTCTAATGGTATTATATCAATTGACTAAGTAAATTCAAAAGATAATATCGCAGATTCGATTACAAAAGGTTTGACTAGAGAACTAGTGGAAAGTTCATCAAGGGGAATGGACTTAAAGTCTATTACTTAACCAAGAGTCACTATAATGACAACCCAACTTAACTGACTGGAGATCCCAAGATCTAAGTTCAAAATGACAATTGAATTATGTGTAACTCAGTACGCACTGAGGAGGTTTTTAAACTCCTTCCCATTCCTATGATGAGACAATGTATATCTGCCGTGAGAATTAAGATAAGTTATGCTTTTACTGATGTTTCTATGACTTGGACATGTCCAAGTAAGGTATAGCAGGATATTCTCAATCAGAAATTACCTATGTGAGTAAAGAATAGGCTGTTTCTATGACAATCGTAGGCTGATTAATTTAAAATTACTCATGAAACTAAGTGGTGTTCAAGGCCAAAATGAATACAAACGTGAGAACCAACTATGTTCGAAAAGAAACTATGTGAATTCTATTGTCTTGATTCACACAAACAACTAACAGTTCAAAGACATCATGTCCACTGATTAGCCAAGAAAATTCGATAGTCTTTCACAATGGCAAGTTCAAAGCCACTAGACTACTTATTCCGATGCAGTAACCTTTCAACTGTACTTGAACCAGTTTCTGCATTATTATATATTGAATTTTCATTCATGTGGGAGATTGTTGAAAAAATAATTTTGACAAAGTGTATTTAAACAACTCGAAATGGATGCAAACCCCTTTTATACCTTTCTTGTTATCATTTCTCGCCTACCGTTAAATGAAAGTGGATTAGAGTCCCCAATGACAGGTAAAAGTGAAATAGGAGACCTCAAGCTGCCATAAAGGATTTTTATGCAATAGTCTCTTAGTTTGGGAGGCTTGTTGTGGGGTAACGTTCCGTTCATCAATCAGAGTAAACGAAAAAACAAGGGGGTCCTATTTCAAATATAGGAAATAGAAGTTATGGCTAGAGTTTCAAATTCTTGATTAGCTTCTAGTTCTTGTCTTTTAGGAGGAGTGGGAAACTTTTTAAAAAAATTTAAGGCATTCCGACAAATATATGGTTTGAAAGACTACCAATTTTCCTATTCGAATAAAAAAACGTTAAGTGACCATTCCCATAGTTCCTGTGTTTGCTTGTGTGTGTGTTGCCTATTCAAAATATGTAACACTCCAATATCTCGGATGCATTAATTTATTAATATCAATCACAATAAACCATTAATATGATCTCCAAATATAAGAGAAAATATGCATTTCAATGATGATACTACATGTTAAGGTGATGTGATATCATTAACCAATAATATTAAAACAAATAAATAACTGGACCCACAAAAATTAATAACTAACCTACTATATAAGTAAATAACTCCCACAACTTTTCTGTCATGTAAGCCCAAGTGCGGTTCACCTTACCCATTTGGAGTTTTATTATTGATTGGTGATATCATGTCATCAATGGTGACATGGTATCACTGTTTCATTCAATATTTACTCCAAATATAGGGCTAGAGCTTTAATTACTTCAATAAAAATTATAATCACAAATTTAATCTCCAAATATCAATAAAAGTTACAATTTCAATTTTATAAAAATTATATTAAGATTCGTCCATATTCAATTTCTCAAGTATCAACTCTGATCCTTTCCTTTCATATCATCCTGAAAAATATTAAAAGAGAGGAAGTATACAATGTGATATAAAACAATATGATCAACGATAAACAAAGATACGAATGATCAAATACCAAATAATTCAGATGATAGAAAATATGAACAGTGAAATTATCAATCAAATTGGACATGTCACATAACTCAATTCCTATCAATTAAAGTCTCATACATAGTTAATCTCGGTAACATGGCAAGTGATACTTGAACATATGAATTCATATTCATATCGAACAACCATACCTTGTAAGGCCATAATCTAACCGAACAGTTGCACCCCTTAGGATCACAATCATATTTCTCAAACTATGCCCCAAGCACACTTCGAAATTGATGGGACCAAATTCAAACGTGTTCTCATCCGTGAGGAGATTAACGTGACATATTTATTTGTCCAAAACCATTCAGATTTGAATTAGAATTATTTCTCAAAGTGACCCATTTGAATTGATGGAATAGGCTGAAATTGGTGTAGTGTGGAATGCTTGTCCCACATGAGAAGAATGCCAAAACCATGGTGTATTGATATACTCCTAGTTTAACATTTGGGTTTGGACCCTTAGGGCATAGAAATTTTTGCGAGTGAGCGAGCACCTATACAAACCTTGGATTACCACACTTGCGCGCGTGCGCCACCCGCCTTTCCACGACCCGACCTAGCTGGGCTGGGCTAGGCTAGGGTAAAAAAAAATTCGTTTGGAGCGGTGCGGGTTATGGGTCAATTCAAATGATCCAGTGCAAATCAGTCTAAGGCTTCCAACTGAAATTCATTTTTTTTGTCCGTTAGAATTCAAATTTGGTGCCAATTTTGTTCCTGTCTGTTCGCCCTAATGTGCCTTTCCATTTGCTACTATTTAGATCAAAGGGTTTGTCTCTTCGATCTGAATAGGTACTGGGTGCGTCCTTTCAGGTGATCAAAATAAATACGAGGAGTCTGTAAATAGATTGCCTCTCTGCCATTTCCAGATATGAATTTAACATACGAATTTTTGCATATTGGTGCATTCTCTCGCTCTCTCTCTGTTTATGGTTCGATTCAAGTACAAATACAAGTTGTGTTTGCTAGTCTTTGGAGATTGACGCAGATCGTGCAGATCTGCATCACTGTGAGTGCAATCATTTTGCTTATTTTTTTTTCTGATTAGGTTTCATATAATAGTATACAGATATAAGTTCAATTTTATTTTTACATAATTTAGATTTAAAACAGTATAGTATAATCTAATTATATACACATTTTCCATAACATCAACTACCTAGTGTTTTTTGAACAAAAAAAAGGGGGTATGTTGGTGATTCTATGTTTGTTAAATTTGCTTCTAACTCTATGTGGAAATGCCCAGAGAGTTTTTTGTCTTGGTAATTTCTAAGTGGCTATATAGGCCAGTGTTCGAGAGATGGAAAATTCCTAGAAACCATAAAGGAAAGTGCTATTCTTGCTTGAGACGACTAGGATAATGGACCTACCCCCGCCCAACTCAACTACTTTTTGTCCCTTCGCTTTCTAACATAGTGCCTTTTAATTTATACTTATAGGTCCATATTTGTGTTTAGGCCTAAGTGATTATTTTTGTTATTGTGAGCTGACATTTTTTATTGGTAAGTGGCTGACTATTTTTTTTTTTTGTTTGGTGTGTATTTTAGAGAGAGATCAAGAGCGTTTTTTATTTATTTGTATATTTAGCTTCAAGTCTAAATGTATTTTCAACTTTATTGAAAATTTTTGGCCCAATTATTGAGTCATGACTAGGCCCCAATCAGACACCAATTAAACAAGGAGATAGGACACTCGATGGTAAAGTACCGTTGTATTGGTCTATTAGTAAAGAAGTAAAATAGGACGATTTCAAATCAGTAGATTAGACCTTCATACTTTTTTTTTGGCTTCCCCTAGCAGTAACTGTTTTGTGGCATTCGGATTTAAAACAAACCCACTTGAAAACCCTTGTGCAGATTATCCACAAAGAAAACTGATGCAGGGTAGTCTTAAAAAAAACTGAAAACTGGAAAACTATTTTTTTTTTTTTTTGCTTTTGTTTTTTGTGGGTCTATATTTTCTACACTTGGATTTGTTTGAAATGTGTTTTTTTGCTCATTAAAAGTACATTTGTCGATGGATTGGTGTTGTTATAGTATGCTTCAATGTTTGGTGCTTTTCTACAGGGATGTCATGTCTCTTTTCTTTTATGTGGATTTCTTCTGCAAAAAAAAAAAAAATTCTCAACAAGTAGAAAAACATGGGTTAAGTAGTATTTTTTTAGAATATGCTGCATATATAACTTTGAAGGCTCCTTATAAACATCAAACCCTCAATTCGTTACATAAACTCGCCAATTCTTGCATGAAGTAATGACATCTCATCCTTTCAATTCATCCCTTCCGTAATCACTGTCCATTTTATTCTTTGATTCTGAAATTAGGTCTGTGGACCTTGGCTTTGAGAAAGGGGAAAGATGCTTTATGGGTCGGAGGAGTTTCTCAAGCCTTCTAGATGGAACAAATGTGCTAGAGAAATCGAGGCATTTGTAGAAGCAAAGGGAGAATACTCTAACGAGGCGGGCTAAGTTGAAACGACAAATTTCAAAGGTGCTATAAACACCACCACATTCAACAATTATTCATGTGCATGATTGATGTATCTCTTTTGTCACTTTTTAGGCCTTTCTAATTTGTATTTTTTTCCCCAATGGTTTTCTAGTGGTTTCCACTTCTATATCATCAGTAATGCTTTGTTTAATCCTACTTTTGATTTAATCACGATGTATTCAAATAGATTATTTTGGATCCAAATATGAACACTACAGTAAAGTGACTGAATTAGCAATTTGATTTAACTTACGAATTGGTTGAGTTTATATGACACTTTATTATTATTAATGCTAATATATGTTTGCTAATTCGAGGCATTAGACATGTGGCGTGCTATATGGATATAATTAAAATTTCAATATATATATGAGAGATAGAGAGAAAGTTTTAATTATAAAAGATCTAAAATTAAAGAGATTAGATTTTACCAAAATTTTAAATTGTGCATTTTAGGTTCTTATTAAACTTTCTATTTGTATTTAAATAAAAATAAATTAGTCTTTCGAAATAAATTTGTCCTTAATGACCCAAAAGATAGGCACATGAATTTATTGATAAAAATGATGACTAAAAAGTACCATCTTCCAAAAACCCCAAAATTTTATAAATTGAGGTGGTGTTTGAAAACTTTACCCAACGCTTAAACTAGAAAATATTCTTTTAAATTCATTTGGTAACAAAAAGTCACATCAGTTGAAAATTTAAATATTGCTCGACATTAAATTTATGTAGCGCATCACATATTTGCTGTAAAATCCGAAAAAAATATTATTAAAAATCATAATTACAGGGGTAAAATAATAATTAATTGTTAGAACACAGATAAAAAACATAAATTTTTATAAAATTCAAATGACGAAACGGACCTTACCGTTGGATTCGTCTCGCAAAATCTAACTACCTAGTAAATTGTTGTAAAATTTTGAGACAGTTCACGTGTTACAAAGTGATAGGATGTCGCGCGACTAAAATAATTATGATCAGATTTTATTCGTGGAACCTGAAAAATAATTTAAAGTTAATTCAATAAAAATATATTAAATTTAACACAAGACAAAATTTAATTGATTCAAAATAAAATTAGATCCGTTAAAATTGAACGTGTGACGCAATATGAATCAATAATTTAAAAGTATATAAAGCGAAAGACTACTCATTTTTTTTGGGCGAGTCTCGGCAGAAAGAGAGAAAGAGAAAAAGAAAAAAAAAGAAGAAGAAAAAAAGTTAGACCTCATTCATTTCTTCTCAAATCTACAAAGATTTAATAGTTTAATCACTTCGGGCTAAGAACTAAAGTTGTTTTATGCACCAAAGATCATATTTTTCTCTAAGAATATCAAGTATGAGAATTTAGGCTTAAGACTTGAGAAATTGAATTTGGGCTTTCCTTGGAGTCTACTATGTGGGCTCACGCTACGAGAGGTAGAGTTTCTCTTATTTAGATGTAATTTCAACTTAAAATATGATATACGAAATGGGTAGGCTAAGGATGTATATCACATGCTAGGTCTTGATTAGTGTAACTAGTGAGTCAAATATAAAATTTATAAAATTAATTTTGTAATTAGTAAAATCCTATTATGATTAACTTGGTGTAAGTTAATGTTAGTGGTTTAAAGTATGATAATTGTACATTAGCATGACTTGATATTTTAATGACATATCAAATCTAATAAAATTATTAGCTTGTTATGTGATTATGAAATAATATATATGTTAAATGATTATTTAGCATATGATTATTGTGGTGGACTTGTGGTTATGTTTATAAAATTAATAAACATGTTGCCATATTGGAAGTAATAAACATGTTATTGTGGAAATTGATTGTGCCCTCTAGGTGTTTGTTTAAATGACTAGGTGAATACAAGTATGTTAGTTGAGTTGATTATCTTACATAACATGCTTGAAATTGTGTTAAAAATGTTATTATATTGCATTTATTATTTGATGGATATTGTAAATGATATAAAAAATAATTACACATTGTATTGCATTATGCATGAGTTACACTACATTCATATGCATTGACATGGGTGAAAGTGTGTGTATGGTATGAAATCAATCATGACATAGGTGGTTGATTGTGGGCTCGGGAAAGCAAAAAAGGCTAGATTCTCCCTCGAGTGCAAGACCCACTTATTTGATTTATACACTTTCCGACGGTACAATTCCAAAAAAGTGTAACGACGTAAACGGAACCACAGGTGGGATGTCCTGAAAATCCGTTGATGGTGTAGTGTCTCATTGGTGTAATACCATAAATTATCTTCCGACAAAGACACAAGAAAATAAATTAATTAGTCATTGAGTGCATAAAACACCAATGATAGGGGACTTGGAATGCCAGAATGCATACACATGGCATTATATGTGTTGTTAAAGCTCTGGATGAAGCTCAGTGTTGATATTACTTACGTGAGTCTCATCTTATTACATGACATGATTTATGACATTTGTTTATAATAGACATATTTGAATAAATGTATGAAATGATTGTTGCATGTGACATTTCATATGTATTTACATTGAGATGAATTCTCTATATGAGTTATCCTATTGAGCGTTGGCTCACCCTTTATAGTAACATTTTTCAGGTATCAACCAAGCATCCACTGAAGGCAAGGCCATGGGCCCGCTTTGACGACAAAGCCGATCTGTGTCTCTTATTTTAACTTAGCAATCCTTTGTATATAGTTTCTTTTGACCTTGTATAATTTTTGTAAACAAAAACTTTTTTTATATTAAGAAGATATGTATATGAGACTCTTTTGATACATTTATTCTTTTATGAATGAATGTACATAGTGATGATGATTATGGTAGTATCCGATATTATGCAATTAAATAGGAATGAATGGACTCGGTGTGATCAACGTTGTATGATTGCACTAGTTGCGTTTTGGATAAAACTCCTCGTACAAAGGAGATTCTATTCAAATTTTGTTAAGTTATAGATCCCGATAAATGAGACATGACGGCGTGGTATCAAATTATATGATATCCACGAGTATTCCATGAGTTAATGGGTGATCAACTGAGTAATAAAAAACACCCAAATTTTGGAGTGTTACATCTGCACTTGATGTTGAATACACTCAACATAAAAGGATTTCATAGATTTCCATTTGGACTAATTTGTCCTTATAAATTTTAATTCCAATTCATTTTATGATTTAACTCTCCATCACCATATCCTCACCATAAGACTCATCGTCACCTGAGTCGCCGCAACCACCAGTATCACCACCAATTCGCCATGCAACCCAATCATCATCGTCTCCACTACTCTTGTCATCATCGACCATGGCCACTGCTAATTAGGGGTGATAATCGAGTCGTGTTGAGTTGAATTCGTGTTGTATCGAACATTTGTCAACTCTAACCCAACTCACTTAACTAATCATGTCATGTCGAATTGACCTGTTTATTTTTGTATCGTGTTCGTGTTGACCGGCATAAACTTTGAATAAAAAATTTAACTCTAAGATTTTATTTTCACTTAATTGAATCTCTCCTCATACTTTTTCTACAAACTAAAAATTAACTTAATTATAATAATAATGAGTAATAATATCTTTTTTTATACAATAATTATATC
>CM042187.1:45876688-45896687 GCA_023539305.1 Ilex asprella
CCCCCCCCCCAACACACCAAACAACAAAACCCCACCCAAAGCTCTTCCCCTGCTGGAACCCCTCCTACCCTATCTGCACAACCCCGCCTGATGCACAAAATATACGTACACATGCAAAGAACACACATTAACAAAATACACACACAGAGTAACACATATTCTTGCCCTTTTTTGCCTATAAATTGAGTTTTATTTTTCTTGCTTATAAACTGGGTCCTCCTCAATTGAAATTGTCTTATAATCTCATTGACTTAGTTGAATTGGATTTCTTTGATTCTTCACAGTGAATTTATTTGATTGGTGAGTTAAAGGTTTTGAGTCTAAGTTTTTTCACGTTTGTGAATCATCTTTGTAGGTAATTTTTTGATTATTTTTTCTATTAGGTACAATTTGACTTAGTAGGTTTCATTAGTTTTTCAGGTTTGTTTGATTGTTATATTTGTTGTGTATTAATTAGTTTTGGCAAAATTTATCAAACAATAATTAGTTATCGATATTTATTGTCGCAGTAGTTGGTTAATGTTATATTTATTCTGCGGCGACCAAGCCTCGTTGAAGAGCTATTTCTATGCGGTAGTAAAGACTGGGGTTAACGCCAAGGCCAAAGAGTGTGATCTTGAGACGGTGTTAGCCAAATAATAATCATAGCTCAATCGACTGGGGATTGATGAGCCCATGGTTAAGGTGCTCTCATGCCTTGACGACGAGGAAAGGTTTTTTTTGGTGGGGGCATTGCTGTGGGAGGCCGAAAGGTCGGACATGGTAAAACTTGCTTCGTCGGAATTTAGATGTGTTTGCCTAGGTGCTTGCCGAGAGGATAAGCCCCGAGGAAATCTGCCACTGACTGCACGTTAACCCGACCTTCAAACCTGTGAAGCAAAAGGCTCGACGGTCGGCACCTCATCACGTGCAAGCAGTCAATGAGGAGGTGGACCGATTGTTGGAGGTGGGGTTAATTAGGGAGGTCCAATTCCTCGAATGGTCTAAGAAGAAAAATGAGAAGTGGCAGGTCTGCGTGAATTTCAAGAATCTCAACAAGGCATGCCCCAAGGATGACTACCCACTACCAAAGATTGACCAACTTGTCGATGCAACCACGGGGCACGAATGAATCACCTCATAGATGTCCGCATAGGTTATCACCAGATCCCTTTACATGAATCCGAACAGGAGAAAGCGACATTTATTACACCTTGTGGGATTTATTGCTACAAAGCGACGTCGTTGAGCTTGAAGATCAACGTAACATATCAGTTCCTGATGAACAGGATGTTCACAGATCAAGTTGGCACCACCATGAAAGTCTATATCGACGACATGTTGGTAAAAAGCGCAGTCAAAGGCGAGCACCTTAGGGATCTCGGGACAACCTTCGTCGTGCTCCGTAAGTGTAGTCTAAAATTGAATGCCTCAAAGTGTGCATTCGGGGTCAGCTTGGGTAAATTCCTAGGTTACTTAGTTATTCATCGAGGCATAGAAGCCAAACCCGTTTAGATACAAGTCGTGTAGAGGATACAAAAGCCGAGGACCACTAAGGACATACAAAAGCTCATTGGAATGTTGGCAGCCCTCAACTGATTTATTTCCAAGTCGTCAAATTGGTGTAAGCTGTTCTTTTCTATGCTCAAAAGGCCGACAAAGGGCCTTGGGATGAAGAATGTGATCAAGCCCTAGAAGGAATCAAAGAGTATTTAAGATCACCTCTGACTCTATTTGTTCTGGCTGCTGGTGAAGTCTTGAGCCTCTTCCTGTTGGTCTCGGAGTATGCATTCAGTGTGGCACTGGTGAGGGAACTTGATGGTGTACAAAAAATAGTCTATTATGTCAACAAAACGCAGCTTGACGCTGAGGCGAGGTATTTACCGATGGAGAAGCTCATACTTGCACTGGTTACATTGACGAGGAAACTAAGACACTACTTCCAAGCCTACCCTATTGAGGTCTTAACGGGCCAGCCTCTAAGGCCATCCTCACAAAGAAGACATGTTAGGGAGGGTTGCCAAGTGGGCTATAGTGCTGAGAGAGCTCGAAATAAGGTATAAACCTCGCACTTCCATCAAGGGGCAAGTCCTGATTGATTTTATTGCAGAGTTCTCTACGTCCAAGTCCCCTATGGAGGAGATCCTGTAGCTCTCGACCATAATACCACTTGGAGGTTGCACATAGACGAGTCCTCGAATGCAAGGAGGTTAGAAATGGGTATAGTTTTGACCAATTTTAGAGGAATTACAATGGAACAAGTCATCATACTCGGGTTTAAAGCATCCAACAATGAGGCCGAGTACGAGGCACTACTAGTAGGACTCGGCTTGGCGCTCTCAGTCAAGATTAGACACCTGTATGTTTTCTGCGATTCCCAGTTGGTAGTCAACCATGTCAATGAGGACTTCGAAACCTGAGATAACAGAATGAAGCCTATTACTAGAGGGCGAAGTCAAGAATGGAGAAGTTCAAGAAGGTGGAAGTGTCCCAAATCTCTAGGGATCATAATAGCCACGTCGAAGCATTGGCATGCCTGTTGGGGGATATAAATGTGTCGTGAAAAGAGCTCGGAGTCAGCATCCACCCTAGTAGCTTGGACCGCCTCATCCCAACCCCTTTTTAAGGACTTTTTCTTTCTGTCCTCAAAGGCTGTGGCGAACTAATCCTAGCATTATTTGAAGACGTCTGTATAGGCGGCATTTATTCTTTCTCCCTCCTCGGCCTTTTCATCCTCTAGCACCTCCACTTTCGAAGTCAACGCTGCACAGATAGCCTTGGCCTCTAATAACTTGGTCTCCGCATCTGAAACTTTTAGTTCAACCTCTTCCATCTTCTTCACGACCTCGTCCTCAAACGCCTTACTTTTCTCTAGCTCGAAGGACAAACCCTCGACTCTGTGGATAAGGTCGACAATGCTATTCGATTGGTTAGCAACCATCCTTTCCACCAGGCCAATTTAGCGATCCTTCTTCTCTAGTTCAGCCTAAGACTTCTTGTCTTTGGTCCGATAGTCCTAGAAATGATCAATGATGGCCCCCATTTGCTGGCAAGCCTAAAAAGAAAAACTAAGGTGAGTACGAGAATAAATTAGGGGATGACAGAGAATGAGAAAGGCATACAATAACTCACCACCAAGTTATGTTGAACCAGTCCCTGAAGAAGGCAGTTATCCCCATACTCGTCTAGTAAGGCCATGTGTGCATCCAAATGCAAGGTCTCACTGATAGCAAAAGCCACATCGGGGAATTGTATAATGGAGTCAGATTCCAGGATGACCTTTCCCCTCCAGGTAATGGCATGGGGGCTCACTCAGCCGGACCAGAAGGCACTGGGACATCGTGGTGATGCTTGACTCGGTGTTCAATGGACGAGTCATCTTCCCAACTGTGACATTGTCCATGTTAATCGCCGCTTCGGTCCGAGGGGGGCTCACAACGTGGTTGCTGTTGTTGTTGGATCCTCGGCTAAGCCTGCAGCTGTTGCCAATGTTCGTGTTATTGTTTTTGTTTGCTGCCGAAGTGGTCGTGGGGGCGCAGACAGAGGGATGACATTGGTCGCGGCTGCGGAAGAGCCATCGGGCCCCAAGGTTAGAGTTTGCCTGATTGCGGAGGCTGTTTTCAAGATCCTTACGGTGATCTGTTTCAGTAGGAGAGTTGTTTACAGAATGGGTGACTTTGGAATCATGGTCGAGGTCGTTCCCAAGGTTTGCTTCTTTCTCCTCCTCAATATAATGATCCACCTAGATAGAAGGACCAAAAGGTGGAGGAACTTGGGAGATATAAGTGTAATCGGGGCGGTATCCGAGGAGCATGTGTGCTGCCCAAGCAAAAGGGTCTTCGGGGTCAAGAGCCCACACCTTCAGGAGATTGTCAAAGGTAACAGAAGCTTTCGGAGGCTAGGCGGCATCTTTTTTATATCCCTCTGCAAGGAAAAATGTAAGGTCAGTAACAAGTACGTCAACCGAGTGATGAGGAACTCGGTAAAGTGCACACCTAGTCCCCTTGGTACCTTGGGGCAGTAGAGGCCATCATACTCGAATCCTTCACCCGTCTCCTATCTACCGCCAAGTACAATGTGATCCCAGGTGTACCCTTTGTCCGAATTAGGCGCTATACCTTCAAATATGTAAACCCAAGCACAGATTGTACAAAGTAATATAGACTCGGAAGACCGAGGTCGAACCCTCATGGAATTGTGAAAACAGCAGAAACCACACTAAATTATGTAACAAACTTGTCAAGATGTTTTGTTTCAAAAGAGTAATTGAATTGATAAAATTGATTAAAATGATTAAAACAATATGAAAAATACTAGAGCATCAGTACACCTTCTCAAATCAATACAATAATGATTAAAGATATAGTTTTCAAACCTAGACAAGAATCAAGTGTCAATTGAAATCAAGTCATCAAATTTAGCAATAAGAACAAAAAAACGCCTTTGTTTATTAGCAAAAGTTTATCCAGAAAAATCAATGAACTGGTCGTCGGTCATAAGTAATTACTCTGCCCGGAGTCTATAATAAATCAAACTCTCATAACAATCAAATTCATAATTTACCCAAATAATCCTCCAATTATATTATTATATAAAATAAATTATAATTAACTTAAGCATGACATAACTAGTTATTTGTCTCACCGAGAAATTCAAGCAATCAAAGTATAAAACACAATGTCTCAAAAATTTTTACAAAACAAAAACTTTTCTAAGAATCAAAAGTTAAAATTAACAAAATATCACATACCATTAAATTCATAAGTCAATAATATTGTCGTACTTCATTGAGAGGTTCTCCCCTCATCCTAACTAAACCTCTTAGCCAGATATGATGAAACTAAAATCAGAGAAAAAATAAATAAAAATAAACACTACAACCAGAAGGTATCTTCTACACAACCATCTTCTCCTATATATAACATTATTTGGGAAAAATATCCAATTAACATTAAACTGCTATTAGCATTGGCATGTTGGCGACATGCGTCTGAACACGTGTTCTTAGCTGTTTGGACGCACTTTTCATTGTGTTTCAACTCTTCAATTTTCACCATCTGTCATTTTCGTCCGGACGTGCCTTCCAGTAAGCTCCTTTTCCGCTACTCTTCTCCTTTCACTTTATTTCTTCCAATTTTAAGCATTTCCTTGCAAAATAAACACACTTTTTTCATTATTAACATAATATCAATTCTTTGATAACGTATCACATTTACCAACTTTTTCCAACTAAATAATTAGTCTTTTCATCAAATAATTACATTATGAGACCATCAATTCTTTAATAAATTATCACATTTATCAACTTTTTCCAACCAAATAATTAGTCTTTTTATCAAATAATTACATTATGAGACTATAATCACCCCACAACCCAAACCTTGCTAGTTCCTAGTAAGATAAACAAAAATAAAACAAAACCACTAACAAAAACAAAACCACTTCGTAGGATTCACGATTGTATTAAGCCTATGCAACAAACCCCTAAGTTTCCTCTAGTGGACGAGTAAAGTTTCATGAGGGTTTCCGGAAATGATACCCACAAACATCACTCTGTGATCAAATATCTGAATAATAATTTCATGACACAAATTGCTATAACAATATAAAAATTCTAAGTTGCAATCCTTTTTAATAAGCACATGCAAAGTAAAATTTAGAATTTTGTGCTATATAAATGTATGTAATTATCATGTTCCAATATAAAATCGTGTGCAGTGCGAATTAACTATACCTATTCAATAACCTATCTGGTAATCACCTCTACAACTATTAACTATTCGTCTCAATGCCAAATCTTACTAGATAATTCACTCATAAAAGATTCTCTCAGATTATAGTGACTATTCCATCAAATATCACATGTGAGAAGGAGATATTTAAATCAAAACAAAAAAATACTCACATGGTCTATTTAAATAACTGTCATCTATAAGAAAAGGATTTGACATACTCTTATGAAAGGAAATCAACACACAATAAATAAACAATCAACCATACTCTTCTTTATTCACACAAGTCATGTATCTATCAATACACTCTTGAGATCAGATAGGTCTTTGTTTCAGGTAGTTATAGGGCCTTGGGATTAGGGTTTTAAAACGAAGGATATTCAGGAATTCAAAAGACTATCCCAAGAGAACATGTACATTACACAACCAAACTTTTCCCATAGTCTTTCACTCTTCACCCTTTAGAATCACAATTTACAACACTTGCTCATATTTTTTTTCTAAACCATGCTTGCTATTTTTCTCTTTTTTTTTTCAATATGCTTTTTCACATGTAGACATATTGTCTTTCTTTTTTTTTCAACTTTTTTTTTTCCAGCAAGACAACTGAATGTGTATACCTCTTTTTTTTGGCAAGACATCTAATGCAGATATTCACAAGTATGTAAAACTTTTTATTTTTTTATTATCTTTTTTTTAACCAATATTTCTAAATTACATAAACTATAAAAACTCAATCAATGCTAAATGATATTATTTTTTTTCATTGACTTAATTATTTTATGTTTGGTATAAGAAATAAAATTTTGCTTCAAAGGCTCAATCACGGCTTCTAAGGATAATAATATTCAAAGAGTAAAGCTCAGACTCAAATAATATCAAAGATAACTTAAAATCATATCTCAAGAGCTTTTGATAACACACTTTCCATGCAAATAATTTAAAGTAAAGTAATTATTCACAATATTAGTGTTGACCTAAATAAAAAATAATGAGATTATTGAAGGAGATTAGTTAAATAAAAATATTATTTATCGAGTAAATATAAATAACCCTCCCAGGAAAATCGGATCAAAACTCATCAGAGTTTTTATGCATTTCCACTATATGTTTCAAGTTCTCAAGGTAAAATACCTAACAAATTTTTAACTTGGTAAAGTCTAAAGTGTACAGATTGTGAGTGTTTATAAGAACATGATATGAAATACATAAATATAAAAAAAAGTTCTACGTGATACTTGAACAGTTGTAAATTTAAAGCTAAACGAATTATTTTCATATTGTGGTGTCAATTTATGTATAAAAATGTTATTTAGATATTTAATAACACACTGGAATAAAATTCATATTATATTAAAATTTCATGCATTGTGTATTTCAAAAGATAAAGAAATCAAGCGTAGACAAAAATCTACCACGTATAATAGGATTTGATCTCCAACAAACAGACATTCTTTTTAATGACAAAAAAAAACTAACTCCTGGGACCTAGAAGAAATATATCAAGATGAGAGACCTACACGACTCTGAGAACTGTGGCCTTGCCCCCTATGTGAGCCCTCAACTCTCTTATCTCCTTCCTCATCTCTATCTGCTCCCACAACAACTGCCTATCTGTTCTGGGATCAGTATTCTCATCCACTTGTAAATCAAAATCCTTGTCGAAATTGAGGAATTGATCCCACTGCTCCACAGGTATTGTCTCCTCGGCTACAACCTCTCCCTACTGTTCAGCGGCTTGCCCCTCTCTCCTGTTGGCTTAATCACACACTGACTTTTTAGAAGAGAGCTAGAGTTGAGTAGAACTACCTTCGTGGCCCGCTCCATGGTGGCGTCGATCACCACTCCTGCCTGCTCACAAAGCGCAGTGGCCAGGCCAGCAAAGGGGAGAGACCCCTTCTTCGGGTCTATAATGGCTTGTCGTATTTCAGCTAAAATCAGTGAAGGGAGGTCGATAGACTATCTAGTACCCATGGCATAGAGAAGTTGAGCTCGGCCGGGATAGATGTGATTGTTCCTTAGTAAGGGAAAGATATTTGATACTAAAATTAGGTTTAATATCTTTTACTTATTCGTCAAGTCGCCCTGCTGAAGAAACCTAAAATTAGCAGTCCAAACAAAATCTTCATCCCTAATCAGCTTTCTCCCAACCACATTTCCTAAATAGTTTTGGGGCAATTTGGGTTGGCTACTCGGGCCTGAAGCATCCCTATCGATCTGGCAATGGCTGTGGCATCGACTCTGATGTGCTTACCCCAAACCTAAGTGCGAAAAATGCCATTGCCACAGTCATCCGCATTGCTATAGAACTCGCGAGCTAGCACAAGTATGCATGGCCACTCCTGGCCATAAATCGGCCCACCTCCTAGAACAAATGATGTCTCGGACTCCTATTCTCGCAAAGTCTTCGAACTTTATCTGTCTCTCGCACACATAGAGCTTGGTTGCGTCGTGTTTAAAAAATCTTACTAGTGCTTTTAGAGTCTCGAAACGGATGGGGTCAAAAATAATGTCTTCTTCCTGAGGCTCTTATGTCCTAGTACGAGGCCTTTTGGAAGTCGAAGCTTGTGGAGGTGCCATGGAGTAGGAGACAAGGCAAAATTTTTGAAATAGGCAAGAAAAGTTTTTTTAAAACTAGAATAGTTGAGGAAAGAATGGAAAAAATACGCTCAAGACCCTTCTATTTATAATTTTCTTCATGCGTCTCAACTACTGCCTCTATTAGCCTCAAAGAGTATGCGTACGGACGCGCCTCTGAATTTTGAACCGTTTGGTCTTCACGTCCAGACGAGTGATGAGGTCATGTCCGGACGCGTGTTCTAGTGAACTCAGGTCTTTAAGCTCACATCCAAACGCATGTTTCAGAGGTTTTTGATCTATGCCATATGCGTCCTGACGCGTGATCCAGAGGACTCCATTCTCCATACTTAGAAAAAAAATTCAATTTTAGCAATTTTTCCCTTAAACTATCAAAACTTAACCTACAAAACTCCTAAAAAACCTATTTTTTTAAAAAAACAATTAACAATAAATAAATTAACAACAAAATATTGTAGATGCACATGCACAATGTATGATTAATAAAACAAGCATGCTCAACCCCTCACTCAAAAATTTACATTGTCCCCAATGTATTAATAAACAATACAAGCACAGTTAAGAGTAAAGAATGACATACGTGTATATGCAATATCTCATAAAATAGAAGAGAAAAATAACATATAACAACATACAATAATATACAAAAATTGGGTTGAATGTTAGAGATGAATTATTCGTTGTGGGGATCTATCAACCCGATGGATTCCACTTCTATTATACCTCCATCCAAGAATGATTTTAATCTTTGTCTATTAACTTTAAAAGTGTTCTCATTCTTGGGATTTCTATCTTCACCGTTCCGTACGGAAAAACTTCTTTAATGATATATGGGTCACTCTATCTGTTTTGAAGTTTTCCTTTCAATAAATTTAATCTAGAATTATACAAAAGAACATTTTGTAAAGGTGTAAAAGTTTTTCGCAAAATATTTTTATTGTGGAACACCTTTATTCGTTTTTTGCTAATTCTAGAGTTCTCATAAACCTCATTTTGGATTTTCTGAAGCTCATTTAGCTATAATTTTTGTAAGGTGTTAGCTTTGTTACGATTAAAATTAAACATTTTAATAATCCAATATGCTCTATGTTCCAACTTCACGAGTAAGTGACAAGCTTTTACATGCACCAATCTATACGAAGACATGTTAATTGGGGTTTTGTAATCAATATGATATGCTCATAACGTATCAGTTATTCGTAAAGACCAATCTTTACGATCAGGGTTAACTGTTTTTTTCTAAAATATAAGAAATCTCCCAATTGGCTAGCTCAACTTGACCACTTGTCTGTGGGTGATAGGAGGTTGCAACTTTATGTGTTACACCATATTTTTTCATTAAAGCTTCAAACTATTTATTGCAAAAATGCAGTCCCCCATCACTAGTAATAGCTCGAGGTATACCAATTTTAGACAAAATATTTTTTTTTCAAATTTCAAAACAACTTTATGATCATTTGTCCGACATGGTACAACCTTGACCCATTTAGAAACATAATCTACCGTCACTAAAATGTACATGTATCCAAAATATGGACGAAAATGTCTCATGAAATCAATGCCCCAACAGTTAAAAATTTCTATTAAAATCGGATTAAGAGGCATCATATTTCTACAGGTTAATTCCCTTAGTCTTTGACAACGCTCGCAAACCTTACAAAAATTATAGGCATCTTTAAAAATTGTTGACTAATAAAACCTTTGCAGCGATTTTCTTCATTGGAAAGTGGCCCACACGCTCCTAAGTGACAAAAAAAAAGTATGCTACTTATCTCATCATCAGGTATGCATCCCCAGATAATTTGATCTGAACAGTATTTAAAAAGATATGGATCATCCCGGAAAAATTTTTTTACTTCAACCAAGAATTTCTTCTTATCCAAGGCATTCCAAGATGGTGGCATATTACCTGTAACAAAAAAATTCACGATGTCAGCAAACCAAGGTAATGATGAAATATCCAACAACTGTTCATCAGGGAATGTATCTTTGATTGACTTTGTCTCTATTGTAACATCACTCACAAGTCTAGACAAGTGGTCAGCCACTATATTCTCTACTATTTTTTTTATCTTTAATTGTTAGGTCAAATTCTTGAAGTAGGAGGATCCTCCTAAGCAATTTTGGCTTTGCATCTTTCTTAGTTAACAGATATTTAAAAGCTACATGGTCTGTGAAAATAATAATAGGGGATCCTACTAAATAAGACCTAAACTTGTCTAGGGCAAATACTACTGCTAGTAATTCATTTTCTGTAGTAGAATAGTTCATTTGTGCATCGTTTAAAGTCATACTAGCAAAGTATATGACATGTGACTTTCTCATTACGTTGTCCTAAAACTGCCCTTACGACGTAATCACTGGCGTCACACATGATTAAAAGGAAGACTCCAATTTGGTAGTTGCATAATTGGAGCAATGATGAGCATGCCTTTTAATTTGTCAAAAGCCTCTTTGCACGATGCATCCCACTCAAAAGGTGTCTTTCCCTAGGAGATGACAAAGTGATATAGATATAGAACTAAAGTCTTTTATAAACCTCCTATAAAAACCAGTGTGATCCAAAAAAGATCTGACTTCCTAAAGAGTTTTGGGGGTGGGTTAATTAGCAATTAATTCAATCTCAGCTCTATCAACCTGAATTCCCTCAGAAGGGACAATGTGACCAATGATAATTCCCTTTCGAATCAGGGAATCACCGATGTGTCTTAGTGCACCCCGAGTAAAGGGATGATACTACGACCTTGAACCATGCTGGGAGGTTCTTGTTGTAGTTCTTAGGGTTAATAGCACTTTTGGTCCCTAAATTATGTACGTTTTGTCAGTTTGGTCTCTAAACTATTTAATTCATATTTAAAAAGTCCATACACAAATAGACTATTAATTTTTTGTCAAAATAATTACGTGATATCATCTAAAAGAATGACACGTAATTGGTAATAGTGTTTTGAAAAGTGCGTCTAGGCGAAAAGCGAGGCGTGGCGAAAGTTGCTCGCCTGGAGGACCCCAGGCGAAGCGAACGTGAGGGAATCTAGAAAAAAGTGAAAAAGGCGCTCGCCTGGCACTTAAGCGCAAGGCAAAGAAGCGAACGCTTCTGTCAAGCGAGGCGAGGTTGTTTAATTTTTAATTTGGAGCGTTGGATTGGGCAATTGGAAAAAAATTATAAAATTTTGATAACACCGAATTTTTCCCTTATCCCAAATATACAACACAAACCCTAATTTTAATCGGATTGCTTCGGTGCTCGTTGCTCCTCCACGACTGATGGACTCCTACACAGTGCTACACAATCAGTCGCTGGACTCACTCGATCGACAGAGAGATCGATTGCCTCACTCGATCGACAGAGAAGATCGACTAACTCGATCGACAAACTCGTTGGATAGAGACGGCTGGGTGCACAGGTTAGTATCCTCTTCTCTCTTCTATTTCTCTTTTTTTCTTCTTTTTCTGGTTCTGGATCTTTTTCCTCGTTTCTCCTTTTTTTTTTGCTGATTCTTGTTATGCTCCTTTTTTCCAACTCCTTTTTTTTTTTCTAATTCCATCGACAGAGACAGAAACGATCGAGTGATTCCCTGATTCTGATTTTTTCTGATGCGTGTAGTGTCTTTTTCTGATTTCATGATTCTGATTGTGCTCCTTTTTTTTCTAATTGTGTTGCTGTTTAATTTTTTTTTTGAAATTGATACTGTTTTGTTGTATTGCGATCGACACCTTGTTTTTCTGTTCTAAATCTGATAGTGTTTTGCTGTTGTGTTGTGCTGCTGTTTTGCTATTTTGTTGTTTTATTTTACTGTCCTGAAACGTGATTCAGTATATGTGTATAAGCTAACCTACGAATTTAAATGTTTAAGGTATGACTGTTATTAAGATTTAAGATATTATTAGTGTTTGTTTTAATTTAAATGTTTATGGTTTTACTTGCTTTTAAATATTTAGTATATATAAAATTAGAACTTTAATGTTTAAAAGTAATTAAACTAAAAAATATATATATATTTTTAACTGTTCGCTTTGCTTCGGTAAAGCGTGTCGCTTCGGCTCGCGTTACGCCTTAAATAACACTGATTGTTAGGGTGCGGCAGCGGTGGTGATGGGGATGGTGGTGGTGCGGCAGCGGTTCAATAAAAGAATAACACGTGATTGGTAGGGTGCTGCACCTCAATTTTTTTATTGAGTTTTCTTGTTCTTAATACTTTTAGGTAGTTTGGAATAACTAATGTGTATCATAATCTTGGATGTTTATAGTTCAATCCATCAGCACAAAGAAACTATCAGAACAAAATTGGATATTCGGTTGAGCTATGTGTTTAATTGGCTTAGGATATAATGTCCATTGACTTCAAGTCTCAGATTTCTCTATGGTTTGTTTTGAGTAATTTTTTTTCCTTGACTGAATTTAGAATGTTTCAAGTTTACTACCACTATTTACTTGGGAAATTGATTTTTCAGAGTCCAGGGCTCCTCCCACTGCTTGGGAGATCAGTGGACAATGTCTATGAGGTAATATAGAACATCAAGTTATAATAGAGATCTTTTGAATGTTTTGGCCTTTCATGGCTCTTGGTACTTAGAAGGAGATTTCATCATGTTATTGGGATAGATAGAACATTCATCAATTACTGGTAAATTAAATGAAAATTAAAAGGAAATAGATGTATGATTGCCACTTAGAAATGAGATTTCAAAGGAAATTTATTATGTGAAATAAATTGTAATTAATTTAAGCATGGAATAACTAGTTATTTGACTCACAAGAAAATTCAAACAATCAAAGTATAAAATACAATGACTCAAGAATCTTTAAATAACAAAAACTTTTCTCATAATCAAAAGTTAAAATTAACAAAATATCACATACCATTAAGCTCATAAGTCACTAACATTACCGTACTTAATTGAGAGGTTCTCCCCTCACCCTAGCTATACCTCTTAGCCAGACACTCCAAAACCAAAAGGTAAATAAATAAAATTAAACACTCCAACCAAAAGGTATCTTCTACACAACCATCTTCTCCTATTTATAGCATTGTTTGGCAACACGCGTTTGGATGCACTTTCCAGTGTGTTTCAACTCTTTACCCTTCACCTTCTATCACTTCCGTCTAGACGCAAGGCATTCTACCGTCCGGACACACATTTCAGTAAGCTCTTCTTCCGCTACTCTTCTCCTTTCACTTTATTTATTCCAATTTAAAGCATTTTCCTACAAAATAAACTTATTTCTTCCATTACTAAGATAACATCAATTCTTTAATAAATTATCACATTTACTAACTTTTTTCAACCAAATAATTAGTCTTTTCATCAAATAATTATATTATGAGACCAAAATCATTAGGCATGTGCATCACCAAGTACATGGAGGTGTCCCGTGACTTCAGGTAATATTTGTCATTATTGGCCAGCTTCAAGTCATAGCAAAATAGTATCTCGTCCACCTCAAGGTCCATGCCCATGACTACCCTAAAAAGGTTGATACAACACTATAAGGGGAAGAGTCTCAAGCGTATCAAGATTCTAAGTAGAAGAGAGGGAAGAGGGAACCTAACTCCTCCCTTCATAATGGCCTTGGTATGGAAAGACATAAGGTCAACACTCCCCATGTCTATCCTATGGTATTGGGGATCAAAAATGAAGGTGAAGACATTCTCGAGAACTCTATAGGTGGACCTAAAGTCATCTAAAATGGACTCGTTCACGTGGGTTTTCCTTAACTTCCTTGTGTTTCTGGGCCTATTTGAAGACCTGGGTGCCCTGGTTCTGCGTTTAATGGCTATGAGAATTTTGTAGAAAAGAAAAGCAAAGAGAAGAATACAAGAAAGTACTTATAGTCCACTGTCTTCAAAGGACCCCGTCGAAGAGGTTGTTCGGGAAGAATAGAAGAAAGCTGCTCGGAAGGATAGTAGAGCTTGAGAATTTGAACGTCTAAAAAGTCTAGAGAGAACTGAAGGCTATCCTATTTATACTGACTGGAACATGGGTGGGAATCAAGGAGACAAAGGCCATCAATTGAAATTCGAAATTAGGCGCCGGACATACAGGTAACCGTCCCTAAAAACCAGACGTGCTAAAGAAGCCTCCATTCTTCGTGCGCCACCTGTCCCATAATGCTAAGAAAATGGATGTTGGGGGGTAGTTAACGAGACATAAGGCAGGGCGCCAATAAGAACTCGACATGTGGATACCCACAGCTATCAGAACGCGTGCAATTTGCTAGGAGGAGGAGCCGAGCCGAGCAATTATGACACTCGAGGCCAAGTATGCCACTCGGAACCTAGAATTAAATGAAGTGTGACAGCTCATTAATGTGGATCATGTTGGTATGATAGACGATTAATGGTTGTCTAATCCTCGAAGAATGTAGAGACAATCATCATTACGAGGCATTAATAGCCACCGTACCGAAGGGGAACCCTCGGGGGATTCCGATGGGATCTATTTCCTTCTCACAAAAGCTCAAGTATGGGCTCTGAGTATCAATGTGGAGAACTCAGTGGCCAGAGATCGAACAATGAATGCTCGGCTGGGTCCCGAAAGAAGATCCAGTTGTCCAGGCAATTAGCATTAATGAGACATAACGGAAGCACTCATTATACTAGATTGTGAATCTAGGCCATTAAATTCTAGGATGGGACTTCGGATCAGAGTCATCATTATAGATATAGATATAAATACCCCTAAAAAAACTAAGCTAAGCTAAGCTACGCAATTTTAAATCAAGAATACACTATGCACTCACTCGAATGCCGATTGACTTGAGCTTCATAGGGGATTAGCCAACTACACACCCGGTTCCTTTCCTGACTCTTCTTCCATTTCAAGTTCATCATTCAGAGGGTCACTATCTCAACCCATTGCAGGAATCCACCCGTGCAACACTCAAGTCTAGTATTACATGAATCAAATAACACAAATCTAAACGCTGAAAGTTTAGCTAAGCAACATGTAGTTACTTACTGTTGGTATCATCTTCCTGATTGAAACCAGTGACCATGCTTTGAGCTTCTTCCTCGCCCTCCAAAATTCTTAAGCCAAATATCTTCTATCCTGGACCATAGTGTGTATCCAATTGAAATTCCAGTTACTACTCCACTTCCATATCCCATCAACAAAGTTCTTGAATCAAACATGCTCTCATTATCTGAATTCTCACCTTTTGGAGTTGGTGGTATTGCATCATCAGTTTCTTTGCATTTATTCGACAATGGAAACCCGTATAATCTTCTATTTCCTTTGTAAGAGGCAATTGAGAACGTATTGAATTGGTTGCCTTGAGAAACAAGTCCCTATAGTTGGTTATAAGAGAGGTCTAACACTTCCAGGAATGTAAGGCTTGTAAGTTGTGGAGGAATTGTCCCAAAAAGTTTATTTCTTGATAGATCGAGTGACTCAAGCTCAGCTAAGTCCCCTAGTGATGACAGAATGTTGCTAACAAAATTGTTCCGTGACAAGTTCAACACAACAAGGGATTTGAGACCCTTTATCTGTTCTGGGATTTCACCATGGAACTTATTGTTAGAGAGATCAAGAGAAACAAATAAGTTTAGGATCCTCACTAGTACCATCTCGATTCCTTTGCTCATAACTATCACAGAATCTTGATAATATTTGTAGACTCCTATATATTTTGGCTCTGATTTTTTTCCACTGGTCACAACTATCGCCTTCAAACTTTGGAAGAACTACTTGGACAGCTCACCTGTAAATTCATTGGAAGATAGGTCCATTATCCTCAAGTTGGAGAGAACAAATTTACCTCCACGGCGATCAATTCGCCCATGAAATCTGTTGGCTCGCAAGTCAAGGACTTTCAATTCAGGCAGTTTATCCAACCAGAATGGAAATCTATCTGATATCTTCTAGCTGCGAAGATCCAAAACCTCTAGCATTGTGCAGTTTGCTAAAGATCGTGGAAGCGGTCCCTCCAATTGATTGCCATTGATATTCAGAGAACGAAAACTCCTTGCTGAAGCAAAATCAGGAGGGATACGATGATAGTTGTTCCCTTTTAAGTTCAAGACAGAGAGAGTGCCAATCTTACCTAGGCATTCCGGGATTAAGCCGCTTAGTTTGTTCTGAGAAGCATAAAAAATAGATAGGCTGCTCAAATTGCATATTGCTGTAGGGAGTGATCCTTCAAGCATGTTGTCATGAAGATCAAGAGTTTGCAGTGGAGTAGACATACTACGAAGAAATTCATCCAAAGCATATAAGAAGTTGTGAGAAATATTTAGATACCGAAGGTTCTTCTTCCATATCTAGCTCTGGGGGTTTGACCATTGATTTTGTTATCTGACAGGTCGATGTAAAACAGACTATCTTGGTTTTTCAGGAATTCTGGAAATCTACTTAAGTTGCAGGAGCGCAAGGCCAATACGCCTAGAACTGAAGAGAAAGGGTTTTTACCGCCATCAATGACCATTTTACTCTAGTTTAAGTCATCGAGAAGAGGTTGTTCAAGGAAATCAACTGCATTCTGAGAAAGATCCAACTCATAAAGAGTGCTGCTGTTCCATATCCAACTGGGAACACTTCCATGGATTTGGTTGTTGGAAAGGTTCAAAGTCATTAACCCAACTTGATTTTCGAGGAACTTTGGAATTTCAGTCAAGTTGCAGCTACTCAATTTCAAGGGCACGAGATTGGGAAGCGTAAAGCTACCATTGTCACCTTCAATTGACAATTTGTTGTCTGAGAGGTCGAGACAATTCAAGTTTCTGAGGTTCTGGAAGATGTCAAGCTATATGGTACCGTTAAAGTTGTTAGCAGCAAGTACGAGATAAACTAGCCTTGGGAGTTTCGAGATTGACTTTGGTATTGGACCACTCAAATCATTTCCAGGAAAATATAGACATTTCAACTCTGAGGAAGATGCATTTGAGAACTCCTCAAGCTGACCGCTGAAATGGTTGTTGTCAAGACATAAGTATTGCAGTGATGGGAGAGTAAACAACGAGGAATATATCACCCTATTTAGAAGATTGCCAGATAAGCGAAGGAATGCAAGGTTTGGGACCGTGCTAGCATGGAATGGAGGTATTGAAGCACTGAGGCTATTGCCACGAAGGTCCAATTCAACAATTCGGGTGAGGTTGGCAAGTGATGATGGGGATCGACCCAATGAAATTAGAAGAACAGAGGAGTAAATGAGTCAAGAACCTGAGATTACCAATTGAGTCTGGGAATTTCCCACAGAAGTTTGTGTTATACAGTTTTAACTGCCTCAAAGAACTATTCGAGGGAAATTTTGGCAAATGACTAGTGAGGAGTGAATTGTCCGAAAGATCAATGCTTTGTAGTTTTGGCAGTATCAAAACATTTTCCGGAAAATTCCCTTGCAAATCACAAGATCTTGGACCGAGAGTTACCAAATTCGAGAAATTCGCAAAAAAATGGGGTGCCTCAGAAGACAGATCATTACCCTCGAGGTCAATCTGGGATAGAGATTGGAGCTGCGAGAAGGAAGGATGAATAGGACCTGAGAGACGACAGAAAGACAAACTCAAAGACTGAAGTCTAGGAAGTGCATTAGCTAAGGTTTTGGACCAATTAGAACCTTGAGCTGAGAGGTATACATTATCTAGACTGAGCTCTGTGAGATCATTCATGTTATGAACAAACATCTGGAGGTTTGGTTCTTCAAGTTTGAGCCGGTGTAGCTCTTCAAATTCATATACGCGAATAAGGAGAGCATCCAGATGGAATGGTAGATCAAAGTTCAGTGGACGTTCACAAAATGGAATGGTAGATATGTCAAGAGATTTTAACTTTATCAAGTGAGAAATCTCCTTCGGAATCTGATCAGAAAAGCAGGAGTGTGAAAGGTTAAGATGAGTCAAAACTCTTTAGCCACCCAAACCCAGACGGAATTGGGGTTAACTGGAAGTTGTTGTGAGCTAAGTTGAGATATTGGAGATGACTATTGATGGCCAGACCCAAATGGTCAAATCTTGAAAGTCCAACTTTAATTAAAAGTCAAATTTTATAAAGACCCACCAAATCTAACGTGGTCCAAGTCCAATCAAACTCATCAAGGAGTTACATAGTTTGGCTACGTCATCAGGAGAGCATCCAGAAGTCTCACCTTCACCGTCACCGCCTTGGAAAGAGTGTCATCTCCTCATCTTTGATCAAGTTTCATGGAGAGCACATCAACCACATCGCCCGTTAAGAAGAAATCGTTAGTTGCTACCACAATAGCTATCTAGTTGCTAGTAAGTCGCCTCAATTTGTTAGGGGGCGACTATAAATTGTAAGTTTCACCAACACTGGGGGCAGAACACACTTGGTTGAGCATAACTTTCTTCTCTCTCTATATAAGCTTGTACTCTTTGCTCTCCCTATCCTCTTGAGTTAATAAAAGATCCAGCGATCTTAGCCATTCAAAAGTGGACGTAGGTCATCTTGACCGAACTACTATAATTATTGTCTTCTCTCTACTTTAATTACTGCATTTACTACTGATACTTGACAGGTGATGTGCAAACCCAATTTGTGCATAATCAGATTTGACTTGAAAGCATGCTGTAATTGAGGTTGAGGCCGATCACATGACCGACAGCGTCGCAAGTGACACCTTCCCAACAACAACAATCACTTTCCAGGTCCCATTGCAAAACTTTCATTGAAGAGTTTTCTTCAAATATAGCATGAGGAGAGGAATGGTTTAGAACATCTCGCTGCAGTTGCACCAAGGCAGATCTCTGGTGGTCGAGGCATTGAAAATGGCTCGTTGGCAATGATGATGAAGATGAAAGAATAGATTGTTGTGATTTTGATGAGAGTAGGAAGATAAGCAAGAACAGAAGAAACCTCATTTTCCCTTTTCAAAGTAATTGAGACAAATTTTGGAATGACAAAAGAACATTGCACTCATTATAATGGAGGGAAATCACAAATATGAATGACACATTAACATGTGAAAAAGCTTACTTTATTTTTTGTTTACAATATTCATTAAATACTTATTTTCTATATATAGTATCTATTAATAGTATTATTGGTGTCGAAATTTTAATTTGATCTATTTATTACTCGTGTCAACTAATCTAATTATTTTTGAGTTTTACGTCGGATCGAGTTTGTATCAGATTCGTGTGTTAATAGATAAAATTGAAACAGGGGATGGCTTCAACCAAAGTCAAATGCAAGATGTGAAGCCAGTGTGAACATGATTCAATTTCATTATTCACACTGGGTTTGCAACAACAATGCGGATGAAGTACGGCCGCATGATTCTCATTGGGCCATTGTGAAGGTCAATTTCGACCCAAATTGAATAAATTCAAAGGAGTAATGTTACATAAACTTAAAAATTAAATTTGATAATTACAACTATTAATTTCACTGTAAGTCCAATAATATATAGTGATGGTTTCTTAGAACTAAAGAAAATTACAACCATTAAGTTTAATTTTTAAATTTATCTAACATTATTCAATTCAAAGTCAATAATGTATAGGGATGATTTTCTAGAGCTAAAGAAAAGCTAATACCAAATCAAGAAAGAGCATATCAACGAAAATCTAACTAGGAAACACATCATTGAATGAATAAGTCTATTGTAACGAGAAACATGCTCTGTCATCTGGATTTAAAAATTTGATCTAATAATGTGATTACAATAAAATTATTGGATTAACATCAAATTTTAATGTTTAATAGAATTCAGTTAATTCAAATGTTAT
>CM042187.1:45917442-45928947 GCA_023539305.1 Ilex asprella
GCAAAGATTTTGGTGTTTTAGTTGAACATGGTCAATCCCGTTCAATTAGGGAATTCTATAATATTTTATTTTATTTCTTGACTTAATTAGGAAATTATTTTATTTTTATTTTTGGTTTAATTACGATGTTATTTTATTTGGTTTCCTAAATTATTTAGGATTCTAGTTTCTTAGTTGCTTTAGGGTTTTTACTATTATTTAAAATTTGGTAAGTCTTGGGACAAAACAATTTTTGACGAATACTATTATAAAGGAGGCTTGTCTCTCTTTTTCCCAATTATTCTGGTATTTGTAGGAATCAATAGACTTATTGAAGCCTTTAGGACTGATATTCTGTGTGAATCAATAGATTTAGAGTAGGGTTCTAACATGTATTTGTGTGCAAATCAACGATTTAGTTTTATTTCATTTCATTATCCCAATTTCGTTCATCAAACCCTTATTTTTACCTCCTTCCATGCATTAGTTGGTATCGAAGCTTGCGATCTTTCCTCAACTATCACTTGGGAGGAATCTTGGAAGTCGGAACACATCTGTTAATAACCTATTTACACGTAGTGATGGAACTTGATTAGAACAAACGATTAATGTGTTATTTATTCAATTCAATAAACTGATGGATAGCTATCAATGTGTAAATCAAATTCTATCTCATTTTGTGAATGACAAGGTGCCCCGTGTCAAACAGGTTTCCCCAATCGCTACCAAATCTTGGGGTAAAATTAACCTTGTTGTGTCTCATGTGTCATATTGCAAGTCAACGATACACATAGATCAAAGGCCGATGAGAGATCATTATGACAATAAAGTTGTTGCATTTGTGACCTTGAAGAAGATTCCAAAAAATGTTCGAGTTCTTGATACAAATTCAAATAAGGTATTTTTAATTTATAAGAATTCCTCTTTTATGCAACTACAAGTAAATTGGAATTTACCTCCAATATTCGATATATATTCGGAGGATAATCATCTAATCAATAACCAAGATGATTTTAATTCCCCGATATTTGATATATATTTAGATAAAGATCGTCTATTCCCCATAAAAGTTCATAATGTGAGGGATAATGTAATGGAGGCTCACAAAGAGGATGTTGTAGCTGAAGTTTTGTCTTTATATGAGAAGGTGATTGATAATAGTTTAATAGATTATCACCAAGAGGAAGACTTGGGGTTGAAAGAACCGGGAAAGCATCATTTGGCAATCGAGTTGATTGGCCATCACATACCTGAAGTTGAAGTAGATGCAAATTATGGTGATATATGGCTCATTTATGTCGTCGGTGGCACAAGTAGCAATGGAAAGGAAACTTTGGTCAATTTTTCTTTAGGTCCTATTAACATCGAGAATCATGGATAAATCTTCGGAGTCCCGTCTTCCAAGAACAGTTGTGCTCAAGGCTCACATGGTTTTCAAATTGTAGAAGATTTTCGTTCTGGCTGATCATATAATGATCCATTTTTGTTGTAGTTTTTAGAAAAATTTATGGTTAGGAATGCTTTAAACCATTGAAAAGATTTCGTGATCTTAAATAGAGGAATTTATGAGAGGTTAGCTACTAGCTAACCTCCATAATTAAATACCGTTACTGTATATATAGGTAGATTTGATTGTGAAAGACCTATTACTGATAATTCATGGGTAGAGCTAAAGAATGTGAAATATACAAGTTATTAATAACATTGATTAAATGAAGTAAAGACTCCGGTGTATAGAGATTCAAATTGGTTTCATATTTTCTCTACGAGTTGTTAAAGGTCAAATTGATGGCTTATTTAAACGGGTAAGATTTTGGACCGATCGAAAGCCTAAATTCAATCTCGAAACAAATTCAGAGCGAATTCTTTCCAACCTAGGGAGAATGATGTAGAATGCAAGATGCAATGTCAATTTGAGTGGGCTGATTACTTTCTAATTATGTCAATTGGATAATTTTGAGGGGATTTTTATTTATTTTCTAATTTAATTAGGAAGTTGCTTAATTTTATTGTTTTTATATCAATTAGAATTTTATTTTATTTTATTTTGTTTCCTATTTTTTATTAGGATTCTAGTTTCCTAATTGGTTTACAGTTTCTGCTATTATATAAACTCTTGTAAGTCCTAGGGCAACGCAGTTTTGGATGAATTAATAATATTAAGAGTTCTCTCTTTCTTCCCAATTATTCTGGTATGCGTAGGAATCAACAGATTTATTGAAGCCTTTAGGACTGGTATTCTGTGTGAATCAACTGACTTAGAATAGAATTTTGAACCAGTATTTGTGTGCAAATCAATGGTTTAGTTTCATTATCCCTTTTTGTTTATTATACCCTTGTTTCTATCCACTTTCGTGCATCACTAATGCAGTAAGTAGAGACACTTTTTGCAACCCTTGGAAATTTATTTCTCAAGGTTTAAAAAAATTTTAGAAAGTATATAAGTTCTTCTCCATCTTCCATTGGGGGTGGAATTTTTTAGATTGGAATTTCATATTTTTAGATTGGGATATTTTAGTTTTCTCCCCTTCTTTCTTTACTTAAGTGAGTCTCTTTGGATTGGTCGATGAGTGATAGAAGGTTTTGGTCTCGTGATTCTTTTGGGAATTTTTCTTGTGGCTCTTATTTCCAATGCTTGAATGATGATTCCAATGAGTCCATGTTTGAATCTCACTTGATGATTTGGAAGGCAAGAGTACCTGTTAAGTTGTAAGTACGGGCTTGCACAATAGCTCAAGGCAAGGTGAATACTTGAGACTTATAGCAAAAGAAAGGCCTAACAATTATACTTCACTTCACTGGTGTGTTTTGTGCAAGGAATGTGTGCGAAATTGATCATTTGCTTCTTCATTTCCTATTGCGAATTTCTTGTGGCATAAACTTTTGTGGGAGGTGAATTTGGTGTGGTCATACCTCGCAATTATGTTTCTCCCTTTGTGATGCTTGGTGTTGATAGAGAGTCATCGTAGCATCTTTGCAGGAAAGGAGGAAGAAAATAAAATCTTATGGGATATTGTGAAGTTCTTGGCATCGTTTGGGACAGCAACATCTAAAGAATTTCGTGATTTTTTGTTATTGGTACTTCAACATAATTTGAAAGCCGTTAGTAATTGATAATTTCTTTTATTTCACGTAATTTTTCCTCTTTTGGGTGGATACTTAGTCCACTATTTTTTGTACATCTGTATCTCTCTATGAAATGAAATTCTTGTTTCCTATAACAGAAAAGCAATATTCTTCCAGCTGACAGAATATTTTACCAAGTTGACTGCTGTTAATCAACATGCTTGCCATCTTCAGAAGTGAGTCACATTTGTGATACTTTTATTTCCGCCTTTTCTTCTTTAATAGGTTGGTTACATCTAGATTGATTGAAATTTCAATTACCATTTTTCATACCATCTGAATTGGGTAATGACTGCTCCAAAAACATTTTAAAGATGAAGAATTGGGTTGACACGCAAGCAACATTCAGCTTTGCTTAGTAGAAGTACTGCAATAATGAACTCTCAACATGCCACGCAAAAACGTAAGGTTAAGTTTGCAAGAATTTCTCATATTTTGGTTCCATGATACTTCAGGACTAGGTATTAGCATTTTCAAAATACCTCAAGGTGTGAAAAATCATGTCAAGGTATCTATTTGAAGCGTAAAAAGCATAGAGATCACATATTCACGTCAAGAGATTAAAGCATACACGTGTGTGTGTGAGTTGGGATATATAAGTATGCATACATATGTTTATTGTTGACATAATAGAATTGATTAACAGTGGAGTACTAAACTAATAGCCAATTTCTTATCCTGCATTAGTAAAAGCAGAAAATTGCAATCTACCATCATTTTGGCCTCTAGCGGTACTTCAACAACCTCAAACTCTGCCCCTTCATAGCTCAGTGTACGACATACGTACATCCCTCTGAAAGGTCAAACGGCCATATATAAATAGGCATAGCTAACTTGTTACACAAATTTTACCACATAAAAATGTAAATTACAACCTGGCTTTCATGTCCATAGCAACAAGCTCTAGTGCTCCAACACCTCCTTTCTCTAGAGCACCTAACGTCAGATAAAAGGCATATGAGTAAGCTAAAATTTTACAGAAAGAGAAATGCATCCACACAAACACACAAAACAATGACAGGATTTGCATGACCAGGAAAACAAAGCCGAGATCAAAACATTTACCTTCATGGTCAACAGAAGAGTAAATGAAAAGGAAAAGGAAAAAGAAAAAGAAAACACAAAAGGGGACATTGTTAAACAAATAATAAAAGCATGGGACAATTATAAATGCATTGCTAGAACAGATAGAGCAACAACTAGAAATGGCACAAGATCCAGAAGCTGGGAACTTGTACTACTTACTCAGATGGTTCTAAGGTTGGTTCAAGCATCCAGAGGTTTGTCTCGAATTATTTGTGTCACCATAACACGTATATAGACATTTTAATTCACATTTTTCTTCTATTTCCAGCAAATGCCTTCTCAACACATGTTCAAGCTGCTAATTTTTCTCCCTATCGCTCAATGAACTGCATAAGTTCTCTATCAGCTTCAGGCCTTATGATCCTTCAGTACAACTCTGGAACTAATTCATTATTTTACAAAATTTTTACAAATGCCACTGATTCTGTTTTATCAAAATAGGTCCAAGAGAATTCCTTAAGTCGTTTATCACATATAGCACACACTCTTCTGCCATTACACTATCACTAAACTAAACTAATTATCACTTCTATATGAAGAACTCATTTTAAAAATATGAAGAAGTAATACATTTGGAAAAATTATCCGAAGTTAAAAGACATTAAAAAGATAGGTAGTTCCATGTAACAGAAATCACACCTAGAAAATCACGGAAATTAAGGAAACACGTTCCAGCTCCCCAAAGACCAAGACGAACCATATAACCCATATTACGTGGTTCCGATGCACCAGTTGCGGAGCAATAAATAACACGAGCTTCAGGAAGCCGGGCCTGTTATTTAGGATTAGAAAAAAAAACTGTTAGAAAACATTCAACATACCCATACCAAGCAATTTTGCAACTACAAGCCACAAAGATGGCTCTTTAACACAACATGAAGAGAGGAAATATTTTGCACCAAAACTGTGCATGTTCATGTGACACTGCAGGTAAGCTAGGAAGCACAGACACATAGTTTAGGCTAGAGTGAAATCAGACACGTGAGGAACACAAAAATGCTTTGGACATACTCCGACATGCTAAATGAGTATATGATTTTGTTGTTGTTATTTTACCCCGGAAAACTTTAGGACATATTGTGTACATGTGACCGTCACACTAGGGACACATAACCCGACAAGTTGGGGACATGAAGAGGACACATTTCGGATTTTTTTTTTCCCTTCAAATTTCTCAAAAAACTAGTCAAGTGACACCAAAAATAGGGAAAATTATTTTTGTAATGTCAAAGAGATGTGGGCAAAGAAGTAATATGAAAATGGTTTATAATTACACCACAGACATGGAACACAGATATGGATACAAACATAATTCCGAACATGACTACAAAATGGGGGCTACACAACTAAGTACAAAAAGAATACACTATATACAAATAAACTGATGAAAATTAGGAGTCATTAGAGCTCTTTGAAATTGAATGAGAACTAGAGTCACGAGAAAATGGAGAATTCCAGCACTGATTTGCCAATGAAATAATCTTCTCCATATTGACAAAGTTATCGAGCTCATTAAGATAATAGGTATTGAAAAATTGACATGAAATGTTGAAATTGCCGCTTTAATGAGTTGATATTGCAGATTTTTCAACTCTAAGTTTGATTGACAACGTTATATAAATAAATGTGTGGAATATATAAATAAATGTCTAAGATTTGGTGTGCCCCCCAACATGTTTGTGTCCTACTTTTTTAAAAATTGTGCATGTGTATCAGTATTTTGTCGTATCCCTACTTCTTGGAAGGTAAGATTAATTAGCACATGTGTGTGAACATGTGTGTCTCAAAGCACATGCGTGTGCAAGTTAGGGAATAAAAATCAGCCAACAATCGGGACATGCAGCTATGCACACAAGCCAACAAAGAGGGAAAAACAATAAAAAAAAAAGGAAATCCAAAGCAATTCGAAAACAAAAAACTGTAGAATACTCGATCATTGCTGCCCTGTTCTTAACCAAGACTTCAGATCAGCAACTCTTATGTTCAATAAACGGGAATGTTCTGGAAGACAATACCCTCATTTCAAAAAGTCATTTAGCATGAACTCCCACTATAAATCACATACTTATAACCTGATGATTAAGGCACACAAAATGACCGATCTTGGCCAAAAAAGGGTAAACCCACCCCAACTCAACTAGCATATAAATATTGACAAAGAACCAGTGAAATATAGCCTATGAAACATGGATCAAACATTCAGATGTGATGTATTAAATAGGGCAGTTGGGAGATGGTTCTGATAAGTGAAAAATCATTAAATAAGGTAAATGGAAGATGGTAGAGGTACTAATATAAGTGGTTTGATGATGCATTAAATGACGTAGGTGGAAGATGGTAGAAGCTTTCCTTGAGTCCTATATAAAGGGTACTTGTGTAACCATTTCAAGCATGAATTGTATCCAAGTTTGAGAATCAATAATATTTTGGGAGTTTTTCTTTTTATCTTCTCTGTGAATTCAGAGTGTGTGTTCTTTACAATAGGAAACGGTGATTTCCTTGCGTCCTTTCGTTTCCCGCTGCATCAATTGGTATTACACCCTTAACTAACCTGACATGATTTCTAATCAATGAAGTAATGACAACTTTTCTCGTAACGGTGATCATGTGGGGAAGGCTCTTCCAAGAGCTAACTTTTTTAGTTCTTGGCATTCGTCCTAGCAAGCATATCTTGAGTTCCACGATCTAATTTCTTGGTCAATGTTTGGAACTAAATAAGATTCAGCTTATAGTAGGGTTCACAATAACAATAGGGCTTGTATTCAACCTGTTTGTGATCTCAGTCTTGTCTCCCTTAAGCGACATCATATTTATGTGTTGATTTTATTGAGTATGATGAATATGCAGAGGTATGTTTGATAGTCATGATTATGCTAGATATTATAAAAGACGTGATTATGAGTATAAATTTTTCATATGAAAGTTGATATACTCAGTTTTGATGGTTACCTTCACATATAAGATTTTATTGATTGGTTGGCCAAGGTTTAAAAGTATTTTTATTACATGGGGATCTCAGACGAGGGGGTGAAGGTTGAGTTGGTGGCTTATAAATTGAGGGGCAAAGGTTTTTCACGGTGAAAACAAGTGTAGCCTTTACGTGCAAGGCACCAAAAAGCTCCAATTTGTTCTTGGTCCAGAATGAAGTGATTTTGACAAAGATGTTTTTCCCCCGGGATCATGAACAAATTTTATTTCAATAGCAAGAGGACTACAAATAGAATGGCATGACGGTCCAGGCATGTATTCACTCATTCAATAATTATGCAAGTCTAAACAAAATTGTAGGTTATCAAGAATAGAATATTAAAGATGATGATGCCGAATGGACTTACGATGATGTTGGGGAGACTCTTGAAGGTTATTATGAAGAGAATGTTGAAGAAAAGTGCGCAGACAGAATCAATGACATTGAAATAAGTGAGGATGAAACACCTAAAGTCATAGGAGTTGAACCTGATACATCATAGTGTAATGAAAGCAAGGACCATCATGAAAATTCGAAGGAGTCGGTACATGTGCACTATGGATTTGTCTATGGAGTTAAATCTGGTGACAAAGTTTGATATCAAGTAAAGGTTGTACTAAAATCTTTGTCTAATCCTTTTCCAAGCATATGGTAATTTGACGGAGTTAAATTTGGTGACGGAGTTAAATTTGGTGACAAAGTTTGGTCCATAGCTAACAACTCCCCTACTAAGCCCTTTGGAAACAAAATCCTACCCTTTGGATATGGCAGCCAAAGTGCCAAATAGCCCTCGATCCGATCCATTCATTCGTAGAACTACTTACTCGATTGCAAACAGTTTGGAACACCTCTAACAAAGGGACTAATCAATTTTAAAAGAACTTATTGTCAATCTCCATACGTCCTTAGCTCGACCTCCTAATGAGAATTGAGGTCCATGCGCGGGCGTCTCCTACCTAAGACTTGCTTGGTTTGTATGGAGTGCCACATGGTTCCTCGAGTGTCAGCCGCGTAGAGGAATGCCATCAACTAGGGCATTATTGGCCACTAACCACCTGCTCGCTGGCCGCTCGGGCTCTACTTTTCAAATTCGTTATCCTAACCGTCTCCTCTGCTCCACCAAGAGTATGGCCCCTTCTTCTATCTTATCTAGTACATTGCTCCTCGGCTTGCCTATAATTTTTTCAACTGATATTTTCATATAGAAAGATCTCTTTATTTCTTCACTGCGGGTTCTTGCATCATTTTCTTGAAAAGATATTACATCATTGTGGGACCAAGGATCAAAATATTGTTTCGAAGTACCGTTTCGGTCAGCTCAAAAACGGAAACGTTTCGAAAATACAATGAAAACGCAGAAAAAATATGAAAACATGTGAAAACATGTAAAAATACAAATACAATCCATTTATTTATAAAGATCAGCCAAATAGTTGATTAATTTAACATATTTATTTGGTTAACATCCATTTATATAAGAATAAATTTAAATTGGAGGGAAAAAAAGGTCTGACATGATGCGAAAATCATTTAAATTAGAATATTATCAAATTAATAATACAATTTTATTATAATACTAATTACTAATTAATAATACTAAATGAAACATATTATTATAATACTAATTTGTGCAGCATATTATTATAATACTAATTTATTAATTTAAATTGTGTCTTCAAATTAATAAATAATATTATTTCATTAATATTAAAATCATTGTGTACACTATAATTAAAACACATAAATTTTTAGTTCTAGATACTGTTTCGACATGTTTCGACCGAAACGGTCCGACACAGTGACATTTCGACCGAAACTTTGGAATTTTGAGATTCAACCCATGTTTCGTGTCGGTGTGTTGAAATTCCGAAACGTTTCGGACGTTTCGACACGACATTTTGATCCTTGTGTGGGACACTTTTAAAATGATTAATGATTACCATTCCATTACTTCTAACATTTTTTATTTGAAAACAAGCCAAGATGAAGCGGTTATTGAGATGACTTTAGCGGATATTTGCCAAGAAGTTCTTATAGCCATGTTATCATTAACGAAAGATGATGAGTGGACTATTATTTTATCAGTTCTTGAGGGTATAACAAATCTACATCAAGGAATGTCGAGGAAGATTAAGAGAGAGGGTCTAATGTATAACAAGAATTAGCTTTTATTTTTATTTTGATCTTAGTTCAATGTTCTCATAAGCCCAAGAGTTAATGGATCTTACTTGGCCCAATTTCTAGTAATTTTTTGGATAGAAGCTTCTAATGTTGTATTAAATAGAGTAGTTGGGAGATGGTTGAGAACTTGAGATATTTGAAAAATAGGTTAATTGAGATAAGTGGAAGAGGGTAGAGGTATTAATGTAAGTAGTTAGAGGATGCATTAAATGGCAAAGGTGTAAGATGGTAGAAGCTTTCCTTGAGCCCTATATTAAAGGGTATTTGTGTAACCATTTCAAGCAAATTGTAATCACTTTTGAGAATCAATAATATTTTGGGAGTTTGTCTCTTTATTCTCTATGGATTCAAAGTGTTTGTGTATTTTTTATTTTTTTTTGGCTAGGACAGAGTGTTTGTGTTCTGTATATTAAGAAACGGTGACTTCCTTGTGTAAGGTCGTTTAGCGCTGCGTTAAGATGTCTAGTAGAGTTAAAAAAAAAAAAGAATGTCAAGGTGTCAAAGTATCCAATTCTCACATTTTAGGACACAGGAAACCGACCATGTAAACAAGAAATTTCAAGAAATTATCCCTATGAAACTCTAGCATAAAGAAAATGAAATGCCCTTTTTATTGTATAGTTCAACATCTATCCAATAACCCATTAATCAAAAAATTTGACAAGTGAAAAATGTAACATAGTAACAATACATCAATAGCTCAGTAGATCATCAAGGTAATAGCCAACCCATTTTAAAGTTTCAGAAATTTTTATCAATAACATAAGAACAAAATACCACCTTTGTCATATTTAGAATTTAGTGTCTAATCTTTTAAGCAACCAGTCCAAACCAAAGAAATGAGAAGGGTTATGTCATGTACCCCTTACGAGTATGTTTCTTGAGAATATTTACGCTAGGAGAGTAGCGGAATACCAAAATTAGAGATAGTAAACAAAAAAAGTATAGTTTAGGGTTTAATAACAAATATAAACTAAACGGAGTAGAATGGCAAAACCTAACTCACGTGCCAAACCTAAATAGTTGGGACAATAAATACTAAAGAACTCTCAACTGGGGCTGCAATGTTAAGCCTTGATTTTTTTAATACACTGAATCGATAGTTATGCATTTTTCAGCCTATGCCGAATTTTCACAGGCCAATTTAAACCTCTAGCGAGCATAAGTGTACTTCCTCACCAAATCTGATGATACAAAACCGTAACTCTGCTAACTTGCAGTATCATCCAACGTGTCATGCTTGTATCAAACCTCATGGATCAAAAATCAGAACAAAATGTAGTGAACAAAACTTAAAAATTTGAGCTCATTCTCAAGATGATAAATAATTCACAAGCCATTGCATGGTCTCAGAAGACGAGCCTCCTACAAAGGACAAAACTAAGGCTTTCCATCCCACAGTGATTATGAAACCTTTCTGGCCTTGAGGGAATTTTCAGAGTAGTTGTTCACGTCACTCTCACTGTTTCTTTAAGCCACTATGCTGCAAGTTTATTGTAACATCTATTTTCCTAAAAAATTTACAAAAACAAGTATTTTAGATAGAACATAATCAACATCAAGGACTACAGTGAAAGTATACCATGCTAAAAATAAGAAACAACATAAGTAAGAAACATGCCAGCAGAATTATGTCTATCAAAAAATTAAAAAACCTGAATCTCAAGAACTGCTTCGCCTGTACGTGTTGGTTGCCCTCCTGCTTCAGGGATCAAATTTTTTGCTTTATGACACTACATTGAAGCCACAGAATATCATCAATGAAGGAGAAGAAATTGCAATCAATTCTTGCACCAACTGTGCAATAATTAGTGGTAATACAACTAAGACAGGCATATATAAGCATTCATGTAACATCAATCCATTTAACATATGGGAGATATAATCTCATACGATACCTCATCAAATATGAGAAGACCATCATATTCTGGTCCACACCACTGCACAAGCTGCTGCAAACGAGACCGACCTTTCTCAGAAGATGCAATGAGGCTGCTATATGTTAAGAAAACAACTCCCTCCCTCACGCCAACAGACTTTGAATCGAGCTTAGAATAAGGCAGCTTGTTCAAAGCATGCACTGCAAACCAGGATAATATAAAATCAAATTAAAAACACCCTGAATCTAAACCATTAGGATTCAACCAAGATAAAAAAAAAAAAAA
>CM042187.1:45960361-45977380 GCA_023539305.1 Ilex asprella
ATTTTCGGCAGAGAGAAGAGAAGGAAGAAAGGCAAAGGAAAAAAAAAATTTTGAAGCTTTGCAACAGGTAAAAAAAATATTCTTACTCTCTTCCTTATGGATTTAATCTCTCAAATCTTTTGAATGCAGCAAATTGGTTCAAAACCATAACAATCTGAAGCAATTACGGCAATACCGATCCCCTGAAATTATAAGGTGTAGGAGTTTTAAACTCCCAGAGTTTGGTGCGGCCACAAGAGTTTTTAACTCTTTTCAGAAATCCCAAGAAATTCATACACTTTTGAGAAGTCGAAAAGAGCTTCACTATCCTCCCAAATTAACAAGAGCCTTTGACTCTTTCAGCAAATAGACGGTCAAAAAAAAAAGCAAGAGGGAGGGCCAACAAGCTTTTCACGCCACTGGGTAGTGGGTTCAAGAAAAAAAATGGGTAGCAATGGAGTTGTGAACTCCTTTAAAAAAAAAGGTTGGAGTTTCTAACTCTCAAAAAAAAAACCAGAGTCTTTGACTCGAAAACAAAATTTCATGGAGTCTCCGACTCCCTCGGCAAAGTCCACTAGTATAAACACACGAAAAGAATTTTTTTTTTTTTTTTAACTTCATTGCCTGAAAATGTGTTTGCAACCTCTAGTCTTTGGTTCTAATGGAATGAAATTTCTGCCCATTCCTAGTCCACTTTGTTACTAACACTTTGTTGCAGAAAACCAGTGGCAAATACAATTCAAGAAGGGTGGAAGAATCAACAAGAGTCTTGGACTCTTTCAATTTCCCCCATTGTGCCTACTAGCCTGCTACCAAAATTTTTTGTTTGCTCACCATTAAAGAGTCTCAGACTCTTTAAAATCAGCCCGTTCTGGCGATTTCGAACCACTTTCGACTCCCCTCTTAAAAAATCACCGAAGTGAATGCACTTGTATAATAGTCTTTGGCTCTTTAAGAATTGTATGAATCAAAGGAGTTTCTAACTCCTCATCATCCTCATTGGTGTATTATACCACCTTTGTTCCAGCAAATGTGAAAATAAAATGGCAGCAACTTTTGGTATTTTAAAGACCCATCTGACATTGCTTCTTTGGTCTTTCAAAGACCACTAAAGAAGGGTGAAATGAAGACGTACTCTTTGACTCCAAGTTGGAGTTTTCAACTCCTCTTTACCCATTCCTATGAGTCATCTTTTGTCAAGTCTTGGTTTTTCTAAAACCATATAAAAGAGTTTCTAACTCTCTTGAGAATAAACTTGAAATCTTTTATTCCTTAATAAATCGAAGGGCTCATTTTTGTTGAGATCGAGTTTTAGACTGCACAAATATTATGGAGTTTCTAACTCCTAGAAAATTTTGGAGTCTTTGACTCCACAAGTATTTTAGCTCTTCTAGAAGGATATGACAAACATAACATGGAGTCTTTGATTCCTTTGGGTGCAGGCTGTCCATTCATTTAGAAAACAATTTTTTTTAGAGTCTTTGACCCCTTTACATGCAAAGAGAAGAAAAAGCAAGGACATGAATGTTATTTGGAAGGAAAGGAAGGCATAAAACTAAATTCTGAAGTTGTATGCCAATTGCAATTCCTATTGTTGTACAACTTAAAAGAATTAAAAAAAAAACGTGAGTCTTTTGAAATAATTGGAGTTTTTTTTTAACTCCTCTTATTTCCTTTGGTTTTGGTAGTTCATTACACAGATACAAGAAAGACCTTGCAAGACTCCCAAAGTTCTAACCCTTATTTCCAATGGCTTTGCAGAATGAAATTATGCTGTTCTAATTTTCCGCAGAAAATTCTAAGAGGCCGACTAAAGGAATTCCTAAGTCCTTGTAACACTAAAAAAAAAAAAAAATTCAAAGACTTAAACAAGTTTGAGTTCTTTAAGAAACCCATAAAACTAAGACAAGAAGTCTTCATTTAGTTAGCTCCATTCTGTTAGCCGAGTTTGTTTTAAACTCACTTTCGGCATGGGTCATTCACCCATTTCAAATCAAATCAAGTAAAATTTCAAATTAAATGAGTCATTCACTCATTTAAAACCTCACTCAAATTCAAAATTCTGATTCATGAACTACGTCAGACTTGATTCCATTTATTGGATACGTAGGCAGTCCAACATCTACACTGGACGCAGTCACACTCTCAAATAAATTTCAAATTCTTACCTTCCGAACTACGTCCGACTTGATTCCATTTCTGGATACGTAGGCAGTCCAACAACTATCCTGGGCACAGTCGAAATTTCAAATCTATTCCAATTAAATTCTTATCTCTTGAACTACGAATTGGCTTGATCCCAATAATGGGTACGTAGAGCAGTCTAGACAATTAACCTAGGTCCAGCCACCATCACAAATAAAATGCCTTTGTGGTGTAAATGATAATGTGTGATAATTTCTCGTTAGAATCAAAGGGTGTTCTCTTGAAGCAAGAGATTATAATTAACAGTTATATACTATCTGGAATGGGTCTAACCTACATTTAATAAAATTCGTATAATTCTTCGTTATATGACTGAAGTCATGCTCGGCAAAATATTCAAATTTTTGCCCAACAGTGACATCTATACCATTGGTCGAATCTTGGGGTTATTTTGCCTCCTTGGAAGATTTATCCTTCTTCTACTTGTTCTTAGCACTTTTGGACTCTGCAGGAGCATCTTCCTTCCTTTCTGCATCTCCATTTGGTTGTCCTCCTTTCTTCTCTTTTGCAGCACCAGATGATTCATCTTCAAGACTGGTATCTTTCTGGGAGACTCCAAAATTAGCCAAAATGGCGTCCAATAACCCTAAACCCTAAATCTTAAAAGCTAAACCCTAAACATAGGCACTAAGCATAAGGCCTATAAAAATAATAAAGACTACTAAGAGATCCCTAAATTCATTTATGAGCTGCAAGAAAACGCAACTATTGTCATCTATAGTAAGATCTTCTTTACTGCTAAGGAGGTTCGAAGGGAAGACATCATTAATGAGCAAATGTGACACATAAGATCCTACTAGAAGAAAATAAGATTCTACTATAAAAAGGTTTTTTTTTTGCCTTTCTTTCTTCCCAAATCTTTTATCTCTCTCACTACGACAACACACACACTTTGTCATCTTCGGTGAAAGGATCTTCTCTGGCGAATAGAGATCATCTTCTCCAAAGACTGAAAGCTCTCCGACGACTAGGTTACTTCAAATCTACTTTAGATTTGGGTTGCTTTAGATTTGGGTTGCTTTAGATCTAATCTCCGATGGCTAGGTTGCTTCAGATCAAATCTTCGATGGCTAAGTTGCTTCAAATCATATCTGGATCAATTTTTTTACAGATTTGATATATTTAAGTTAGATTCAAGTATTTTGTTACTTTTTATTCTTCGTTAATGATTTAGGTGTATTGGATTTTTTTTTCTTTGTTAGATCCAAGCATTTTTGTCACTTTTTTTTTTGTATTTTATCAAGTTTAATATAATTTTTTGGTTGTCTTTATCTCATTGTAATCTACTATAATGATTTGAGTGTACGTTAGATTTTTTTGTTCTTTTGTCTTTGTCTCGTTTGTTCTCTCTGTCTCGTCTTCTCGTGTGATTGTGTGTGTGCTGTGTGAATGTGGGTGTATTTGTTGTGTGAGTTGTGTGGGTGGAGATTGAGATGGAATAATGGAGAGGGAGAGAGATGAGAAAGATAGAGAGAGATGGGAATGGAGATGAAAATTGGGAGGTTTTGTGAATTATATTCTAAACAAGTTTTACAATTTTTTATTTTTTCAAAAACATAAAATATAAAAACATATAATCAAACATGTTTTGTAATATAAAATATCAAAACACACTTTCTTAAAACTTTTCTCAAAAATTATTTTTTGAGACGCAAATCAAACAGACTCTAAAATTTTTTACTTTGTTTTATCAAAAATGAAAAATTTTACATTATCTTCTCAATACATTAAAAATATTTTGATTTTGCCATTTCGTTAGATTTTGTTTCTTATTTTGTTAAAATTATATTGATGCTAATGAAATGAGCAATGGAAACTAACGAAATAATTAGATTATAATACTTTTAATAGATTGAGGTTATAATGTTAGAAATTTTATATTAAAGAATACAAAGTAATAATTTTTAATTTTTTAAGGGATAAAATGAAATTTGCCGTAATTTAAATTTGATGAAAAATTAATCCCGAATTTTAATATGCCGCCCAAAATTTTCAACATCCCACTCCTGTCCTACGCTTTACCCTTCACCTCTCTCCACTCTCTTCCTTCTCACGCGCGTCGCTCTCGCCTTTGTTTTCTGTTTTTCGCTCTCCCAGCCCTCCTCACTCTTCCACATCTCTTCATCCTCGGCAGCAACCGCCATCGCCTGCCACCAACCACCGACAGGAAGCGACGCCATTGCTACGGGCACCGCCACAGCCAGGTATGTGTCTCCCTTTGCCACTCTTCTTCATCTCCCCTCTCACTCTCTCCGTACCTCTGGGCACTGCGAGCGACGGAAGCACCAACCCTTCCACCCTCCCCGTATCCGTTTTCATTATTTTCCCTCCCTCCTTCATCTGTTGATGCGGAACTGCTTTGGCAGATTGGAATCCCTAGTTGCTTCCGATAGCCCTAGGTTAGGTTCTGAAGATTCAAATAGTCCATGTGGTCTCAGTCGCCGTCTTAGGTTTGTAGTGTATTTGTGAAGCTTTCACAGATGTACAAATTCACAAGTTTAGATATGTAAATTTCTGTGAATTTTTGGTCTGTCTTCACACACAAATTGATGCAGGGAGAAGAGGTTAGAGTTCAAAAAATTGAACACCCACATATATAAAAAATGTTGAAAATGGAAACCTTACTTCTTTGACATATGACGAATCTTTAACACAATCTTCGTCCCAACAAAATGCCGCCCAAACAACAAATAAGAAAATCACACCTGCATGCTCTCTCATCACTGTTGTTTGCAAGGTATGCCTCTATCCGTCCCTATTAGTAGTAATGTGTTCGATAGAATTACTCAACCATATCGTGTATAGTTGTGGGGTTTTGGTATCATACCAAGGTTACAATAAGTTCAAATTTGCAGCGAATTTTTTGTTTGTGTGTTTATTCTTATGTAATTTTTTGCAATGGTAATTGTTTCCCCAGTTCTAAAGCTTAGTTGAATTAAAATAAATGCATCATTCACAATAACACTTGTGCATTTTCACAAAAAATTATTGTACTGAAGTAACACAACCTGTACAGTAACTCCAAGACAAAACAATGAGAGTAGAGAAACCCCAACCACCCAAATCATAAAATCTTAGTGTCACTTCACAAATCAGTTGGTGGTGCTTTCCACAGATGGTGTCATGTTAGTTTGAGTCTTGTGTGGTGTGTCGATGATAGGTGATGAGCGGTTGTGGGAGGTGGAAAAGGTGAGATCATGGTTTTGGTTGATGGGCACATTGTCGGTAGTGAGTGAAGGGTCTGTTGCTGGTTTGGTTTTCAACTTGTCGTAAGGAAGAGGAGGAAGGTGGGGGTGGTCCAAAAGTCGGGGATGGAGGAGGGAGGAGGCGTTGGGTGGTCAGGGTGGAGAAGGAAGGTGGAGGCAATCTAGATGGCACAGTGAGGGAAGAGATGTTTGGTGTGGTGTGCATGACTTACAAGTGGAGGGTTGAAGAGAAGCCTTAAGAAAGGAAGGAGACTAATTACTTACTCAATTTTTATTAAGTGATAATTCCGTTAATCATTTTTTATTAGTTTTGGACTTGAAGGAAGATACGTGAGCTGGTAACTATGGGCAAGTTAGCAAAATGCCAATATATATTGACTCGAGGGCATTTTCATAATTATATGAAGTTAGCAAAATATCTGGTAATTGATGGGGACAATTTGGACTTTTTGAACTTTTTTATAGTGTCGTTAATCAAGAGTTATTGATAAGGGGTGTCAGTATAATATTCTATACTTAATAGAGTCTATTTGATTATGTGACAAGCCAAAGGTGGGCTAGATGTAATTTACCCAATATATTTAAGAATAATATCATTATGGACTATTTGATAGGATCTTTTTTACTCTTTTTTCTAGACCAGCAAATTACTTCCTCACATGAAATGTTAATGCTTGTATACTCGTGCTACATGTGTTGCAAAATACTCTCAAACATACTCGTGCACGGATTCAAGAAGATTCACAAGCTTCAAAAGTCATAGACAAATTGATTACTAATTTTGTCTTTAGAGTACTCCTTAGTTCGCCTTTTCATATTTATTTTACTACAATTTGATGTGAATTTTGTTATTTTGATGGAAATAATTATTGGTTGTTCGTTGAGTACACACACCCCTAATCCCATTGAAAGAGGGAGGGAGAGACTTAAATACAAACATGTAGTCAGTGTGAGTTTCTTATGTTTGCTTGGGCTCCTGGGGGTTGATGGACGAATTTTGAACTTATTTCTGCTAAGTTTGCCTTTTATTTTGCTCAATAGCTATGTGCTCACATCCTTAATTTTTTAGTTAAATGATAGATTTAGGAATGGTTTTGGTTCTCTATACTTGCTCTTATTATGTGTGAGTTTCTTTGGGTATGCATGTGCAAGGATGCATAGTCTATGAAAGTTTGGATCTTAGGGTTGGTTTAATTGTTTGAACTGAGAACCCTCTTTCAAGAAATTTGTTTTGGTTTTTACGTTGTCTTGATTTTTTTGTATAGAAAGTGAATCTATGCATTCTATTGACACCCACATTGGTGACCTCCTTTTTGATTGATGGAGTGTTGATTTTTATTGCTCTTTAAGCGGAATAATGAGGGTTTTGCTAATTGTAATGAGTTAATTTTTCATTCTTGGTTGTAATTGTATTCTTTGTGCTATTATTATTGTTGTTGTTGTTGTCAGTATTATTTAAGGCGTAAAGCAAATCGAAGCAAACCAGTCTTCTGAGTGATTAGGCGAGAAGCGAAGTGAGTACTTCATCGAAGTAAAGCGAACAATATAAAAAAAAAGCAAATATTTTAGTTTGATATTTTGATTATTCTTAAATATTCAAGTTTTAACTTTACAAATACAAAATATTTAAATGCTATTAAAATAATAAACATCAACATATTTTAAATAGACAATATATTAAGTATAGAACATTACTGCGTTCTAAAAATAATCAATTGACATAATCATGTCATCTAAATGTAAAGCTAGCAAATGTGGGTTCGACTTCTACCGTGATTGATTAATATCACAAGTAAACTGAGAACTCACAAATTGATTAATCAAATAGAGCATATAGCAAATTGATTGCTTAATTTGATTAACCAAGAAAATTGATTAATAAGAGCATTCATATCAAAACAGAGCGTTCAACATCATCTAATCATAATAAGACAGACTATCATATGATTCTGTTAGATGAATCAATCAATTTATTTTATATATATACACATAACATCATCTCTGTTAGGATTTGGTTAATGTTAAGAAAGAAGGAGGAGAAGGAGGGGGAGAAATTAGAGGAGATGAAAATAAAAAAATTGCAGTCAGATGTTCGCTTTTCTCGCCTGGCTTGTTTCTTTGCTTCGTCGTCGAGGCTCGTTTTTTCGTTGTTTTACTTAACCTTGCTTCGCCTGGGATGTTCAAGGCGACTAAGGCTTGTTTCGCTTCTTGCCTAGGTTCGCTTTTCACAACACTGGTTGTTGTTATTGTTGTTTTGCATTCAGGTTTTCTTTGAAGTAGCGATCTGTACTTCAAAGAATGAAGTCGAAGGCATAAAGTCTATTACTTATTTTTGCATGCTCTCTCTCTTTATAACTTCATTTTATGGTTTGGATAATTTAGTTTGGAGTTAAATGAGGGAAAGGAAAACATTGTAATTAGAAAAGGATAAAGTTAGTCTCATTTGGTGTAGTGTTCAATGTTATGGTTTGTGCTTATGCTTGAGTTTGTTGTTTGATACATTTTTTATTTGATTTGATCACCTAAATTTAAGCTAGACATGTGTTGCAAAATAGATTGTTTAGAAAGAGAGAACATTAATACCAATTTGATTTGCATGCTTATGACCAACATGTAGATGATATTGTGATAGTTGATAAAAACTTTTAGGCAAGATTTTGGTGTGATGATGGGTCTAGTAGTTTGTTTAGGATATGATTGTGATATCTAAATTGTGTACACTGGGCCATTTTTTTTAATAGCGAGCTCAGATTGATTTCATGTAGTTGACCCCAATCGTGTGGATTAAGGTATTATTGAGTTAAGATAAGTTGGTTTACCACTTGTGCATAACTTCATAAATTGATCCACTTAATTCCACATTATGTGAAAACTGAAAAGAGCTAGTCACGCCGCTTCTATGCCCCTTAGAGTTTCACTAAGAGATATCGATCCTTAAACAACTATCACCACCAAATTATCCACTCTTATGCTTTTAAACAAATTGATGTAGAACAGGTTGTGGGTATGAATCCATCTTAATCTTGACCCAGAATTGTAATAAACCTAAAAATTAATAGGCCTTAGATAGATGTCCAACTTTTGCCCAATTTTTAAAAGTTTCTAGGAGGATATTAATACTTTCCGAGAAAATGTAGTTGGAACATAGTTGAAGTATTAATGTGAATAGTTATAAGATGTAGTTGGTCGTAGCAGTATTAGTGTAAGTGGTGAAAGGATGCATTAAATGAGGTAGGTGGTGGATGTATTAAGGTAGGTGGAGTGGTTATCCATGAAGAGTCCAAAAAAGTGAAATAATCTAGTCATGCAGCTGTCGAGGAAGAGTCCAGGCAAAGGGGAATTCCAGCTGAAGGAGTCCAGCTGATGAGATCAGCTGTCACCTGTTAGAATCCTTGTTCATCTGGGAAGTATCAGATGTTGTTTGACTTCATAGAAAGAACCAGCTGATGGGTTAACAATCAGTTGATTTCCCATAACACCATTTTTGCTTTCTCCCTCTCTCTAATCTCTCTCTCTCCGAGTATATATGTATATATATGCCCCTATACACTGTAAATTTTTGGTTTTATATAATCATTGTTATTTTTCCTGTGATTCTGTTTTAATTTCTGTTCCTCACAATTCACCAATGTGAGTTCTCCGTCTCCTCTTTTTCCTCCCTTCTTCCTCCCGATTTTCCTCATTTTCCTTCTCTTTCCCCTCTCCCTCCTTCCTCCTCTTCTATTTCTCCTTCTCCTTCTCCTTCTCCTTCTTCTTCTTCTTCTACATCTCTTACTATATATATATCATATAATCTAAGCTTGGAACAAATCGTTGTAAGACGTGTGTGACTCAATGCTTTGATAAACATATCTGCAAGTTGATCTTCAGATTTCACAAATAGAGTTGTAATCTCCCCATCTACTATCTTGTCCCGAATAAAGTGACAATCAACCTCAATATGTTTGGTTCTCTCGTGAAACAGTGGATTGGCAGGGATATGGATAGTTGTCTAGTTGTCACAGAACAATTGTAAAGGAGGTTGAACTGGAAACCTAATTTCCTGGAGAAAGTGTAGTAGCCAAGTCAACTCACTCGTCGTATGCGCCATTGTCCTATACTCAGTTTTAGCACTGGATCTTGCCACCATGGATTGTTTCTTACTTTTCCATGAGACAACGTTACCTCCTAAAAAAGTACAATAACCAGTGGTTGATTTTCGATCAGAAGTAGAGTCAGCCCAATCAGCATCTGAGAAACCTTTTACTTTAATATGTCCATTAGCTCGATATAAAAGTCCAAATCCAGGAACTTGTTTGAGATATCGCAGAATACGAGTAACTGCCTTCCAATGTGGTACTGTAGGACACCCTATGAACTGACTTATTATGTTGACTGCATAGGAAATATCCGGTTGAATAATAGTGAGATAATTGAGTTTTTCAATCAATCTGTGATACCGACCTGGATTCTTAAACAACGTATCAACATTCATCAATAGTTTCTGATTCGGATCCATGGGAACATCAATTGGTCTGTCACCCAGCAAACCTGCTTCCTCTATCATGTCAAGTACATATTTTCTGTGTGATAAACAAATACCCTGTTTAGATTGAGCCACTTCAATACCCAAGAAATGCCTGAGTTTTTTCAAATTTTTAGTATGAAATCTATCTGGCAAGAAGATTTTTAACTTGACAATCCCTTCAGAATCATTTTGATCACAATATCATCTGCATAGACCACCAATAGAACATATCCAGCATCAGTCTGTCTATGAAACACAGAATGATCTGTCTGACATCGTAAAAGACCAAACTCTAAAACTGCATTTGAAAACTTACCAAATCATGCTCTCGGTGACTGCTTCAAACCATACAAGGATTTCTTTAACCGACATGTACTCTTACCATACTCCCCTGAACAGTAAACTCAGGTGGTTGTTCCATGTATACCTCCTTAACCAAGTTACCATGTAGGAAGGCATTCTGGACATTTAATTGAAACAAGGGTCAATTAAGATTAGCAGCCAAAGAAATCAAGATACGAACATAGGAAATTTTGGCAACAGGAGAGAAAGTCTCCTCATAATCAACACTATAGGTCTGAGTAAAGCCCTTTGCAACAAGTCGGGCTTTGAGAAGCTCTACAGAACCATCCGAATAAAATTTAACAGTATACACCCAACGACAACCAACAGTTCGTTTACCAGGAGGTAAAGAAACGAGATCGCAAGTCCCATTATGATGTAAGACATTCATCTCATCCTCCATAGCTTTCCTCAAACCCGGATTAGATAATGCAACATGTAAACACTTAGGAATAGATATAATAAATAATTGAGAGGTAAAACAAGAGAAGACAGGAGACAAGGCATTATATGAAACAAAATGAGCAATGAGATGATTAGTAACACACAAACGAGTATTTTTTCAAAGAACAATAGGTAGAGAGTCTAAATTACATGATGGACCAGGATCAACAGACAACAAGGAAGACGGCAGGGGCACCTCAGTCGATAGTCGAGGACGGCAAGAGTATACAAGAAGAGGTAAAGTAGATGGTAACACAGTGGGCAGTAGAATATCTGAAGATGATGGAAGAGATGGCGGTACAAGAGATGACCCAAAGTCCAAATCCAAAGGTTGAGAAGGTGCTGAAAAATATGGAACAGATTCCTTAAACGTGACATCAGCACTAGTAAAGTATCGTCGCATAGAAGGAATATAGCAACATACCCTTTCTGTGTGCGGGAATAACCAAGAAATACACATTTGGTAGCTCGAGGGTCAAGTTTATCAAACCTAGGACCCAAATTGTGAACATAACAAACACATCCAAAAATTTTAGGAGTGAGAAAAAATAAGGGTTTACCAGGAAACAAGACAGAATATGGACTTTGCCCATTTAACACAGAGGATGACATACGATTAATAAAGTGACAAGTCATAAGAACATCACTCTAAAAATATTGGGGAATATTCATCTGGAATAACAGGGCACGAGTGATGTCTAACAAATGACGATCCTTGCGTTCAACAACACCATTTTGTAGAGATGTGTAAGCACAAAAGTCTGGTGAATAATACCAGTTTTATTAAGATAAGCTTGAAAATGATTAGATTCATATTCTCGAGCTTTATTAGAACGTAAAATACGAATACAACAACCATACTGAGTTTTTATTTTCTTACGAAAGGTTTCAAATATAAAAATAATTCAGACCGAGCTTTCATTAAAAATAACTAAGTTACACGAGAATAGTCAACCATAAATAACACAAAATAAGAATATTTATTAGATGAAATATTTTTTATTGAACCCCATACATCAAAATGTACCAACTCAAATGAAGTAGACACACGATTATTGACTCTAGACTGAAATGACACACGGTGGTGTTTACTAAGTTGACAAGCTTCACAAGATAAAGACAACACACCACTAAGACTAGGAACTTGACGCTTCAAATTCGAGAGAGAGGAATGTCCAAGACGACAATGCCATTGAAAATGAAACAACGAGATTTGTAGAGCTCGAGTAGGTGAATCAAAATCAAAGTAATATAGGCTACCAGCTTTATGTCCCGTACCAATCTTCCTCTTTATCTTGAGATCTTGAAAGACACAATAAGAGGGATAAAAGGTTACAGAACAATTGAGAGAACGGGTAATTTTACTAATGGAAAGTAAACTAAAAGGAAACTGAGGAACAAATAACACGAAAGATAGGGACAGATCAGGACTCAGGTGAATAGTCCCCAGACTTGAAACTTTAGAACAAGTATCATTAGTAAAAGTAACACTACGTGTGGAAGTAGAAGACTAATAAGTCATGTAGTCAGAAGCGCTAGAGTCTATGATCCAGGAGCTACGAGTGGAGGACAATAAACAAGTGGGAGCAATATCTGATTGAGCAAAAGTAGCAGTGGAGGGAGATGGGATAGCATGTTGCAGGGACGAGAATAGTTCATCCACAAATGTTACAAAATAAGGATATTTTTTAGATGAAATATTCTTTATTAGACTCCATACATCAGAATGTGCCAACTCAAATGGAGTAGACACATGATTATTGACTCTAGATTGAAATGATAAGCGGTGATGTTTACTAAGTTGACAAGCTTCACAAGATAAAAACAACACACCACTAAGACTGGGAACTTGACGCTTCAGATTCGGGAGAGAGGGATGTCGAAGACGACAGTGCCATTGAAAAGGAGACAACGAGGTCTGTAGAGCCTGAGTAGGTGAATCAAAATCAAAGTAATATAGGCCACCAACTTCATACCCCGTACCAATCTTCTTCGTCTTGAGATTCTGAAAGACACAATAAGAGGGATAAAATGTTACAGAACAATTAAGAGAATGAGTAATCTTACTAATGGAAAGTAAACTAAAAGGAAACTGAAGAACAAATAACACGAAAGATAGGGACATATCAGGACTCAGGTGAGTAGTCCTCAGATCTGAAACTTTATAACAAGTACCATTAGCAAGAGTAACACTACGTGTAAAAGTAGAAGACTAATAAGAAAAAAAAACATCAGACGCACCAGTCATGTGGTCAGAAGCGCCAGAGTCTATAATCCAGGAACTGCGAGTGGAAGACAATAAACAAGTAGAAGTAATACCTGACTGAGCAAAAGTAACAGTAGAGGGAGATGGGATAGCATGTTGCTAGGATTGTAACTGAGCATACTCTTGTCGTGTAATAGTAACTGACCCAGTGTCAGGTGGAGTAAGAGACTTGGTATCTTGCTTGGGTTCCATAATAGTGCAACAAATAGTAAATAAGAAGTGTTGTAATGCTAAACCAGAGGAAAAGAGAATGCTAAAAGGCTAAACCGGGCTGGAAAACCAAGTTGGACTACAGAACCGGACAGGTAGAGCCCTCTGAACCACTGAACTAGGCTGGAAAAGGTAGTTGGGCCGTTGAACCGGACTGGTTTCACTCGCTGGATGACTGAACCGGATAAGCTGAGCCCTCTGGACCACTAAACCGGGTTGGAAAAGGTAGCTGGACTACTGAATCGGACCGGTTTCACGCGCTGAATCACTAAACCGGATCAGTTTCACTTGCTGAACCTTTGAACCCGAGTCAAAACTGTCTGAACCGGTCTAAAACGAATTGAACCATGCTGATCTGGGTTGAACCAGACCTAAACCATGAGGAACCGGTCGGGATTGTGACGAACCAAACTAAGTGGGTTGAACTTGGGTTGCTGGACTTTAGAATTAATTTAAGCCCGCAACCATGAAAGATCCAATCTGAACTGCACTATTCTTCTTCTTCATCGTTAGGGTTCCGACGAAACCCTAGCCTCCAATAGTGCCTCCCACAGTGGCACAACCAAGCAACGATGACCACAGCTACCTACGAGGACAACCACAACAAAATTATTTTCACGTCACACACAGATGACAACATATATCGCTGATGACAAATATCGACGACCACAAACAGCAAACGACTCCACCACCACAATACAGCCAGTCAAACGATCACCGACCACTGGACCTTGTCTTCTTCGTTAGGTAGGGTTTCAGAAGACCTTGTCTTCGATGACGGCGTCTAACAACTACACCACCACGACGAACGACACAACACCACGAACGACAGCACAGCACCACCACCATGAACGACAGTGCCACAATCGATACCACCATAATCAACAACGCCACCACAACACCACCACCACACCACCATACTCAAACTCAATAACTTTAATTTAAATTTTTTAAAAAAAAATTTAAGATCGTAATTGCTTTGATACCATGTTAAGTTTGGAGGATTAACATAATATGAGAGACAATATTCAGAGAGAAACAGAGAGTGGTTAAAAACTTAACCTAACTCTCATACATCACTTGTATTTATAGTTAACTCACAATGATAAGAATTACACATACTATCCTAACACTATTAATAATTTACATATACTACCCTAATACTCTAAACAATCCTCTTTATTCTTCTTCTCCTCCTCTTTCTCCTCATCATTATTCTCCTTATCCAAATAGTAGCTCTCAGTTATTTTTCAGGGTAAACGAAGCTAGAACAGGCCGATTAGGACTCTTAGATCGAATTTTAACATTCTAATTTCTCTTCAAACTAGGGCTCAGATTGAGACGTCGTTAGATCGAGCAAGTTTCTATGTTCGAGTAGTAGCGTTCTCGGTTTGTTTTCACGAGAAACATATGACAAAGGGCTGATTGGGACCCTTAGATCAAATTCCAAGTTTTTAAAATTTCTAAGCTCTTACATATCTAATTTTTTGTCAAACTTTCAAATTAGGGTTTGGATCGAGATCCCGTCAGTTAGGGCCAGTTTCTATGTTCAAGTAGTAGCTCTTGGTTTGTTTTTACATGAAGCAGAGTGGAGAACGGGCCGATAAGAATCCTTAGATCGAAAATTTGTAAGTGGAGAACGGGCAGAGTGGAGAACGGACCAATTTGTAAGTTTTGAAAATTTATAAATTCTTACATTTCTAGCTGTTCTTCAAAGTCTAACTTGTTTGTTTATCTCTTAACTTGTTTATGGTCTGCAAGTGGTGGAGTTAATGATTACTTACACATACATGGTTACAGCCACACCCTAATTGACTTGGGTACAGAATGGCAAGTATTGGTAGTACTTTGCACCAAGGCAAGCCATGAGTTAGAATTAAGGGGATACAACTAAGGTGTTCGACAAATTGTGGGCACATAACTCGCATATGCATGTGACCCTAGTCATGGGCGTGCAAAAAGGGGTGGATACCGTATCAGGTGATAAAATGGAAGAATTGACCGCTAACTGTCGAGTAGAGAAATGGTCTGACTAAACAGTATTGCTGAAAATCAAACAAGACTATGTAACTAACTTCCTTGGCTGATAGGGGTGTTATCTGTCATAGTCTCTGTATAAATAAGGGTGCTAGGACATTCTGCAGTGGCAAAGAGTCCTTGGCCGGACTTGAAGTTTCCTTCTGTATTGAGTGAGAAATAAATATAAGGTTTGGGAGTGTTTTCCCTATAAATTCATGTTTGTTGCTTGTATGAATGTGTCCTATATTCATATTTGGTGTGGCTGTTACAGTAGCAACGCCTTCATGGGTGGCCTCAAGTTGAAAAATGAGCGTTACTCATGACAGTTACCCTAGTGGTGAGTTGTGTATATGGTTTATCAATTTTGTGTTTGTATTTCAGTGTATGTTATGTATTTTTCTTTTATCAATAATTTTTTGTGTGTATGTTTTCATATGTACACTGTCGATTTTTTATGTGATGTATTGTTGTATAATGTCTGTGTATTTTTTTTTAGGTGTTATAGTATTTATTTCTTATGTGAAACGGTGTATTTTTTATGTGTATTAATGTGTATTTTTATTATGTGTGTCTTTGTGTATTGTGTACTTTTTTTTTATCAATGTATTTTTTTTTTGTACACTGTGTTTGTATTTTTCTGTGTTATTGTGTATTTTTTTCTATCAATGCATCTTTGTAGGCTTGTTTTTTTGTGTTGTATATGTGTGCATGTGTCCATCATTTGATGTTATTCTTGTCGTTGTAGTGGAGTTAATATTACTAGGAGCACACTGGGGAAAGAATCATAATTTTGGTCTCGTTTTTCCTTCCACGTCTATATCAGAAACTATAAATTTGAATATTGAGTTCTTCTGCAAGCAAAATTTGATATATGTGTCATTTATATGTGATTCGATGGAGATGGAGACTTGTGATTCATGTCGGCGATGGTGACTGGTATAGGTCACGCGTCCATGTTTCTAGTAGTGATGCTATTCAATTGTTAAGCAGTTGTTCATATGCAATATTTGTCTGAGCAAATTGACAGGTCTTAGGGCACTTAGGGCTTATTAGTCTCCGTTGAATCTTCAGAACAAGACTGCAAGTTCACCTCAGACCTACGAAATATGCAGTTCCTAACTGGATCTCCCATAACACCATTTTCCCTTTCTCCCTCTCTCTAAATCTCTCTCTCTCTCTATTAAGTATATATTTCTTGTTTTATGGAATCATTGCTCTTTTTCTATGTGATTATATTTTAGTTTTCATTCCTCGTAATTCACCGATGCAAGTTCTCCTCCTCCTCATTCTCTTTCCTCATTCCTGCCGATTTTCCTCATTTTCCTTCTCTTTCCCCTCTGTTTTCCTCCTATTCTATTTCTCCTTCTCATTGTTTTGCATCTCATCCTTCTTCTCCATTTCCTTCGTTCTGTTTCTTCTTGTCCTCCTCCTCATTCTCCTTCTCATCTCTTTTTTCCTCCTCCTCCTTCTCATTATTCTCCTTTTTCTTCCTGTCCTTCTCCTCCTCCTCATTATCATCATTCTATTTCTCCACGCTTTTTGTCCTCTCGATTTTATTCCTCCTCTTTCTCATTCTTTTTCCCTTCTATTGCTCCTTCTCGTCCGTCCTCCTACTTTTTCTTCTAATTTGTCTTTTTACTCCTCTACTTCACCTCTTTCTTCTTATTCCTATCCTTCTCTTTCTTCTTCCTCTCCACTAATATATGCCCATGGCAAAAAAATACTATGTAATATTAACATAGTGTTATTCTTCATCTTCTTCTTCTGGTCCTCTTCCCTCTTTTCCTCCTCCTCTTCCTCCTCCTCCTCCTCCTCCTCCTCCTCCTCCTCCTCATCCTCCT
>CM042187.1:45977480-45997480 GCA_023539305.1 Ilex asprella
AGAAAAAGACACTACACGCATCAGAAAAAATTAGAATCAGGGAATCAACAACAATTAGAATCAGGGAATCACTCGATCGTTTCTGTCTTTGTCGATGGAATTAGAAAAAAAAAAAGGAGTTGAAAAAAAGGAGCATAACAAGAATCAAAAAAAAAAAAAAAGAGAAGCGAGGAAGAAGATCCAGAACCAGAAAAAGAAGAAAAAAGAGAAATAGAAGAGAGAAGAGGATACTAACCTGTGCACCCAGCCGTCTCTATCCAGCGAGTTTGTCGATCGAGTGAGGCAATCGATCTTCTCTGTTGATCGAGTGAGTCTAGCGATCGATCTCTCTGTCGATCGAGTGAGTCCAGCGACTGATTGTGTAGCACTGTGTAGGAGTCCATCAGTCGTGGAGGAGCAACGAGCACCGAAGCAATCCGATTAAAATTAGGGTTTGAGTTGTATTTATGGGATAAGGAAAAAATTCGGTGTTATCAAAATTTTATAATTTTTTTTCCAATTGTCCAATCCAACACTCCAAATTAAAAATTAAACAACCTCGCCTCGCTTGACAGAAGCGTTCGCTTCTTCGCCTTGCGCTTAAGTGCCAGGCGAGCGCCTTTTTAACTTTTTTCTCGATTCGCTTATGTTCGCTTCGCCTGGGGTCCTTCAGGCGAGCAGCCTTCGCCACGCCTCGCTTCTCGCCTAGGCGCACTTTTCAAAACACTACTACCAATCACGTGTCATTCTTTTAGACGATATCACGTAATTATTCTGACAAAAAATTAATAGTCTATTTGTGTATGGACTATTTAAATATGAATTAAATAGTTTAGAGACCAAACTAACAAAACATACATAATTTAGGGACCAAAAGTGCTATTAACCCTAAGAACTACAACAAGAACCTCCCAGCATGGTTCAAGGTCGTAGTATCATCCCTTTACTCGGGGCGCACCAAGACACATCAGTTGCGGTGTCACGACACGGTATCGGCCAATACGTCCAAAACGTTATAAAGAAGACTCAAAAAAATTTGAAAAAATTAGAATAAATGTAAACATCATTATCCATGCATCATATCCTTAAAAGACATTATTTAACACATTAACCATTGCAAAAAAAATAATAATAAGGATACTACCAGAAAATATTTATTATCATCTATGTTCAAGGTTAATATAATTTAATTTGTAATTTTTAAAAATTATAAAAAAATGTGTATATATATGGTTAACTTAATAGCTTTAAAAATGAAAATCTACTTATAAAGAAAATTTTCATTTAATTATTTACTACGTTTCTAATTAGAAATTATATATATTTTCTCCATTATGTACATTTAATTATTAAATCATTAATACATATACAAAAATCAAATTTAAGAAGTTAAACTCTAATTAGATATATGATAAATACTAAAAATTATATAATTAAAAAATTAGACCAAAACCCGAAAAAAAAGGGGGGAATAAATTTTTGGGTCTCACTTCTAAAAAAGGCCAAAGCCTCACACATTTTGACCCAAAAAAAAAACACTGTCTTCAACTCTCAGACTTCGACGAACAGACGAGAGAAAGAGAGAGGAGAGACAACGGGTCTGGGAGTCGACACTGCTCGCTGGGAGGGATCTAAGTCTCTGACTAATCTGCGATGCTAGGGCTTCTACAATGATGAAGAAGAAGAAGAAGAAAAATGGGGTTTTTGCGATGATGCTAAGGCTTTTTGTGTCTTCTATTTTAATAGGTATGCCTAACAATTCTTTCAATTTTTCTTCTATTTTTGTAGTTACAAAAAAAATTGAATTTGGTTGTGATTTTTTGTGACTTGGGGTTTGAAAAATGCTCATTTAGGTCTCAAATCTTCTTCTCAATTTCTTTTTTTTCTTTGCCATTTTGATTTTTAGAGATTTTGCTTAAGTTTCTACTAGTATCAGTTCAAGTCCGGTGTAACTCGCCCGATTCGAACGATATGAGTCCGAGTCAAGCCGATACTACCGAGTTGTAACTGATTTCCTGTCAAATCATGAGTGACTTGTGATATTTATGTATCGTATATCGATATCAGATCGGTCATGGCCGAGACAGATACGACTCGGCCGATACTTTGAACTGTGCCCCCAAGCCTAAAGCTTTCCCTTCCCTTCCCTACAAATGTGCGATGAAAACAAAGAAGACAACCCAATTTGAGATATATCTCGGATGGCTTAATTAAACCCAACAAATATTCAATTTGATTCAATGATCCTTTGCACCGGTTCAATGAGGATCAGTCCGGTTCAGGGACTTGCAGCTCTGGTTCTACCAATTTTCTTGCTGATTTGTTATTTTTTAGCTATGGTTAACATTATTTGATTATTATTTCCCCTTGTGATTGTCTTTAATGTTTCGACAAAGACCATAGGAGGTATTTGTGCTTGGTTCTGAAGTTAAGCATCTTACTATGACCCCTGAATAGCTGTGGTTGAAGATTGTTTGTAGCCTATTGGTTCTTATTATTGATTGAATAGCTGATTTTTTTTATGATGAACTTGCATGGTGGCTTTGGTGGTGATCGTGGTGGTGGACTTAGTCCACCCAATGGTGCTGGTCTTGGTGGTCGAGGTACTGGACGTGGCAAACGTGGTGTCGGACTCAACCCTAATAAAGTCAGTTATAGTGATCTATGCACAAAACATAGTAGTTGTGGTGGTCGTTTCGGTCGTCGTATTTGCTCTTGGTGGAAGTGTACTTATTGTGGTGGTAGTGGACATACTGAAAATTATTGTTGGGATAAGTGTGGGAGACCTGCTGTGTATGACAGCCAGGCTTCTAATGATAGTCTGGGTTCTCTAGTACATTAGTGTTTTGCCAATAGTCTAGTTGCATCTGCTACTAATTCTCATGATGATCTTTCTTGTCAGTTTTGACAACTCATCCAATAATTATCTTAAATTTTTACACATTTATCTACTCCTATCACTGATGGAGGTAACTCTGCATGTGTGGTTGCTCCACCCTATCCATCATCGTGGATCATTGATTCAAGAGCTAATGCTCATATGTCGGTATTTCTTCACTCTTCTCTAATTTTCATTGGTTTGACTCACATATTGTGTTAGTTGATTGTTTTTTTTGACTAGTACATGGACTAGTGATCCTGTCCTACTCAGTCTTTGTCATTAACTTCAGGATTGTTCCTAACTTCATTAACTTGTTATCCGTGAGTCAGTTAACAAAATCCTTACAGTATTCAATGATGTTCTATCCATCTTCTTATGTTTTTCAGGACCTTAAGACAAAGAAGGTGATTGATTTGGGGCATGAGTGCAATGGCCTTTACTACTTAGATGTTTGTGATTCTGTTCCTGCCTTGAGTGCTACCATATCTCCTCTTCAATGACACTTTCGTCGACTAGGTCATCATTCCTTGCAAAAGTTGCGTCAAATTATCCTTGGTTTGAGTTCTTCGTTTGTGATAGAATGTGAGGCTTATCAGTTACGCAAGCATCGCCATAGTTCCTTTCCTCCTAGTTCTTCATGTTATCAGTTTAGTCTTTTTCATATCGTTCATACATACATGTAGGATCCTGCAAGAGTCAAAAGTGTTTCTAGTTTTCAGTATTTTTTAATCTTTGCGGATGTTTTCTCTCGTACGACCTAGTTATTTCTTATTAAAGACCGATCTGAATTGTATAAAGTCTTTACCACCTTTTATAATGAAATCTTGGTTCAGTTTGATACACACATTAAAATTCTTTAATCTAACAATGCTCGAGTACACTCAATCATTTATGAAATCCTTTTGCACTGACCATGACATTATACATCAAACTACTTGTCCACATACATGCCAACAAAATGGCGTTGCCAAACATAAGGATCGCCATTTGTTGGATGTTGCTCGCACCATAATGTTTAACATGCATGTGCTAAAACCATAAATTTTAAAAACTTGAAAATAGATTTAGATCTAAAGAGAAGGAGAATGATAATGAAGGAGGACAATGAGAAAGAGAAGAGAGAGGAGTAGAAGAATAAGAATAGCACTAAGTCACTATTACAAAGTACGCTTTTGATATGGGCAAACATTGGTGGAGGGGAAGAAGAAGAAGCTAATGGGAATAAGAAGAAAGTATAGTAGAAGAAGAAGATGGTGAAGGAGAGGAATAAGAAGAAAGAGAAAGAGGAAGAGAAAGAGAAAGAGGAAGGAGTTGCAGGACAAAGTGGGAGGGGAATGGAATGAGAAAGAGGAGGTGGAGGAGGAGGACAAGAATGACGGAGGAGGAGGAAAATTGGGAGGAGAAAGACAATGATAGTGAGGAGGAGGAAAAGAAGAATAAGGAGGAGGAAAAGAAGGAAGAGGACCAGAAGAAGAAGATGAAGAATAACACTATGTTAATATTACATAGTATTTTTTTGCCATGGGCATATATTAGTGGAGAGGAAGAAGAAAGAGAAGGATAGGAATAAGAAGAAAGAGGTGAAGGAGAGGAGTAAAAAGACAAATTAGAAGATAAGAATTTAATTGGAATAGATTTGAAATTTCGACTGTGCCCAGGATAGTTGTTGGACTGCCTACGTATCCAGAAATGGAATCAAGTCGGACGTAGTTCGGAAGGTAAGAATTTGAAATTTATTTGAGAGTGTGACTGCGTCCAGTGTAGATGTTGGACTGCCTACGTATCCAATAAATGGAATCAAGTCTGACGTAGTTCATGAATCAGAATTTTGAATTTGAGTGAGGTTTTAAATGAGTGAATGACTAATTTAATTTGAAATTTTACTTGATTTGATTTGAAATGGGTGAATGACCCATGCCGAAAGTGAGTTTAAAACAAACTCCGCTAACAGAATGGAGCTAACTAAATGAAGACTTCTTGTCTTAGTTTTATGGGTTTCTTAAAAAACTCAAACTTGTTTGAGTCTTTGAATTTTTTTTTTTTTTTTTTTAGTGTTACAAGGACTTGGGAATTCCTTTAGTCGGCCTCTTATAATTTTCTGCGGAAAATTAGAACAGCATAATTTCATGCTGCAAAGCCATTGGAAATAAGGGTTAGAACTTTGGGAGTCTTGCAAGGTCTTTCTTGTATCTGTGTAATGAACTACCAAAACCAAAGGAAATAAGAGGAGTTAAAAAAAAACTCCAATTATTTCAAAAGACTCTCACGTTTTTTTTTTAATTCTTTTAAGTTGTACAACAATAGGAATTGCAATTGGCATACAACTTCAGAATTTAGTTTTATGCCTTCTGTTTCTTCCAAATAACATTCATGTCCTTGCTTTTTCTTCTCTTTGCGTGTAAAGGAGTCAAAGACTCTAAAAAAAATTGTTTTCTAAATGAATGGACAGCCTGCACCCAAAGGAATCAAAGACTCCATGTTATGTTTGTCATATCCTTCTAGAAGAGCTAAAATACTTGTGGAGTCAAAGACTCCAAAATTTTCTAGGAGTTAGAAACTCCATAATATTTGTGCAGTCTAAAACTCGATCTCAACAAAAATGAGCCCTTCGATTTATTAAGGAATAAAAGATTTCAAGTTTATTCTCAAGAGAGTTAGAAACTCTTTTATATGGTTTTAGAAAAACCAAGACTTGACAAAAGATGACTCATAGGAATGGATAAAGAGGAGTTGAAAACTCCAACTTGGAGTCAAAGAGTCCGTCTTCATTTCACCCTTCTTTAGTGGTCTTTGAAAGACCAAAGAAGCAATCTCAGATGGGTCTTTAAAATACCAAAAGTTGCTGCCATTTTATTTTCACATTTGCTGGAACAAAGGTGGTATAATACACCAATGAGGATGATGAGGAGTTAGAAACTCCTTTGATTCATACAATTCTTAAAGAGCCAAAGACTCTTATACAAGTGCATTCACTTCGGTGATTTTTTAAGAGGGGAGTCGAAAGTGGTTCGGAATCGCCGGAACGGGCTGATTTTAAAGAGTCTGAGACTCTTTAATGGTGAGCAAACAAAAATTTTTGGTAGCAGGTTAGTAGGCACAATGGGGGAAATTGAAAGAGTCCAAGACTCTTGTTGATTCTTCCACCCTTCTTGAATTGTATTTGCCACTGGTTTTTTGCAACAAAGTGTTAGTAACAAAGTGGAATAGGAATGGGCAGAAATTTCATTCCATTAGAACCAAAGACTAGAGGTTGCAAATACATTTTCAGGCAATGAAGTTAAAAAAAAAAAAATCTTTCCGTGTGTTTATACTAGTGGACTTTGCCGAGGGAGTCGGAGACTCCATGAAATTTTGTTTTCGAGTCAAAGACTCTGGTTTTTTTTTTGGGAGTTAGAAACTCCAACCTTTTTTTTTAAAGGAGTTCACAATTCCATTCCTACCCATTCTTTTTCTTGAACCCACTACCCAGTGGGGTGAAAAGCTTGTTGGCCCTCCTTCTTGCTTTTTTTTTTTGACCGTCTATTTGCTGAAAGAGTCAAAGGCTCTTGTTAATTTGGGAGGATAGTGAAGCTCTTTCCGACTTCTCAAAAGTGTATGAAGTTCTTGGGATTTCTGAAAAGAGTTAAAAACTCTTGTGGCCGCACCAAACTCTGGGAGTTTAAAACTCCTACATCTTATAATTTCAGGGGATCGGTATTGCCGTAATTGCTTCAGATTGTTATGGTTTTGAACCAATTTGCTGCATTCAAAAAATTTGAGAGATTAAATCCATAAGGAAGAGAGTAAGAATATTTTTTTAACTTGTTGCAAAGCTTCAGAATTTTTTTTTCCTTTGCCTTTCTTCCTTCTCTTCTCTCTGCCGAAAATTCCCTTTCTCTTTTGCTCACTTTTTTTTTTTTGATAACCGTCTGCCAACTCTCCTTCTAGATTTCTTCCCCCTGTTTTGAACCCTCCTGCCCCTTTTTATAAGGGATTTTTTTTTGCCGTTTCTTTTTATTGGTAAGTGGCTCTAGTTGGAGTTGCCTAGCAAAGAACCTTTTTCCTCCCTTTTAGGAAACTAACCCTTCAGTGGGTCTCTTGAAACTTACCACTTGCTATACAACCTGCCCACTCTTTCTAACTGCCATTTAGTTGGCTTTGAAAGCTTCCCACCGAATCCACATTTAATTGGTGGGTCATTTACTAAATCTATGATTTGTTTGGTAGCTGACGTTATGCTATGGCGTAAATCTTAATTGGACTTTAGAATTTGAACCAATAAATTTTTTTCGAGATGGGTCAAATTAAATTGTGAAAGAAAATCGAGCTTGAGGGGTCAAGTTAACGATCAATAATTCAAAGAAGTCACGCATCGAACATGAACCCATTATTGATCTTTAATTTTTTTTTTGTTTAACAGTTGCCAATGGACCAGAAGAAACAGCTGGAACTGAGTAGGTGGAAGAAGATGCATCTGCAGTTGACGTCAATGAGCGGCTAAAGAAGATGGCATTTGGCAAAAAGTAAAAAACCAATAAGGAGTTGGATGCTGCTGCCAGAGTTGCTGCTACAGAGGCTGCCACAAGGAATGCTAGACTTGTTGCAACAAAGAAGAAACAAAAGAGCCATTGCAACCAACAGCCTATGCAGTAAGAGTCTGGTGTTCAATTGAACAATCGGAGCATATATCTTAGTGTTCAATTGCTTGTGCAAAATAAACTGTTGGCTTGGGCTCTGGTTTCATGAGATTTAAGTTGCGTAGTTTTGCCACAGGAAAATTCTTCTTTAGGCTATCTAGCTCTTGTTGCCCCTCTATTATGTTGTGGCCTTCTTTTTCCATGCAGTTTTGTTCATTGAAGAGTTCGATATCTAATGGTTCTTGAACTTGATCTTAATCTCATTGTATCATGCAGCAGTACTCTCTCTGCCATGGACTACAACTTTTGTTATCCATGTTTCAACTTAAACAATAACCTTGTATGGGAAGAAGTGGTTTTTAATCCTGATAAATGAAGATCGTCTGGCTAAAAAAAAAAGGGGTTTAAGTTTTAGGGTTTGGGGTTTAGGGTTTTAGGGTTTTAGGGATTTAGAGTTTAGGGTTTTAGGGTTTAGGACGTAGTTATTTCTATTTTAGAAAGAGAAGGTCTGACTTATCTCTAGGATTTTTGCTGTGAAAGTCTTCGATTTCTTTCATTTTTTCTTTGATTTTCCATTGATCCTCTGCAATTTCTACTGATTCTTGGAGATTAAACATGAATTATGATCAGAATCACAAACAAATCTGAGTTCAGCTAGCTTGTTGCACAAGTCAGGCTCAATTCCTATGAACATGAACACTTCTATAGATCCTTCTGGTACTGAGATGAACAATTCTATGCCTCCTACGCTTATTCTTAATCCTCAAACCTCATTGAATCTCCAAATTTCTTAAAGATCTAAAAATTTGTTGACTGGCCAAACTTTTCCAAATTCTCTGATCCCTTCGTCTGAGCTAGGATTTCAACTTCCATTACCTTCTTCGAGTCTTCAGAATGCTTCTGGAGTCATTTTAAACCCCTAGACGTCGTTGAATTTCCAATTTGCTTCGAGCTCCCATGGTTCTCTGACTGATTTTGTTTTGTCAAATTCTCGTATCCCTTCTTCTGAGCAGGGGGCTCAACTTCCAGTTGTGTCTTCGAGTGTTCAGGGTGCTTAAAATCTTTCATCGAGCAGCTTACCTGGCTCATTTTCTTCTGTGAGTGCTTTGAAACCAGCCAAGAGAGTGGTTTATCATAATGGGCAACCAGGAATGTACTGGTCCCCAAATGAAACACAGGAGCTTTCGAGAGGATTTCATCAAACCTTAATAGATAAGTGTGCATATGGAAAACCTTCATTGGGAGTTATTAAAGAGTTTATCACTTCGAGATGGTTACCAAAAGGAGATTTCTCTGTTGGTGTGTTAGATCCAGGGCATGTTCTGATTAGATTTAGCCTTTATGAAGACTATGTGAAGACTTGGCTCAAGGATAACACTTATATTGAGGGATTTCTTTTTCGTTTCTTCAAGTGGTTCCCTAAGTTCCACCATGGGATTGAGCCTCATATGGTGCCTATTTGGGTGTCCTTACCAGGACTGTCAATACATCTCTTTAACAGAGAGAGTCTGAGAGATATATTGAGTCATATAGGTAGGATCTTGGTGATTGATAATGCCACTTTGTAGATCTCTAGGCTTGGGGTTGCTAGAGCATGTGTGGAGATGAACCTACTGGCCAGTAATCCTAAGAGGTCCTGGCTAGATATGGGTGGCGTGAGTGGGGAGATGGTAAAGAATTGTGTATGAAAAGGAGTATAAATATTGTTCTTCTTGTCTCAAACAAGGACATGATGAGCTTTTGTGTAGAAAAAAGAAGAAGGAAGAGGTGGTTGGTACTTCTGGGAAGGTGTCTGATTCTGGGAATGGCTCTGGTCATGCTTAAGTGTGGAAAAATAGGAAAGGGAAAACTATTGCCACTGATGTACAGAGAGTTAGACCAAGAAAGGAGTATAGACAGAAACATGTGGTTCAAGTTCAAGTAATAAATAATAGTTTTGATGTGTTGAATGAGGTGAATGAAGTTGTTGAGTTGAATACTGAATTGGAGGTGAATATGAAGGCATATAAGGAGGGAAGTGATAGAAATGAGGACATTGGTTTGAGCTCTGTTGGGCCTCAAGTGTTCCAGGAGGTGAATAATTTGGAGGTGAACCCCAGAGTTCCTATTTCTGATGATCCTTCTGCAGTTGGAACAAGTCTTTCTCCTCTCCTGTTATATTAGTTCAAAATCCTTCTGATGTTAATGTGGTGGGGAGTAATGATAGAGATGAGGTGGTTGTGAACACTGATGAAAATAATTCTCATGTGGATGTGATAAATAATGAGAATGTTGAGGTTAATGGTGATGTGGAGAATTTGGGGGAGTGTAGGGTGCTTTATACTCCTTATTTGGACTCTTCTTTTTTGCTTGATCATCAATATGGAGTAAGGCAGGGTTTGGAAGGTGCCTTGGATGACCAGTTTGGATTGGTGAGTGAGAGAGTTCCCCTATATAAAGGTTACTATTCTGACCAAGCCAGTTCTAAGAGTCAGAAGGTGGAAACTGTTGAACATGAATCCTCTGATAGCTCTTTTAATGAAGATGAAGAATGTAATGGATTAAGTTCCAGTGGAGTTTCTCTTTATTCGAAGTAATGATAAATTTGATTTCATGGAATATGAGGGGAGCAAAAGGTGCTGCCAAAAGAAGAAGGTTAAAGAAGCTTATCAAATTGCATATGTGTGTTTTGCTGCAATTCAAGAACCTAAACTGTTAGTGACTAAGCTGAATCTTTTTGGTAGGAGTATTGGATTAAGACATTTCTGTTTCAATACTCAAGCAGAAAGAAACATTTGAATTATATGGGATGATAGAGTCCAAGTAGAGTTGTTATTTTGAACATGCATAAGTGATAACTGTGGAATTGAAATTTCTAAATTCTGTAGTTTTTTGGGTATTAGTGGTTTATGCTAGTTATGACCATGCTATCAGAAGGTCAGTATGTAATCATCTGCTTGAGGTGGATATTCCTTTTGATATGCCTTGGGTTATAGTTGGTGATTTTAACTCTATACTGAGTTTTGAAGAAAGAAGTGGGGGTGTTTTTCCCTCTTTAACAACAATGGAGGATTTTGGAGATTTCTTGGATAACAGAGGGTTGTTAGATGGTGGATTTATTGGTAATAAGTACACATGGTGTGATAACAGACAAGGGCATGTAAGAATGAAACAAAGGTTGGATAGGGCACTAATTAATGTACCTTGGAATTTGAAGTTTGAAAGTCTGAAGGTAGTTCACTTGGCAAGAGGTGGTTTTGATCATAGTCCTTTACTTCTGAAAATTATGGATTCTCTAGTTCAAAAGAGAATCTCATATTTTAGATTTCAAGACATGTGGTGTGAGCATGAGGGGTTCTTAGGTTTAATTGCAACTAATTGGTGTGGCCATTTTTCTGAAAATCCTATGTCTAATTTGTTCATTAAGCTGAAGAATTTGAAAACACATATGAAGCTATGGAACAAAGAAGTGTTTGGTAATTTGTTTGAGAGTATTAAAGAACAAGAACAGAAAATTAAATTGGATGAATTGCAGTTAGATCAAGATTTTTCTGAGGTTAAAGCTTTGGAGCTTGATGATTATAAATGTAAATTGGATGATCTATTGAGAAAATAGGAAATTTACTGGAAACAGAAATCCAGTATTAGGTGGACTTTGAATGGGGAGAGGAATACCAGGTTTTATCATGCCATTGCTAAAAGTAAAGTTATGAGAAACAAAGTTACTAGAATTAAGAATCAGGAGGGTGAATGGATAGAGGGGGATGAACAGATTGCTGAGGTTACAGAGAAGTTATATGCTGAGTTGTATAAGTCAAAAAAGCATACTATTCAAGACCATCTTTTTGATGTTATTCCACAGTTGGTTAGTATTGAGGAAATGAAAGATTTACTGTTGAGGCTTCTGTAGAGGAGGTGAAAGAGGTGGTGTTCTCCATGGCAACTGAGAGTGCCCTTGTGGCAGATGGTTTGTTTGGAAAATTCTTTCAGTTTGCATGAGAGATCATTAAGATGGATTTATGGAATGCTGTTAATTTTTTGTTGAGAGGTGGTGTGATGCCTAAGTCAGTAAATTCTACTTTACTGGTTTTAATTCCCAAGAAAGAGGATCCTAATTCTTTCTCAGACTTTAGGCCTATTAGTTTATGTAATTTCTTGTATAAGATCTTTACTAAACTAATCAATACTTGGTTGCCTACTTTGCTTCCTTTGTTGGTCTCTGAGAAGCAGCATGGTTTTGTGCCAGGGAGAGGTATTGGTGATTGTGTGGTATTGGGGCAGCTCTTAGTAGGAGAGTTAGGCAGGAAGGTGGAGGGTGGAAATTTGGTGCTGAAGTTAGACATGATGAAGACATATAACAGGTTGGAATGAGATTTTCTCTTGAAAGTGCTGAGTAGTTTTGGTTTCTCAAGCTTGTTTAATCAAATCATCTTGAACTGTTTGAGCAGTCAATTCTTTTCTGTTTGTTTAAATGGACAGAGGTATGGTTATTTTGCAAATTCTAGGGTACTAAGACAGGGGGTTCCTCTCTCTCTCACTTTGTTCATCCTAGCTGAAGAGGTTCTAAATAGGGGTTTGAGGAGCATTGTTGAACAGAAGAAGGTGAATAATTTTCATATTGGCAGAGGGACTACACTGGTGAGTCATTTGCTATTTGCTGATGATACCTTGGTGTTCCTTAGAGGAGACAAGAGTTCAGTCTTGAATGTGATGAATTTTATTGCATTGTATGATACTTGTTATGGCCAAAAGGTTAACAAAATGAAGAGTGCCATGTATTGTTCTAAATGAATTTCTTTAGTCAAAAGGAGCATGTTGGCTTCTGTGGCGGGCATTCCTATTAAGGACTGTCCTTTCATTTATTTGGGGTGCCCTATAATTAGAGGTAGAATCAGGAAATGTTACTTTAAAGAGGTAGTGAGAAAGTTCAGGGGTAGAATTGAGGGTTGGTATGCTAAGATGCTATCTGGTATGGGCAGAATTGTGTTGATTCAGTCTGTACTTATTTCTATCCCACTCCACATGCTAGCATGTATGAATATCCCTAAAGAGGTTTTGAACAAATTAAACTCCTTAATTTCTAATTTTGTTTGGTCAAGTAAGTTAGATTCTAGAAAAAGGCATTGGGTTTCCTTAGACAATATTTCTAAGCCCAAAGTTGAAGGAGGTTTGGGAATCAGAAGCTTTGGTGAAATACAGTCTGCATTCAGAATTAAGTAGGTTTGGGGCATTTTGAATGGACATTCTCTACGGGCTAAGGTCTTTAGAGAAAAATACTTTAAAGGTAAACATATGTTGAGGAGTGTGAGCTCTGGGGCAAGTAAGAGTTTTAAAGTACTGAGGCCTTGGTTTGAGTTTGTAGTGCAGAACTCTATGCTGGTTATTGGTAATGGTACAAGTGCAGACTTTTGGTGTGATGCTTGTATGGAAACAGGTCCTCTAATTCATAAAGTTGAGGAGTCTCATATGGTTTTCCCCTGTATTAGTGACTTGTGGATTGATGAGGGTTGGCAACTCGAAAGTGTGACTGATTGGCTCAATCCTTAGTTGTTATTTGAGGTTATTAGGTCTGGTGTGGTTTTATCTGAAAAGTCTGATTGGAGGGTCTGTAAGCATACCAATTCTGGTTCTTTTTCTATTAAATCTGTCTGGCATCAAAATAGAACAAAATGGGTGCAAAGTGATATAGTGCAGGGTATATGGAAGTAGAAAACTTTTCCAAGGGCTCAATTATGTGCTTGGAAAATTCACAAAGATGTTTGACCACAGATGTAAGGGTGTAGAGAGTTGGAGTGGCTTTAGCTAGCAGATGCGTATGTGTGGTCAGAATGAGGAGAATTCTGTTCATCTCTTTGTGAGTTGTTCTTTTACTAATGAAATATGAAAAGAATAGCTGGTTTTATGGGGTTTGGGCCAGTTCTAGGGGAATCTCCAATGTGTAGATGCTTGAGATTGATGAGGAGTTTTAAATCTCAAACTTTGAGGCATGCATTGATTAGGGGAGTCTCCATGTTGATTTTTTGGGCTATTTGGACTGAGAGGTGTAAGAGGAGGTTTGAGGGTGTAGAGTTGAATGCCTATGCTATTTTTTCACAAGTGACTAGTGCTTTGAGATGGTAGATGTATTTGATTAAACTTATAGAATGGATGATTTAAGGGGTAAAGAGCTGCTTCATGATTTGAGGGTTGTGAATTCTTTTTTTGTAATCACCAAGGTTCTGAGGATTAAATGGGATCCTCCACCTGTGAATGTGTTGAAACTCAATGTGGATGGAGCTTCTAAAGGATGCAGTGGATTGTCTGGACGTGGTATGGTCCTTAGGGATTGTATGGGCACCTTGTTATAGCTGCTGTTGCTTTTTTTTTTATATAGATTGGGGGTCAAATATGATGGTTGAATGTAGAGCTTTGCTTGATGGAATGAATTTGGTTTTACAGCATGGTTTTGAGCACTATAAGATTCTAATTGAATCTGACTCTCAAGTTCTTGTTCAGATGTTAATGGGGAGGTCAGAGGTACCTAGGAGACTGCAAAGGGGACATAGAGCAGATTTGAGCTTTGATGGGTAGATTGTAGCATTAGTTGAGGCATATATGCAGGGAAGCAAATGTGATTGCTGACATTTTGGCTACTTTTGTTGTTAAGACTAAGACTTATTTTGAATTCTCATCACATAGTAGTCTGCCTTTGTCGGGCAGATTGCGATCAGTAAGCGCTACCTAAGGTAAGAAAGAGGAGAGTTGTGGAAGGGGTTAGATGATTTACAGGAGCAGGAATATCATCAGGGGTTCAAGGAAAGGAGGAGGGCCATGCATGGTCGGTTTAGGGTTTAGGGTTGAGGGTTGAGGGTTTGGGGTTTAGGGTTTTAGGGGTTTGAAGTTTGGGGTTCGGGGTTGGGGGGTTCGGGTTGGCGGTTTAGGGTTTAGTTGAGTAAAAAATTTAATTAGCAATATCAAAAGTAAAAAATTAAAAAAATTAAATTATTACTAAGAAAATAAAAGGCCTCATGGACACTTTATGGCTTTAGGCCTTGTTCTTGAGCCGCCCCCGAGGATAGCAATATTTCTCAAGATTTTGAAAACAGAGGGGAAGGCTTGGACGAAGTTCCCAATCATGTTTTTCATTGCATTGGACAAAAGAAAACCATTATCAAATGTTTCATTTATATAAAAAGGAGAAACGGAGTCATTGGAAACATTAGGATAATAGATGAAAATCTCAATTTTGATCAACACAAGTACCGATTTAATTTTTTAAACCTTTAATCTGTACAGAGCTACCTTAATTGCAAAACAAACACATTGGAAGGGCTGTGTCAAGCAGAACCAAAAGACTTGCAGTTGTGTTCATGTATGGATGTAGAATAAGAAGGTTATCTTTGTAAACCACAGATGATCGACTCAGAAACTATAGACCAAGTTATCGTGCCTGAAACGGAGCTTCAAGCTCCAGAATACCATAAAGACAGTGCAAATATAGAGTTTTAAAATGAGATTGTTAATTAATTTATCCGAGTAAGTGGTATGGGGAAGGAGGAGATGTGAAATTACCACGGAGAGAACGATCTTCCCAGGAGCTCTTTGCATGCCGAAGCAGAATCAGGCGACGAGCAACGGATTCATCCGAAGTCTGGCCTTCCACGGTATCAATCACGAGAGATGGAGTCGCATGGGGATGGGGCGATCGGATAGGGTTTCTGCTATGACTGGAGGGATTATTAGCGCCGAGGGGCGGTGAGGATACAGTCCTTTTGGAGACTGTTGGTGGAGGGTTTTGGAACAAATTACCCACAAGGGCTGCCGCATTCATGCCGCCTGTTAATTTGCGTCAATCCTTCCCCTGCTATCACATTTAATAGCGAACATGGGCTGGGCCTATGGTGTGGGCCGCTATAATTGATTTTGGTAGGCCGAAAGTAAGAATCCTATTGACCCCAATTTTGGGCCAATTTAATTCCAGATATGAGGCCTTAAATCCCACAAATTTATTGACCCACAAGTTTATTGATATGAGGCCCTGCCGTCTAATTTTGACGAGTTCAGATTTTATTGGGTCAGACCCAATTAATTAAATGAAGCTCAAATTAGCTATGAAGTGGGTCAAGCCCAGTTTATGGATTCAACCTAGTTCAAGAGTTTAAGGAGTCCAGAAGGATTAACACATGTGAGGAGTAATTATCTAGATAACCACTCTTAGAGATTAACATTATCCTTAATTGTATTTATCCTAATTGTAGTTATCTCCCCCGAAAAACTAGTAACTTACCCATCACGTTACCGTCTTAACCAAGACTCTGTGCCTATAAATTGTGAATCATCTCCACATTCAAGGGGTATCTCTTTACACGGCTATCTTTCTCATAGCAACCCAACCTCTCCTAGAGCTTATCATTGTTGTCTCTCTTACACCTTCTACTTTATTAATAAAGTTCTTAGGTCATCGTTGTTGCTTTTGGAGTGGAGTAGGTCATCTTAACCAAACCACTATACATCTGTGTGTTGACCCAATCTTTGTCTTCTGTTATTAATTGTTTCATTAATTATTTTAAATTGTACACTCGACTGTTGATCGTGCATAAGCCTATTTTGTGCATCATCAAATTTCTCCAACCCCCTTTTCTACTATGAATCAAAATTCACTTTTAATTCTATAGCAACACCAAATTAAATTCATTAAATTATATTTTAGCATTACTTTAGCATCTAAACATTACCATTATATTTTTGAATTAAGAAAAGTCATAAGAACTAAATTTCATCGTCGTGGCTAAAATTACCATTAGATTCTTGTGCTTATTTAAAATTTTCTCATAATGGTAATGTAATATCATTGGACCAATCATTTTGGTCTCCTTAACTATTCTGATATTGTTACATGCTGGAGCAAGGGTCCAAACTTCTAGCCCAAATATGAACTTTGTTGGATCCATTTTTCACCCCAAGCCTTGCCCAACTGTTGAAGAGTAGCCAAACCTTTAATAAATATTTTGAGTTGGGTCACCATTGAGCTAGCTACTCATGCGACTTTGAACTTGGAAGCAATTTGGCCAAGGGACTTGACTCCACGACTATTACTTTTTATTTTTTTTGTTATAGGGTGCATATGCTTGCGCCGATTATTCCTTTGAGTTCTAAGTCAGCTAGTATAACTTGAGTTAGTCTAAGGATAAGTTCTCTGAGGAAAGCAATGAACATGAGAACTTTTACTTAAAAGAGGACATGAGATGATATAGACCTGAAAGTGGAGTAAATATTTACGGTTTAGGGTTTGGGGATTAGGGTTTTAGGGTTTGGAGTTTGGGATTTAGGGTTTAGGGTTTAGAGTTTAGGGTTTACGGTTTAGGGTTTAGGCAGTTATTGCTGTTCTAGAGAGAAAGACGCTGACTTCTCTCTTGAAACTTCACAAGGAAAACCCAGATCTAGACTAATTTGTTGCAAATTCTCGTTGTTCTTTGCATTTCTCTTTGATTTCTGTTGTTTCTTCATGAATTCTGTTCAAAATCACAATCAAACTCCACATAAACCGCCTGATTTAGGCAAAATCCAAAAAAAAAATTGCCTATCTCTTTAAGAGACTGATGAACATGGAAAATTCTCTGAAATTTCCTTCTACTTTAGAGATTAATTCTGTGACATTTGTTGATCCTTTGGGATGTAATAACACCAAATCCATGCCTCTTAATCTTCTTTTTAATCTGTCGACTGCTCAGGTTTCTTCTTCATTGATATTTCCTTCGATTGGGAGAGTTTCTGCAAATAATCAAATCCCTTCGTTTGAGTTAGAATTATAGGTTCCTAATGTTTCTTTGAGTGTTTAAAACACTCATGGAGTCAATTTAAATCCTCAATCAGCTCTAAATGTCCATCTATCTTCGAGTTCTCAAATTCTATTGTCGGATCGAGTTTTAGCGAACGTTCAGATCCCTCTGTCTGGGCAAGGGGTTCAGCTTCTAGTCGATGGTACGAATGTTTAGAATAACTATGGAGCTCAAATTCCTTGTAGCAACATTGCATTTGGATCCTTTAGTTCTAAGCGAGTTGTTTTCAATAACGGGGAGCTAGGTATGTACTGGTCCCCAGATGAGACTCAGGAACTTTCGAATGGATTTAATCTCACGTTGATAGGCAAATGTGCCTACGGTAAACCTTCTCTGGGAGTTGTGAAGGAGTTCATCATTTCAAGGTGGTTGTTGAAGGAGAAATTTTCATTAGGAGTATTGGATCCAAGACACATCCTCATTAGATTCTCTCTCTATGAAGATTACGTGAAAGTGTGGCTTAAAGATAATACTTACATAGAAGGTTTTTTATTTCACTTTTTCAAGTGGTTTCCAGAATTCTACCCTAGAATTGAGCCTCTATTGGTACCTGTGTGGGTGTCTCTCCCTGGTCTGCCTATCCATCTTTTTAACAGAGAGAGTCTAAGAGATATTTTGAGTCTAATTGGGAGGATACTGGTGATTGATAATGTCACTCTGAATCTATCGAGGCCTGGAGTAGCTAGGGCCTGTGTGGAGATGAATCTAATGGCCAGTAATCCTAGAAGATTCTGGCTTGATATGGGGGGATTGAGTGCTAGATGGCAGAGGACGGTGTATGAGAAGGAGTTTAAATATTGCTCTGCTTGTCTCAAGCAGGGGCATGATGAATATCTGTGTGGAAAGAAAAAGAAGAAGGTGGAAGTGGTTACTGTTGAACCAAAATCTGATCAGGTTAATGGCATTGGCCATGATGATGGATGGAAAAATAGGGAAGGGAAAGCAATTGCCAGTGATGAACAGATAATACAACCAAGAAAGGAATACAGGCAGAAATCTATGGCCTCGACTCTAGTTGTGGAGAATAGTTTTGCTGCATTAAATGTTGAGGAGGAAGGTGTGAATTTGGGAAATGGTTTAATGAATAATGAGCAGGTATTGTAGGAGGGAGTAATCAGAAAGGGGGAGGTTGAAGGGATACCCTTTGGGGCTAGTGTACCTCAAGCTGCTCATTTGTCTCAATCTGATCACTTGTCTCAAGATGCTAATCTGTATCAAGCTAATCATGTGTTTCAAGCTTGCTTGGAAACTTAGAGTCAGAAGGGTTTGGATGAAGCTGGAACTAGTTTGGAGGTATTTTCCTTTTCTTCCCCTGTTATTTTAGTTAATAATGCTGAGAATGATGGGGTGAGAATAAGGACTAGAGATGGTGTAACTGTATAATTGGTTGGTGAAGCAAGGGGCTTGATAGATGGGGGTTTTAATGGAAATAAGTTTATATGGTGTGATGATAGGCCAGGGCATGTAAGGATGAGACAGCGGTTGGATAGGGCACTGATCAATGTTGCTTGGAATCTGAAATATGATGGTCTGGAGGTAGTTCATTTGGCTAGGGGTTCTTCTGATCATAGACCCTTGCTTTTGAAAATTATGGAAGCTCCTTCTCAGAGGAGACCCTCTTACTTTAGATTTCAAGACATGTGGTGTGAACATGAGGGTTTTTTTAATTTGATTGCTTCTAAGTGGGGTGGTCAATTTTCTGAAAACCCAATGTCTAATTTGTGTATTAAAATGAAGTACTTGAAAGCTCATATGAAGGTGTGGAATAAAGAGGTGTTTGATAACATTTTTGAGAGTATTAAGGCTCATGAGCAGAAAATTCAAATGACAGAATTGGAGTAGGATCAGGAGCATAGCTTGTCCAAGGAACTGGAACTTGAAACTTATAAGAGTGAGATGGAAAATTTACTGAGAAGAGAGAAAATATATTGGAAACAGAAATCCAATGTTAGGTGGGCTATGTGAGGTGAAAGAAATACTAAATTTTACCATGCCATTGCCAAAAGTAAAGTAGTAAGGAATAAGGTTGCCAGAATTCAAAATAAGGAGGGGATTTGGGAATATGAGGAGAAGGGGATAACTGAGCTGGCTAAGCAGTTTTATGCTGATCTGTACAAATCAGAAGAACATGATCTGATTGATTCGATTTTCTCTGTTATTCCAAATTTGGTTACTCAAGAGGAGAATGAGAGACTCACAGCTGAGGTATCCTTGGAAGAGGTTAAAAATGTGGTTTTTTCTATGAGAGATTTTTCTTTCCTAAAGTGAGTGAGTTGTGGTTTGGGGATGGTTGGAATCTGGAGAAAGTGAATGATTGGCTATCTCCTCATTTGAAGTCTGAGATTGCTAACTCTGATGTGGTTCTGTCTGACAAATCTGATTTAAGGGTTTGGAAACATACAACTTTAGGTACCTTTATTGTTAAGTCTGCTTGGCATCAGATAAGAAGGAGAGGGGTGCTGAATGATACAGTGCAGGGTATTTGGAAGCAAAAGGTTTTTCCAAGGGCTTAGTTATGTGCCTGGAAAATTTTCAGAGAGGCTGTAACTACTGATGAAAGGGTGCAGAGAGTTGGAGTGGCTTTAGCTAGCAAATGTAGTTTGTGTGGACAGAATGAGGAAAATGTTGCTCATCTATTTATTAGTTGCTTTTTCACTGATGTAGTTTGGAGAAGGATAGCTGGTTTTATGGGGTTTGGTTTAATCCAAGGGGAATCTCCTGTGTGTA
>CM042188.1:1290-11427 GCA_023539305.1 Ilex asprella
AGTTTGAAAGAGCGATAGAGAGGGGGGTGTGTCAGACACTCTCTAACAACTCCAAAGTCGGCACAGTAATTACCGAAAGTAAGAATTCGCACAATAGAATCCCAACCCACAAAATGAGGAAGGGGCGATAAGCAAAAATCCCTATTCCAGAAATAGAAGAACCGAAAAGCCCAAAAGTGCAATAACCACCTCGAATTTGAGGGATCCAGAACGCTAAAGCCAGAAAGGGAGATTAAGGGACATACCTAGACAACGAGCAACGATCCAAAGCGAAAATCCGAAAAAGAGGGACTACCCGAAGCTTCAAATCGAGCCTAGGAAACTTGAATCGTGAGCAAGAAAGTAGAAAATCACAGGTCAGAAAATCTGAGAATGAAAGAAGAAGGAAATCGAGGGTTTGGAACAGAAGTTGAACAGTGGAAATGGCGGTTCTGATAGCCGTTCGAACATTTAAAGCTTGAGAAGCATAGGCTGGAACGCGCGCGAGAATCGAGGAAGGCATGATGAATAAAAGCCGTCAAAAGGCATTAACACACGTGCACTTCAAGACCAATCACGTGCGGGTCCAGCACGGCTAAAACAGCTCAGCCCTTGCCCCTGCTCTCCTAAGTCAAGGGCTGGGGGGCAACTGATGATATCAGGAAAAATATTTTCGAGTATGAGCTCAGACCAAGAGATCAACCCATAAGGGAGGTCGGATAGGGAATCCTAAGCTCAGGGGTATCCACCCAGAGTTCACCCCAGGCAGGATGGTAGAAGAAACAAGGGGTGGACAGCTGGTTAATAACGAGTGTTCCCATAGAAGTAGGGCACTACATTCAAGGCATGAAATCTCAATCAACCAAGATCCTCTCCTAATTTAAAGGAGAATCCCGCGGGAGAAGGAAAAAGATCTCGCCGGATATCCCCTGTGAAGAGGGGTGGCATTATAAAGAGAGAGGGAGACGAGAAGCCAAGGGGGGCATGGCAAATAAATCCTAATTTCTGTGATATTGTATCGAATAAGCACTCAAGTGATCAATAAAGAAAAAAGAGCAAGAGCCTCCATTGAAGAGTGGACTAACCGAGCTCCACAGCCGGTGAACCACTATATTTCTTACTGTTTACATTCCCCTAGACTCCCCTGAATATTCAATTGCAAATCACGAGAGTAATTTAGCTTAGATCCACCTCGGTCAACACAGTTTATACGCCCCCTGCTCATATGTGGTGAAAAAGCATCATCAATTTTGATTTCCATGAGTTAATCCTTCACAATTTAACCCGTTCTTCCTCATTATCTTTTCCTCAAAGTTTCATTGTCCTTTCCGAAACCTAATCCAGTCTACGCAGACTAAGCATGGTTTGATTCTGCAATATATGAAGTTAACAACATTAGTTACACTTTGGTCTCCTATTTCATATTTTGGGAGGTGATTTAGATGCGCACCATAACCGCTTCATGCATGGCATCTTCACCATCACTTCTAAATGAACTCCGGGCTGCCGCTGTAGTATACCAGGGGCCAGGGCAGTGATTAGATATAATTCGAATGATTGTCTTCGCATTAAACCATTACAATACAAGAGATCGAAATAGTTTGCTGATCCGCCTCACAATCATGTATTCACATCTATCTAGCGGCCGGCTGGATATGTTCGGGTGTGGAGGTACGCTTCAGACAGACTTGGTAACATACGAGGTAGTTAGGTTGACATGAAGGTGTGATTTGCAGAACATATATAGTTTCTCAACGGAGGAACAAATATAGAAACATTAAGGTAACACATTGGGCAGACACGTATTTCTGATGAGGAACATTTGATGCATTCTTCTTGTTGGAGAAAAAGAAATAATGAACAGCCACATAATTGCACAACAGGCAGCAGCTGAGACAGCACAGCACGACAGACCAATTTCAGTTTCATAGCATGGAACGTCCCACCCTCGCTACTGGCCTGCAATATGAAAACTTGCAATACTTAAAAGGAAATCCTAGATGAAATCAATCACCTACTAAAGGCATCATCACAGCGCTGGGGATGAAAAACAATATCAAAACAAAATTCTCGTGGCAATTCACTCTCGTTAAGTTCTTCTGCAATTAAGCTCAGAAACTTTCAAAAATCTGCTCACCCTAGAAAACCCATATCTTTACTACATACAACAGTTGAATGTGCTTTTGAACCATACCAATTACAAGGTGTAAAAAGAAGCTTACATGAGTTCTATAACAAGTGCAGATGCTCCTCCTCCCCCATTGCAGATTCCACCAACCCCAAACTTTCCATTTTTATGTCTCAGTACCTGCAACATCATTACACCTCAACTTAGACACGGCAAAAAGCACTAGCAATTTCCCGACAAATGGTACTAACAAAATGTGTGGAACAATTGGTTAAGCAGTTCCTATAACCCACATTTACATAGGACAGATCTCAAACCCCAATGATCATAGTGAGAGACAGAGAGAGAGATCAGATTTATCTGACAACATTTGGATAGGTCAGGAGGTAAACCACGAACCAAAACCATAGTCATAAGAAATCAGGTAAACATACACTATACATACTATAAGTAGTGATGAAGTACCAATATGAGCCCCACTACAACCTAGTGGATGTAGTGATTTATCTAACAACACTTGGATAGGTCAGGAGGTAAACCAAGAACCAAAACCGTAGTGTCGTAAGAAATCAGGTAAACATACACTATTCATAGGATAAGTAGTGATGACATACCCCTAACAATGTGACCAAGATACGAGCTCCGCTACAACCTAGTGGATGTCCCAGAGACACTGCACCACCATGTGCATTCAGTCTTTCCTGAAACCATAAGAAAAGGTACACACTTATGGAGGAAATGAAAATTTTACTCAGCCAAAAGAATGGAGCAAAGTAGAAATGCAGAAGTTAAGTACAAAATAGAACCAACCAATTTTAGGAAATCAGGAAAAGATGAGAAGTGCAGTGACGAATGAAAGACTCACAGGACTAAGATTGAGCAGCCTTGCATTGGCCAGAGCAACCACCTGCAGAGATGAGGTGAGAAGACTCTGCCTTGATAAGCAACATATTGCCAGTATCTAAAGTTAATATATAGAAACTTACAGAAAAGGCTTCATTTATTTCATAATAATCAATTTGAGAAGCCTGCAAACCAGCATTTGAAATAGCTCTCGGTATAGCAAGGGCTGGAGCAGTTGTAAATAACTCAGGAGCCTGCACAATCAATCCTTTTACAGCACTGAGTTATATCAAGGCCAACTATATCAAGACTAATCTATTCTATGCAGTACCTGAGCAGCGTCAGCATACCCTCTGATCTTAGCAATAACTTGCAGACCAAGTTTAAGTGCCATCTCTCCACTCACTAGCACTAATGCAGCAGCACCGTCACTGTCCGAAATAAGAACACCGCAAGTAGTTAAATGACCGTTAATGGCCATTAAGTGATAGGATAGCCAACATGCTCACGCAAGCAACATGCATTTATATCCAAAAACTCAAATCCCAAAAAATGTCAACAAAGGATTGAATCTTTGTCAGAGAAAAATTCAATAAGCATGTTGTCATTTAGTTCACATGCTTGATAAATTTAATTGCTGATCACACAGGCAACACTTGATAACTGGAAGAGAGACCATTGTTAAACAACAGAATGACACCTCAAAAGCATGCACATAAGCAGATGTTTGAGCCTTTACACAGCACGCACACGTGCGTGCACACAGACACACACACACTCAGATAACCTTATGATAGAAGCATTGCCAGCAGTAACAGAACCTCCATCCTTGAAACTTGGTCTAAGCTTCCTTAGTTTTGCAGCATCAAACTAGTTAGATACAACATAAGAAATAAAGAATTCAAAACCCCAATAATGGAACAAATAAGAAGCCATGGCAAATCGAAGAAACGACATTTAGAACCCCGAACTCGTCTCCCAACTTTGAGAGTTTTAGTTAAGAATAGGGCCACAAAGGTAACACAATGCACTGTAGAAGAATCAAATTTCTGTGTTTGGTGCATGAAAATAGGGAAGACATGATAAAACATTTGATTGATTTTAGCTTGCCTATAGGCCCTATACTAGGCAGATTAATTGGACGTAGAAGTGGATAAATATCATAAAATCCAGAATGCATATAGCTTATTGGCATAAAGGCATAGAAGGAAAATATGAGTGGTTTTCAACTGATCCCAAGTCTTCTCCAAGAAGATTGACTTGAAAAATCAAGTACTGAATTGGTGAACTATTTCAGAATATATAAATGCCGAAAATGAAGAAGGCCAATTTGCTCTTGAATAGAGTGGTCTGCTGATAAGAAAATGGAATTAGATTCGGCCAAGAAGAATCTTTATGTAGGCATGTAGCTTATTCTCTAGCAAACATTTAAGAAAAGGTAGTAGGAGAAGGTCAATATATGCATTCAGGGAAAATAATTATATGTTAACCATTTACTTTGGATCTGGTATTGGGCGTCAGATAGAGCACAATAAAATTCTAAATCTACAATTTCCACAAACTCTACCACTAAGAATATATAACCCACTAGGAAGTACGAATACGGATATGGGAATAGGAGACAGTTTAAAAATATAATTACGGATACGACTAATTAAAATAATATTATATATTTTTAAATATAATAATAAAATTATAATATATTAAAAACAAAGTATTTTTATAACAATATTAATAATAAGACCTAGTAAATATTAATTTTTTGAAAAAAGATCAAGTTTAATCGCTTTTTTTATAAAAAAAATAATCCTAGGTATCTTGGTCATATCCAACTAAATTCACTATTCAGGACACTTCTACCTATGTCGGACATATGATGGACACTGCAATGGCACCCTTCGGGTAGTATCCGTGCTTCCTAGATAACCTGTATACCCATCAATTCTCTTTACCTTTTCTAAACCTTCATCCTTATCAACCATGGTGGATGATTTCCCTCTCCCCCGAGAAACTTCAACCTGCATGTATAAATCCAGCTTTCAAAGTAGAAGACACTAGAAACAACAAACTCTCGCCCTCGAGAATGAAATCAGGTGTCTCACTGGAACTATTTCCCATGCAAATGCACCACTGCAATGAGCAGCAATTCCACGATCAAAGCTTTGGACAGCATAAGCATCCTAAAAAGAAACATAGATAAATCACAAGAGATTGCACCCATGTGAATTCAGATCCAATATGTCAAGATCATTGAAGAAAACAGTAAGATACTAAAGGCGGGTGATAAGCAATCACAATATAAACATCACAAGAAGTTCATCTCTTGTTTTATTCAATTTTTTTGTTGTTTATCCAAACACCTGATGCTAGGTTTCATGATTGGTTTAAAATCACAATATAAGCAACTCATGAACCAATTTGGACCCAAAAAGATTTAACACGTAATAGAGAACTCGTACTGGTTGCACTAATTCAAGTTCTGCATGAACAAAAACGGAAAAACTAAATCAGACATACAGCTGCACTAGACTACCTGCTCCTCTCTTGTAATTTTATGTTGTTCAGCACACAACTCTGCGCACACTCCCATTCCAAAATCATGGTAAACATCCCACAGGCCATCTTTGATCATGCCATCAATAATTTTATCATGTCCCAGCCGAGATCCCATTCTGCTAATATGCACAGAATCAGCATTGATTACATGAATACAGAATACAGAGAGGGCCAATGGTTGTCATGATTTGCTGGCATAAAACTTTTCGGGTACATTTAAGTGTTCAGCTAAATTTTTATGGTATCAAACTATTTTATACAGTTTTTTAAGGTGCAACCCATCTTACAAAAATGGTGAAAATGAGGGATGGACCACACCTGACGTAAATAAGATAATTCTAAAAATTGCAAGAACAAAAGTTTTCAGAAAGTGAACTATACTTGTAATAGGAGCTAGCAATTTTGTGGTTGCTCAGCGGAACAATGGAATTGAGGAAAATTAAGCCTATAAATTAAATGTCGCAACTAACTTTTTATGGAAATTTTACATGCCTGAGCAAGGTTTTTGTTTTTCAGCTAGAAGCCCATCAAAACAGAACAATACTGTCAAATTACCTATTTGTGGACCACCCCCAAGGGCCCCAACATTGTGCAAAATAATGGAAATGAACATTTGCAATCCTATTTGTAAGGGGAAAGAGGATGGCCTTATGCATCCAATTTTTGGGCTTTTGGCCTTATGAGGAGTAACATGCTCATAAGTATTAAAGAATTGAGTTTTCCAACAGTTCTGGATTCAACTCAAAATGATGTTATGTCTAGACAGTCTTCATCCAATGTCCAAATGCGTATAATCACTTCAATTGTGGCTGAATTTAATCTCCCCCTTATATTATCTAAGTTCATCTTTCTTGAAAGAAGGAAATAGAAAGCCAAAAAAGGTATTTGATGGTTGGCAAGAAAGCTAACCTTGTTTCAGCAAGATACTTAGGAGTATTAGACATGCTTTCCATTCCACCAGCCACGACAACATCATGAGTACCCAATCGGATAGTTTGTGCTGCAAGCATTGTTGCTGGGAGGAAGAAGATAAAGAACAACATGTCATTTGGATATCTTTTTAACAATTAGGAAGGCTGATCTGTATAGATAGAGAGCCACCACCTTTCATCCCTGATGAACATACTTTGTTAATGGTGGTACAAATCACTGTATCGGGTATACCCGCACCTAACGCAGCCTGTCTGGCAGGAGCTTGGCCTAAATTTGCACTGAGAACATTTCCAAAGAAGAGCTCTTGCACAAGTGATGGAGCAACATTTGCCCTTTTAAGAGCACCTACATAGTACCAAAAACTTGATTGTAAAACGTAATGGATAACATCTGAGTCTCAGACGAATCATCTCATGGCTGAAGAAAGGATAGAGGTAAAAGGTTGTTATCAAACGATCTTACATGCAATAGCTATAGAACCAAGCTTGGTAGCTGACAAAGATGACAGGGAACCAAGGAAGCCCCCCATTGGGGTCCGTGCAACACCGACGATGCAAACATCTGTGCCAAATTTGGTAATATGGATGAGCAAACCAACCAACTATGTTTGAAGATGAAAACTTCAACACTCCCATTAATTCAAAACAATAATTCCAAGCAAATAAATAGCTATGTTTGGTACAACACATATAACTACTAGGAATGATTGAATGTAAGAGAAATGAAATAAACCGTTCAAGCCCATATGGAAAAAATGAGATAGAAATTGAAACCTCGAGGTTTAATCAAATCTGAAGATGCTCCTGTTGCTGGGGCCATGGAGCTCTCCAAATAATCTGAAAGAAAACTAGTCAGACAGACAGACAGACACAGACATATTTACTGAGGACAGTGACGTCGATAAAAACAAAGAAAATTGGATAAGATCAAACCTAAAACAATTTTGAGAACTGGGCTGTTTAGTGATAAGAAGGCCACTGGTCAACTCAACCAACGATAACACAGCAAGAAACCTAATAGCTTGAGATTTTGTGGAGATTTTAGACAGAGGGCACCCCACTCAAGTACACCACTGATCGGATCCTGTTATTCTTACTCCTGCTGTTTCTCCGGGGTTGCGTGTGTGTCGGGGAGAGAGAGAGAGAGCTTTTAACTCCAAACGCTCTGTTCAAGTACACTATAAATAGAAGAGTGGTAAGTGCCGAACCGGAAAGCGAGCGAAGGAACGCGACGCGAGTAGTTATTGTCACTGACGTTGCACAGAGATAGAGATATGGAGTGGCGTGTCCAAATTATTGAAAAAAGTTGCAACTTTTTCCCGGAATTGAATGGATAGGAATAGGAGGCTGGAGGCGGAGGCGGAGGCGGAGGATCAGTTGCAAATGTCATGTTTTTGATCAATCAATGGTATGTTATGTTATGCCGGCAAACTCCACAAGCAAACTATTAATTTAATGATGATAAAAAAAAATTATTAATTTAATGATTATAATTTATTATATTATCAAATAAAATTATTAAATTAAATACACAAAATATTTTCCTAAGTACAAAATAATATAATGACATAGTTCAATATTTTTTTAATGTTTTCAAATATTCTTGCACTAGGATAGAAAACTATTATAAAAAAAAAATAGTGTCTATATAAATTTTTTATTGAAAATACTCTCTAAAATATAGAATACTATTCTTCCACCAGCTCCAGCCAAGTTGAGTGGTTGGCACTTGATACCCATTTCTTATCACCTTACCTCATGGGTTTATCTGTTTTTGTGAATGGGAATGAGGTAATATAACTGATCTATAATTGCCTAGTGAAACTGCTACTGCACTCCTTTAATTATCAAGAGATCAAAATTTCCTGCCCACATTATGCCACAATGGTGGTCAGCACCAACTTTACTTGTCCAAAAAAACCACATGTACACCTCTTACCTCTCTCTCACAGCAACATGGCTTTTGTCTTTTAAAGCTTTGGTGATCCCACACCCACAAGAACAAACAAAATCACTTATAATCAATTCTTCAAAAGAGGGGAGGAAAGATATCCTGAACAAGAGGCTAAACTCTAAGTACAGGTAAAACAGTGATAGCACAATGACCGAGGAAAAGCCATAAGATGTAACACACAATTAACTGTCATCGGTCCAGATATGATTAAAGGTTAATGCTACCATTACACAACATTCATATTACACCCTGCAAACATGGGATCAAATTTCACCCCAGTTAAATACAATTACAACACTCCACTTCCTACTTCAGCCACTTAGAAACACAACCACAATGCTGAGCAACCTTTGTGATCTTTTCAACTCCGACATACATGATAATAAGGTGCGTGAGGATAGTGGGATATTATGCTTCAGGTACAAACTTTTATCCAACATTTGAGAAGCCTATGCTCATCGAACCTTAATTCTACACTACTTCGATGAAGCAACAGAAGGATTGGTTAATTTGATCATTAAATGTATCTCCCCAGACTCTACTCCATTAAGCCTCAACCAAACATCCTGCACCACCTCACCATTTACCCAAGTAATGGAGCTATCCATTGCAAGACAGTTGTCACTCTCTGGGATAACCTTCCTTAACGTCGTTCCTTCAGTAGCAACCCCAAGGATCTGCCTCAATCTAGTTGCAGTGACTAATGGTTGAAGGCTGAGGTGTGCATGCCCCATCTTGTCATCTGCCTTGAAACGGTCTTTATCAAACACTTCCTGTTGAAAAAGAAATTTCGTTAGATGACATCGATTGATAAGAATGTAAACATTCCAATCATTAACATCATCAATATGACTTCATCTGCAGCGTAATTTGAAGTTCTAAATCTCAAGCACTACCTTATGTGCCATAGACAAACTAATTACCTATATAATAAAAGAAGAAGCTCCTCAAAACATATGCCCACAAACTCAAACAACCATCCAGATGGTTTGGATCCAATGGCTGATCTTACAACTTATATTTTAACCTTGGGTAATTTAAAATTTATACCTTAAACTATGTACATAATTTCTTTTGGTCCTTGAAATTCCAATTTAAACAGTTACACCCTTAAAATTTTAACCGAGTTTCAATCTAATCCTTCTATTCAGATTTATTAATCTCTTCCGACATAAAGATGTCATAGGACTTGTTCATAAGGGTACATTTGTCCAGCAAAATATATATCTCTCAAATACATTGTTATTTCTTTCTTTGTCTTACAATATCTCTCAAATTCTCACTATGTCTTTTTTTTTTTTTTGGCGAGGGGCGGGGTTTATCTTCTTTTCTAGGGGTGTTTATGGGCCAGGCCGGGCTCGAGAATTTTTTTTCGGGGCAGGCCTAGGTAGTATAAACCCAATCCTTTACCAAAGTGAGTTATCGGCCAGGCAGGACCAGGCTTCAGGTAGAGGTAGGCTACTCACAACCCAACCCGCGAGCATATTGGACGAGCATGCTCGCGAACTTTTTTATATACAACTTCATTTAAAAATAATGAATATTTTCGTAACTTAATATTTGTATAAATTATATTTTTGAATCAAAAATAAATTCAAAATAGATAAAAAAAATAATTAATAATTTTATTTTTAATTAAGAGATGAACTATATCTAATAGAATGAATACATCTCAACTAAGTTGACATCTGTATTTACTTATCTATCATTTGTATTATTCTACTCTTTAAAACTTGTATTTTTAA
>CM042188.1:27656-46312 GCA_023539305.1 Ilex asprella
CATCGTCTTCATTTTATAGCTATTTTTGGTGGGTGAATTTAAGAACAAAGGGCCTACTAAGTGAGATGGTGGTGGTATGCCTATATAGTACTGTTTTTTTTTTCAAAAAAGGAGACGAAGAAACTAAACCTTATAGATATGCAGCCATATCCCTCCCTTTAAGTCTAAGTAAACTAACTCACCCAAACTCAATTGTTAATATGAAACAAACATAAACTGTTATTCATTTTTGAATCCCCTCAATTTCGCGCACACTAACTTGCCTGTCACTCACTCTTTCCTTCCCTAATTCCCCACTAGCCCCTTTCATTTCTCCTCTCCCTTACCCAGCTACTCTCTTCACCATCTGCAACAAGTCAACAACACAACCGATTCTCCTCCCTCTTCTCTCCTCACCGTGTTGACAGCCACCCATGCTCACTGCTGCTCGACGCCACCAACAACCACGATGCCATTATCAAGCCGTGGTCGATACCATCCAGGTATGTCTTCTTTCTCTCTCTCCCCCTTTCTTTGCTCTTCTTCTTCCTCTCCCCCCTCTCACTCTCTCTTTAACTCCACCCACCCATTTGAGCACAAAAAATTCCTTGAAGCCTTCCAATAGTGAGTTATCCTTGCCAATTCTTTAGCACATAATCGCACATAAACCCATGTCCTCTTCTATCTCTCTATTTGTATTTATGTACAGATTCGTCACACAGCTCACCAGATTCACATAGAAGACACATAGCTAGATGTGGTGAAACCAGATTCACCACACGCATACCTACACTCGATTTCAATTGTGCATACAACTCACGAGATTCACACACATGACACAATGATGCCACTTGCAATGCCACCATCTGTCATTTATGAAGCACAAATATTTTGTTAGGATCGAAGTATATCATATTAGATATCATTATCGTTCAATACTCAAGAATACGTATCGGATATTCACTATACGTATTCGATATTTAATAAAATATGTGGATATTTCTATACATGGAGCAAGATCTACAATTTTTAGTTTTAATCTACACCTCTTTTTGAGTTCACATACAATACAAAATGTCCACAAAATTTTATTTGATCTTGAAGACATGACTATTTTTTAAGTATTATCTACTATTGCATATCAAAAGAGTATAAAAAAATAATTAGTTACACTATCTATAATCTTCAAAACACATATTTCTAAACCACCCAACTAGTTAAATGTTGGTTTTGTTTCATTTAATTTTTGGCATTTCAATTTGTAGATATACTATAATGAGATGATATTACACATTTTTCAAGGTAAAAATTATTAATTTTGTTTACTATTGTTAAAAAATGGGTTAATAACAGTTTTTGTCGTTAAAGTAAACATTTTTTATCAATTTGGTCCCTAAAGTATCAATTTTGTCAATTTTGTCCCTAAGTTATTCAATTCGTGTCAAAATGGACCGTTAAGTTTTTGATAGAATGATCACGTATTGGGTATGTGATATCGTCTAAAACAGTGACACATGGTCACTTCCGTAAAAAATTTAATAAATTGTCTAATTAGGGATCAAAGTGACTTGAATTAAATAATTTAGGGACCAAATTAAAAAAATTAATATTTGAGGAACTAAACTAACAAAAAATACATGTTTTAAGGACCAAAAATATTATTAATTTATAATTTTTTAAGTAGTTAGATAATAGTACAATATAAAATATATTTTGTTATAAACATATTCTCACCATTTCTGTATCTTATTTTTTGCGTATCTTCATATTCGTATGGGATTGTACTCGTATTCAGTCATCTACCGCTAGTAACGTCAGGAATGTCTCTCCGTTTTACACTTTCACACAAACACGAACTGATACACAAGCAACCTAGGGTTTTAGATTGGGTTAGGAAGGGTCGCAGTTAGAGATTGAAGTTGTAGGTCTAGGATTCTAGGGATCTAGTGTGTTTTGTGCAAGGGCCGGAACAATTTCCCAGTTGGGGAGGGGAAGCATTACCTCCACATGAAATGCAAATAGGGTCCAGGTGCTTGATAAAATGCTTAATAACAATTCTAATTTTTAAGATCATTTATAGGTAGAGACGGTGGGAAGGCCAACAAACACAACCGCATCACCAATTTACTTGAAATGAATTCCGTCAGTCCATCATCCCTTTCATTAAGGCATTGAATATTCCTATTCTGCTTTAGAGTCATGGTGATTTGCGAAGTTTCTACTTTTGCATGAAGAATGTCGAAATTTAGATTCTAAACTACGGTTCATATGTCGTGGTTATTGATTTTTAATCCCCCCAAAAAAAAAATTGATAGTAATTGTCAATACGCTTGGTACTGGGTGTTGAATACCCAGATAAATGCCAACAAAGAAGATGATGTCGACAACTTTTCAATGGGCCACTACATAAGCGAATCTACCCTTCGTTTGAGTATTCGATTTCTTTTTTTCTTTTTTCTTTGATGTACTGAATTTGCTATAATGGATGTGTTTTTGTTGGATCTGTGCCTTGATCGCATTCGGAAGCACGCTGACAACAACACTGGCTTTGGATTTTCTTGGTTTTCCATGTGGATGGTGGTGGGACTGGTTCTAGTCTTGAATCTCTGCTTCTTGAAAGGCTTTTTGTACCATTAACGGATGTATTATGGCACATAGAGTGGAGATCAGTTCATAGCCTGTTCGGAACTCCTAACGCATTCAATAGGCTATTGTACTCTTTTTCATATATTTCTTTCGAATTGCTATGAGTTTTGTGGCTTTGTGCTATCGTTTTTTTTTTTTGGGTAAGTAAATTGTATTGATAATTTGTGAAAAAATACAACCACCCTAGTGGCCAAAATATACATCTGTGAGGTATAGTCAGTCCATCTCTGCATAAAGCATTACTGGAGCAAAAAAAAAGACCAAAAGAGTCTAATCTTTAAGTAGTTCTGTTGATTGCACTGGACTTCTTTAAGATTAGGTTCTACATCATACAAAAGCAATCAAAAACAGACCACTCTTGTCAAAGTTAATCCACTATGCCAAGCACCAGGTGGAATAATTTGCCACATCTGCAAAAGTTGGAGAGTCTGGGGGGTTTCCTTACATTTGACAGTATTGATGATTTCCTTGAAAATGGATATTGCATCCTTAATCACCTTCTTAAACACTCTTCCATTTCTCTCCCTCCATAAGCCAGACTCTGGCTTCAAGGTATAGCTTTAGGCTGGTAGTTCTAAGAGATTTTCCCTTCAATTACTCTGTGCCATTGTTAAAATGTCTTCGTAATACTGTTTCTGTTATCTTCTGTTGCAGCAGTGCTGCCATTTTGTTTCTGTTTCAAAAGTCGTCTAAGTGGCCAATGGCCCAAGTTATGTGACAGTGTCCAGTATGTTCCCCTTCCTTAATCTTTGTTTGTTATTCTGACTGTTTTGGTTTTATATAATTGCATTCTTGCCAAAGATATGGGCACCAATTGCTTGCTATAATGTTGTTTGGTTTCCTGACAATTTTGCAGTGAGCTAGTGTTGCCCCTTGGGCATGCTGTAACATGGCTGGTTATACATTCAACACTTCTGTTGCAGAGGGCGAGTTTTTCCTGCATAACCAGTGTTATATTGCAATTTTTCACAATTGTGATTTGATGTTGATGTTTTGGAGATTTTTGTTTTTACCCCTCCCCGAGGTCTTTATATTTAGCTGCTTTATGCAGAGCAGGCATGCTGGAGTTAGTTGAGACTAGAAATATTTGATACATTTGTTCTGGTATGACATTGGTTGAGCACCCATATTTGTGCTACCTGTGTTGGTTGCATTATGCTTACAAATTTTTGTTACTTTTTTCGATTGGTTGCAGTCTTCATCTTCTTCTACTAGATCTTGCATGTATTTGTGTGTGAAAAACACTCTTTTCAATTTGTTATTTTATCTGCCTTATACCACTGGGGTCAATTTTGTGTTCCAAATCCATCTCAAAGCATTGAATTCAACTAAAGATTTTCACGAGTGTTGTTCTGTGGGCATGCTGTAACATGGCTGGTGGACTGAATCTTGTATACATTGAGGGCTTCTGCTACAGGGGTGTTTTTTCCTGTATAAACCAGTTTTCCTATTAGTGTTGTGTGGTAATATTTCATGAATTGTGGTATGGTGCTGATGTTCTAGGAATTTTTTGTTTTTTTCACTCTCAGAGGTCTTTATTTTGGCTGTTTTCTCTATAGCAGGCATTTTGGTGTTAGTTGGGTTTATGGGCAATATTTGATTCAGTTGATCTGGTATGTGTCAGTTGGTTGAGCACCCATATTTGTGCTACCTGTATTGATTGGCATTATGCACAAAGTTTTGATACTTATTAGATTGGTATCTGTCTTCATCTTTTTCTATTATATCTTGCATGCATGTGTGTGTATAACTTCTCTTTTCATTTTGTTATTTTATCTTCCTCTTACCCTTCTGGTTCAATTTGGTGGTTGATTCTTAATTGATGTTTTAAATCATTCTATTCAACTTAAGATTTTCATGACTGACATCTAAAGCTAAAAGCAATCCCATGGGACAAGGATTGTTGTTGAAGTGCTAATGCAGCTGCTGTTATGAAACTTTCTGGTGTTGTTCATTTAAGATGACCTGGATTCCCTCATTGGTGTATGGGGTTGTAAGACGTCCAGCTCCCTCGACTTCCTACAAACATCTTTAACTCGAGCACGGTTCTCCAAAATGAGGCATTATTTTAGAAATGCTATTTTTTATGATTTGCTACTTCTTTAGATCGTTGCTTGCCTTACTTCTAGAGGCCTTGGAACTTGTTGACTTTTACGATGCTTGGTTGTGGACACAATATAATACATAGCATGCCAATAGATTTAGATCTCACAATGATGCTAAATTCTGCAAAATACTTTGGGTCAGGTATGTGGATTTGTATTCTCCAATCCTCCTCCACTAAAGCTGTGTTTTTGGCTAAAATTCATAGCAATAATGTAAATCAAATGATATTTATTAGCAATGTTAAAATAGATTCAAGAGTCCTATCTTGTTTATTATTGTGTGCTTTTGTTGTTGAATAATTGCATTCTTGCTAATAGTATTTTCATTCTTGCTAATAGTATGTGCATTGCTTACTATTATGTTTTTGTTTTTTGTTCCTACGAATTTTGCTAATAGTGTTGCTCCGCGGGCATGCTGTAACATGGCTGGTGATCTAAATCTTGTATACATTCCACCCTTTTGTTGTAGGGGGCTTTTTTTATGCATAACCAGTTTTCTCATCAGTGTTATGTGGTAATATTTAGCAAATTTTGGAGTGGTGCTGATAAACTGTTTTATACATAGCAGGCATGGTGGTGATACTTGGGTCTATCGACATTATTTGATACAGTATTTTATGGCATGTCAATTGGTTGAGCACCCATATTTGTGGTACCTTCATCTTCCTCTGTTAGATCTTGTATGCATTTGTGTGAATAAAAATTCTCTCTTCAGTTTGTTGGTGCTACTATGGTTAATCAAATTTTCAGCAGATTGGAAGCAAAAAAAGATATTTTTTTTTTAAAAAAAAAAAAAAAAGCTTAGATACCTCAAATCATTGTATTCGACTTAAGATTTTCATCAAGATAATGCAGCTACTGTTATGAAACTTTTTGGTGCTCTTCATTGAAGATGGACTGGATTCTGCTGTTGGTATATGGGGTTGTCAGTCATCCAGCCCCCTCCACTTCCCATAACATCTTTAACTCGCACACTGTTATCCAATATGTAGAGACACTCCCATAACTTGTTCGACAGTTGTTCTTGCTTTTGAGTTGCTATTTTCCTTTATTGTTGTTTGCCTTACTTCTGGAAGCCCTGGAACTTGTTGACTTTCACGACACTTGGTCGTGGACACAGCATAATACATAGTGTGCCCTACATAATGTCAATATGTTGGTAGTACGTGGATTTGTTTTTCCAATCTTCCTGTTCTAAAGTTGTCTTTGGCTAAAATTCATAGCGGTGTCTTTGGCTAAAATACATAGCAATAATGTAAATCAATTGATATTGGTTAGCGATGTTCAAATACACCCAAGAATCCTATCTTATTTGTGTACCTTTGTTAGTGAATAATTGCATTGTTGGTAATAGTATGGGCACTCTGCTTTTTATAATGTTTTTTTTTTGCCAGTGAATTTTGTAGTGGCTGTGGTTGTTTCTCTGTGGGCATGCTTTAACATGGCTGGTGGTCTCAATCTTGTTGTGTACATTTAACACTTTTACTGCAGGTGGCATTTTGTTTCCTGCACAATCAGTTTTTGTATCAATCTTGTGTGGTAAGTACTCGGAAATTGTGGTGTGGTGTGGTGTGGTATGGATTTTCTAGGGATTTTTGGTCTTCATCTTCTCCGAGGTCTTTGCTTTTAGCTATAATCAAAAATAGCAAGCGTGGTGTTGTTAGTTGGGTTGATCGGCTATATTTTTTTTAGTTCCTTTCAGTATGCCAATTGGCTGAGCACCACTTTTTGTGCTAGGTGTTTTCGTCGGCATGGTACGTACAGTGATCTCATTAGATTGGTTGTTGTCTTCATCTTGTTAATGCTAGATTTTGCATACATTTTGGTGGGTACAAATGTTTTTTTAATGTTTTTTTAGTAAGTACTGTAATGGTTGATCATATTTTCAACAGATTGGAAGCAAATGTTTTTTATCTGCCTCACAGACCATTTAGGCAATTTGTTGGTTGACTTTCCGATCTATTTCTTCTCTCCTGATTTTTTTTTTCATGCAAAAGAAATAAGAAAGAGTAGTTTTACTAGGCTTGTCAACTGTGTCAGGTTAAATGGGTTTGTGTCGAGTTTTAGCTGGTTCAAGTGAAAAATTATTCAACATATACACAATTCGTTTAATGAAACGAGTGGAAATCTACAAACTGAACATGACTCGTTTATTAAACAAGTTATATGAAACGCTTCGTTTAACCCTTTTAATAAACGAACCGTGTTGGATAGAGTCGGGTTAGCACGATAATCCTTTTAACCCGCAATCTGTTTAAATTTCTGCATAACTAATTAATAAAAATTCCTACGAATTAATTAGCAAGCTAACACAAAAATATGACATTTAATGATACCAACCCACATTAGAAAACTAAATTATAATTATAATTAAATTTAATTGGTCAAAATAATTATAATTATTAAATTGGATAAATTATTCTGACTAGGAAAAAATTAAAATAATTATTTATTTATTATGATGTTAATTTTATTTAAACGAGTAAACATGTGATACATGGGTTGATGATATATCTCACCGGAACATGACCCGTTTGTTAAGCAGGTTTACTCGTTTACTGCCTATACCCGTTATCAAACTCATTTAACTCCGTGTCAATTCGTGTCGGTTACTTGTGTTGTGCTTGTGTTGCATTTTGACAGAACTAGCTTTAACATTTAAAAACATCTATATTTATATCTATATATATCTATATCTATACTACTTATAAATGCCAGCATATTTGAAAAAAAATTTGATTTTCTATTTCATCCCTATTTAGCCCCACATATATATATATATAACATAAATGTGGGCATATCTATACTACTTTAAAATGTCGCTATACTTGAAACATATTTTTCCCAATTGTACCCTCTAACAATAAAAATATTACATTCTTAGTTTTTATTGATGTTTAATCTTTTGTTAATGATAATCTAAAATCAAGTTTAACCATTCAAATTGTTAAACCTTACAAATTCTGCAATAAGTATTCATCTCTCCTATGTCCATTATGGTCTCAATGGCTCTCCTCTCCGTTATGAAAACAAGAGCTTACAAGGAAATAATTATGAGGTCGTGGTTTATGTAATAGGACCCTTAGGTTTCCATCCATCATATTGCACTCCAAGCACTCTTAACATAAATTAACTTCACTTGTTGATTTATTGTGATCTTGTTTTTTTTTTCAAGTTTCTGGCTCTTTTCTTCTTGATTCAATGTTCAATTTAACAGTTCTCAAATGTTAAGTTTTGATTTTGTTCTATTTCTTGAATAAAATAAATCATTTGTGTACTCTACCTATAATTCAACTTCCATTATTTCTTGAGTTTTTCTTCTTTTATTTCTCTGTCCTATTTTTCCAAACAAAAGATTGAATAATAATAAATACATCAGTTGCTTGATTAATTATCCTACTTAATTACCTACAATATGATTAAGTCATCTTAATCCCTCCACAATAATAATGCAGGATCCTTTCATCTCCCTCAATGTACATTTAATGGGATTTGATTCTGTACTTTTTTCTAAATTTTCTCTGTCTTGTATCGATATATTAGAAATTTCAATTTGTTTCTGGTATCTATTTGGAGTACATGGCCGATTTACTTTTTAATTTTGTGTTATAAATTAATTTCAGTTGATTTTTTAAATAAATATCATTTGGTTTGTTCATTGAAGTTTTATTCAAAGAGAATGGAAAGTGGCTTTGAGAATCAGATAGTCTTAGATTCAACCATGGATGAATCTCTAATGGATAGAAGATTCATTATAGTTAACTAAACCTCAGTAGATGATACTACTAAAAACGCACCCCTTCATCTTCTCTCTTTGTTTTTTTATTACTGGAAATGCACCCCTTCATCTCTCGCTCTATTATGTACTTAACAATCGGTTGTCATCTACTTAACAACACATATGATGGAGGTTTGACAATTGGTGGCTTTAGAAGAATCCTGAAATGGTCCATGTGCAACACACATATCCACCAACTAGTGTGAAAAAATATCGGCATATGTGAAAAAATTTTGATTTCCTATTTCATTCCTATTTAATACTATTAAATCAATCATGCCCCTCATATCTTTATTAGTGTCGTTATTTTCCTTCCATATCCTATCAAAACTCTTCTTATCATATAGCATTAAGTTTCTACCCTTCGCTCTTTTTATTCTTATAGCTTTAGGTCTTCAATTACAATAGTAATTTTAATAATTTCAATTACTTTATAATATATGTATAGATTAATAACTATGTTTAGCAAAAAATTAAAATAAGAATTAATTCTCCAACTCTGGAACACTTTGGTGGTTGACTCCTCTCAAATCATGAGTGTCATCTGAAACTAAAAGCAATCCCATGGGACAAGGATTGTTGTTGAAGTGCTAATACTGCATTTATGAAACTTTTTGGTGTGTTGTTCATTTAAGATGAACAGGATTCTGTCAGTGGGGTATGGGTTTCCAATTCCTTCACTTCCTACAAACATATTTAATTTGAGCACTGTTTCCAATATGTTGAGACACTCTTGTAACTTGTTTGACAACGGCTTATTGTTTTTGAGTTTTTATTTTTTATGATGTATTTGTTATTTGTTTAGATTGTTCCTTGCCTTACTTCTGGAGACACTGGAACTTGTTGACTTTTCAATGCTTGGTTGTCGACAAAGCATAATACATAGCATGGCAACAGACATAAATCTCAAAATGTTGGTAAGTTCTACCAATTACTTTGGGCTAGATATATGGATTTGTTTTCTCTCGTCCTTTTTTATAGCCGTGTCTCTGGCTAAAATTCATAGCAATATTGTAAATCAAACTATATTAGTTAGCAAGGTAATTAACTCTAATTAATGTATAATTGAATTATGTTCATAGGTCAATTGTGTTAGTTAAACAAGTTAAAAGGGTCAAAATAAGTCAAATTAGGGTTAGTGCGTAAATTAGGGTTAATGCATTAATTATTATTTTTTTCAGGGTTTTGAGCATAAAAGTTACAAACTACGGGGGAACCAATTGTCAAAGCTCAAAACACAGGGGGATCAAAGTATACTTCAAACATCAAAATTTCAACCCAAGCTGCCAAACAAGACTTTCACCCCTCCTTATTGCCTATAAATACATTCCCTTGGAACTTGTTAAAGATCATCTTTTGGAAGTGGAAAAAACCCTCTAAAAGTAATTAGATTTCTTTTACTTCATTATTAGTTTCATTAGTTTCCATTGTAAAAGCTTCTTTCTTCACATAGAGGAGTGAATATCTCTCACATTTCTAGCTCTCTTGTAGCCTTGAAAGGTGGGTAGTGTTTCACTCATTCTTTGTCGAAGATAGGCTTATTGTATAATATACGTTATCTTGTAATTTCTCTACTTGGGGAGATGAGAATCACTCACTTTTCTTGTTTGCTCAAAGTCATGAAGGGTGAGTAGTTTCTCATTCGCTCTTTAATAAGAGGTGATGGACATGTATAAATCATTCAGAAGTTATATTTGTGCATTTCATTTATGCTTAACGTTTTATCTTTTGATTGTTTATTGAATGATTGAATGCATCTAGCAAAGTTGAGGTACTTCATACAATTATAAGTCTCTCCTAAGAGAAGTTAACTCTTGACATAGGAGGATTCATCGGTTCCTTGCAAGTACTTAAGCTAGTTCTTCATGACAATTTTTCAATCTTCATTATTATTATGCTCTAATTAAGAATGGAATATTATAACAGTTGTTGGATGATTTGTAGAATTACTTGTTTGGTTGTAGACGGGTTGAGTCTCGGCACTGACAATTCTTGTAAATCTCTACAAAGACATTGGAACTATGCTCTTAATTTTCACAGTCTATCTTTATCCTTCAATTAACTTGTTATTGACATAGGGGTTAATTGAACTGTCAAGCACAAATATAACAACCGGATGATTGACTACATCCAGATCCTCGAGCTAAAGGGTGACTCTTTCATTTAAAAGAATCTTATATTCTATCCAAGAAACTCTATAATCATCATAACTTCAAATTTCAAAGGTTCCGATCACTTCAGTCTCTGTCACTAATTATTTCAAAACACCAATAGTAGTTTCATGTGGATTCGACTCCGGACTTAATTGGATTATAACTATAACTTGACCATCTACACTTGGGTGTACACATTTCGGATTAAGTCACAATGTTCAAGTACACCAAAGAATCGTAATTTATTTATTTTTTGTGTGCTTTTGTTATTGAATAGTTGGATTCTTCCTAAATAGTTGGGGTACTGCTTCCTATAATGTTCTTGTTTTGTTTCTATGAGTTTTATAGTGGCTTGGGTTGTTTTTTGTGGGCACCAAATTATTTGCTATAATGGTATTTGTGGCTGAGTTCTTTAGTGGCTGGTGTTGCTGTGCGGACATGTTGCTGTAACATGGTTATGGTCTAAATCTTGGTTACTTTCAACACTTGTGTTGTTTTCCCGTCAGTGTTATGCGGTAATATTTAACGAATTTTGGTGTGGCAGGTGGTGTTGATGAACTAGGGTTTTCACACTCTCGGAGGTCTTTATTTTTAGCGGTTTTATACATAGCAGTCATATTGGCTTTAGTTGGGTCTATCGGCAATATTTGATACAGTTGTTCTGTTATGTCAATTGGTTGAGCACCCATATTTGCGCTCCCTATGTTTGATTGACATTATGACTTACAAATTTTTGGTTAATATCGCAAATCATTGTATCAAATGTCATTTCCTTCGTCCATGAGGTTTTCATCAAGGTCAACTAAAGCTAAAAGCGATCCCATGGCACAAGGATTGTTGTTGAAGAGAGCTAATGCAACTGCAGTTGGAAAACTGTTTGGTGTCATTCATTAACGATGAACTGGATTCTGTCACTGGTGTATGGGGTTGTAAGTCATCCAGCTCTCTCAACTTCCCATAAAGATTAAATTCTTATTTTAAGCAGTGATTTTCGATATTTGGATACACTCCTATTACTTGTTTGGCACAGGTTTCTGATGTTGCTACTTTTTAGATGGTTACTTGTCTTTCTTTTGAAGGCCCTGGAACTTGTTGGTTGCTGACCATCCTTGGTTGTGGACATGGCATAATACCGAGCATGCCAATAGATTTAAATCTCAGCAGGACAGTAAGTTCTGCCAATTGCTTTGTGTCAGTACATGGATTTGTTTTCTCCAATCTTTCTTCTCTAAAGTCGCATCTTTGGCTAAAATTCATAGCAATAATGTAAAACTAATGATAGCAGTTAGCAATGTTCAAATACACCCAAGAAAAAGGAATCCTATGTTTATTGTTGTGAGCTTTTGTTTTTGAATAATTGCATTCTTATGCTAGATTTTGCATGCATTTTTGTGGGTAAAAATGCCACTACTCTTGTTTTTGTGAGTGCTGCAATGGTTGATCATATTTTCAGCAAACTGTCCTTTATCTGCCTCGCAGATTCAGGCTAGTGGTTGACTCCTTGATTCATTTCTTCCCTCTCCTGATTTTGTGTTTTTTAAAGCAAAAGAAAACAAGAAAGATTAGCTTTAACATCTCAAATCATTGCATTAAATGACATTTCCTATATCCAGAAGGTTTTAATCAAGGTTAACTAAAGATAAAAGCCATCCCAGGATTATTGGTGAAGTGCTAATATAGCTGTTGTTAGAGATACTTTTTGGTATGTTGTTCATTGAAGAAGAATTAGATTCTGTCATTGGTGTATGGGTTAATTTGTAAGTCATCCAGCTCCCTCCGCTTCCCATATACATCTTTAACTCTTATTTCTAAGCTCTTTTTCAATAGTTTTAGACACTCCCACAACTTGTTCTACAATGATTTATTATTTTGGAGTTGCTAATCTTTTTTAGATGGTTGCTTGTCTTTCTTTCTTCTTGGAGGTCCTGGAACTTGTTGACTGCCCACGATACTTTGGTTGTGAACACAGCATGATGCAGACAATTAGATAAATGAAGCAAGCCAGGTTGGGTTTATGGCGAAGTTTCTTTTCAGAAAAGCAATTTCTACTATGTCCCTTCCTGCTGGAATAACCTTCTTGTTGGGTGATGCAGATTTTATGAGGAATCTGCAAAGATTATGGCTTTACTGAGAAGAGTCATTTGCTGCTGGTAGTGCCTATATTGCTGGAAGTAGCTGATCCATAAAACATTAAAGTTCCAAAATTAGAACCCACCCACACAGACACAAATAGGTTACTATTGAACTAGTTTTCTTTATCTTTTTTTTTTTGGTCATTATAAGGCTAGTTTGTTAATTTCATTATAATGCACCCAGCTTGTAGATGGCCTCATTTAGAACCACCAAGCTTGGATTTGGTATGAGTAATGCTACATGGACTTAAAAATTAGACTTAAAAACTAAACTTGATAATCACAACCATAGTTATCAAATCGTGTACTGGAAGGCGTATCGTTTTTTAAAAATAGTGTATCGTATCGTGTATCGTAAGATACGGTGCAATTTTAAATAAATAATAAAAAATATATATATACCTTTGAAAAAAAATCATACATTCATAAAAACATATCATTTCATTAATACTTCACCAAATATTCAAGTCATCAACATAGTCCACAATATTATAATTCAAAGTTCACAACCATAGTTCACTAATTTAAACTTCAAACACCAAAAAGACTTTTAATCCAATTTTCTAATATCCATTTTGAACTCAGTCTTCAATTTCAATTGAAAATGCATCATTATCATTGTGATAGGATGCCAACAAGTCTTCACTTCCTTCATCTTCAACTTCTTGTATTTGTTCATCCTCATCATCATCTTCATCTTCAAGTTGAACTATTTGCTTCCCTTTTTTTTTGTTTAAAGAAAGATTTCTAGGCCTTAGAAAACAAGCAATACAAAATATAAAAAAAAAAAAAAAAATTTAAGTAATGGAGAAAAAGCAAAAACAACTACTACATTTTAATTATATACTATTTACTTCTCTTTCTCTTTTTGCTAGTCCTTTCTTGAACCTCAAAACATTCACCAACATTCATCCAAGTAGTGTTCTCAGGAAGGAGTGCATCTTCTTTTTTAGTGATCCACTCATCTAAGAGAGAAATAGGATCATAGGAATCACCCTCTAGTATTCTCTTTTGGTGTCTTGCCTCCAATCGAAGATTGTACTTCACAAACACAAGTGCACTTAATCTTTGTTGTTCTAATCGATTTCTCCTCTTAGAGTGCATCTGGTCAAGGATCGAAATTTCGTTTCGAAGTACCGTTTCGGTCAGTTCAAAAACGGAAACGTTTCGGAAACGCAGAAAAAATATGGAAATACAAATACAATTCATTTATTTATAAAGATAAGTTAAATAATTGATTAATTAAACATATTTATTAGGTTAATATCCACTTATACAAGAATAAATTTAAATTTGAGGGAAAAAAAAACCTGACATAAGACGAAAATCACTTAAATTAGTTATTGGGTATTAATATAATTACATGGGGTATTAACTATTAAATGTAATTACAATGGGGTATTAAATAAAATTATATGGGATATTAAATATAATTATATGGTGTATTAAATATAATTATATGGGGTATTAAATGTAATTACAGTAGGAATTAAATGTAATTACAGTAGGAATTAAATATAATTACAGGGGTATTAAATATAATTATTCCTACTTATGGACACAAAAAAAAAGGCAGAAGATAGATAGAAGGCAGAAGACGCACATTTGACCACAACGACTCATCAGACAGATAGCCAAGGCGATAGAGAGGAGGTGACCTGCGACGAGCGATGTCAGTGCACAGAGAGAGAGAGAGGCGTATCGCGTATCGTTTTTCCTCCATATCATGACGTATCATACGATACGTATCGCGTATCGTATGATACTAACAACTATGATCACAATCATTGAATAGGCAGTGGGTCCCAATAAATGTTGGGATTTATAGTAAAATTAATGGTTGTAATTATAAAGTCTAATTTTTAAGTCTATGTGGCATTGCTCATTTAGCTTTCCTGAGGTTCTATATTGCATCTACTTGGCAGTTCCCTTGCTCTTTGCACCACTTCTTGTTTCTCTTGCTGCTGCCACTGTTGCTGCCTCTGCCTCTGCCTCACCACCTCCCTTATGTCTAGGGGTGTTAATCGAGTCCTTGTCGAGCCTAATTTACACATAAACGAGCTGGCACGTTTAACTATTTACTTATAAACGAGCGTAAAATAGTGTTCAAGTTCGGCTTGATTAACAGTCCTACTTATGGCCTTGCATAGGCACAGCTCGTCGATGTTCTCCAATTGCTCACAGCACTGTCGGAATTATTGTTGTTGTTGTTGGTTTGTGACCATCCTCGGTCCCAATTCGTACGGCCTTCCTTGTGATAAGTATTTTTCGCAGTCACGGAGTGGTTGCCTTAGGATTTGCTCGCGACCAAGGATCAAAATTTCGTTTCGGTGCATTGTTTCGGTCACTTAGGAAATAGAAACATTTCGATGTATTTTGGAAATGTTTCGTCCCGTTTCTAAAACAAAATAAAAAAATTTAAGAATTATTTTTTCAAAACATTTGTGAAAATATACCAAAATATCTTGAAATACCTTTAAAACATTCCGAAATAATTGTACAAATACATTGAAATATAACAAAATATTTCGAAACATTATGGAACACCTCGAAGTATTAGAATTTCGATTTTATCATTGATTCATTTCGGTCTCCTTGAAAACGGAAACGTTTTGGATGTTTCAACCATAGTTATCAAATTGTGTATCGGAAGGCGTATCATTTTTTAAAAATAGTGTATCGTATCGTGTATCGTAAGATACGGTGCAATTTGAAATAAATAATAATAAAATATATATATACCTTAGAAAAAAAATCATACACTCATAAAAACATAGCATTTCATTAATACTTCACGAACTATTCAAATCATCATCATAGTCCACTAATATTATAATGCAAAGTTCACAACCATAGTTCACGAACTATAATGTAAGATTCAGAAATTTTGATACAAAAAAAAATATTTGACTTTGTAAATAAATTAACATAATTTCTTCTACTGCACAGGACCACATGTTTGTTGGAGTACTTGCTTAGCCCAAAACGACGTCGTTTCGTAAAAAAAAATCAGTCTGCCTAGCCCAAAATGACGTCGTTCTGTAAAAAAAAAAAAAAAAAATTGCACATACCGATACGTATCGTATCGTAAAAACGTATCGTGTATCAGACGATACAACGCAAAAACAATACAGAACTACGATCTGTATCATTTTAGCGCTGTATAGTGACGTATCGTACAATACGTATCGCGTATCGTACGATACTAACAACTATAGTTTCAACCGTTTCAAAACAATATTTTGATCCTTGCTCGCGACATCTCTATTGGGAGCCATGGGGGTTTTCTGCCTCAATGGTGGTGGTCATAATGGTGGTCCGGTAAGTGAGTGCTTGGGCAAGGGATAAAAGGGCTACGAGGAGAGCAGCTAGGATTGCAAGCTTTGCCATTGTTGTTAGATATGGTAAGAGCTGGGTGAGGAGGTGATGGTAGTGGTGCGGCATATTTTTATGGTTGATTTTGGGGTTTGCATGGCAATTACGTGGAGGATGGTGGCCTTAGGCAGATGGGTGGCTTTGGCAGGGGATTGAAGTGGCTGAGTTCATGCTTCCACACAAATTGACATGGAAATACTGCCAACAGGTTAGGTTTGGCTTTAGAACTCCTTTCAAGCTTTATGAATTTTATTCAGTCTTCACTGAGTTGGTTCCTTATTTCCCCACTAATAGATCTCAAAGAGTTACATTGTTATTGTGTTTGGCTACTGGTGATTCTTTATTCCTGTTCAATAATGACATTTGGCTACTGGTGTAGAGATGCCGAAATCCACTCTCTCATGCAAGTCCTCTTGTTAGGATCCTTTCACGTTACCGAGAACCACGTTTCAAAAAAATAAAGTCGCCTGGGAGCTTTACCTGGACTAACTAATAAAAGACCTCTGTTTTAAGGTAATGAGTTTTTTTTTTGGTTTTTGCTTGGAAGAAAAGTTGTACAGGGAAAGGAATGCATAAAAAAAACTGATGACTGAAACTAAGCAATGTTACTTCTGTCTCCATGAACATAATATCTGGTATGCTGTGGAGAGTTCCTGCTTCCAAAGCTTCATTAAAATGCATGGCTAGATCCCATTTTGCCAAAGAGTGTGCTGCCAAATTAGACTCCCTTGGAGTATGATTCATGCCTCAATCTGGATGAGACAACTAGAACTTCTTGATATCCTGAATTATATGGAAAATGGACTAGTGGACCTTAGTGTGCTCAAGCATTGCTGCATGGATGACGCTTTGTGAATCACCTTCCAGAGTTACATAAGCCCATTTCCTTTGATATGCCCATGTTGCTGCCATTCTAGCTGCTGCCAATTGAAGCATGAAACATGATTTAGTTGGGATTTATAACATGTACTTATGCTTTGGAAATGATGTCGTGGGTTGAAAGGGGAAGAAAATGAAACCGTAGTTGCCATGGATGAGGTTTATTAAGCTTGATTTGGTGGGTATGTGAAACCTTGGATTTTAAAGCTTGAGAAGGATCTGGGTTTCTGGGGTCAAGGAAGCTGATTTTAGGATCAGCTTGAGCTAATTTGGATGTTTGGTTGGTCAAAAGTAAAGTTGAAAAACTCTATTTGAACATTATGGTGGAACCGAGGCTTTTGAGCTCAATTTATTTCAAACTTGAAGAAGAAGACAGAAAAGCTCCTCGACAGAACATGGGCCAAATGCTTCAGCCTCTTAGAACGCACTAATCTCATAAACCTCACCAATGGATTCTCTGCATATATCAACTTAAACCCCGTAGCATCTGATGCTTTATGCCAAATCCAATGAACATAACTACAATTCACAAAGTGATGCTGAATTGTTTGTTCCCCTCGCTTACACAAGGCACATTGACTTGAAACCGCCACACCAATATGTTTTAACCTATCATCACTTGGAAGGGCGTGCCTAAGCATTTTCCAGGCATGAAATTTCATTGATGGGGATGCTTCCTTCCTCCATATTGCAGCTGCAACCTCGTTAAACTCCCTTCTCAACCTAATTTTTTCCCAAGCCGACTGAACAGTAAACACACCAGAACTTGACAATAGCCAAGTTTCTACTCCTCGAACAAATGATTCCTACTCCTATCAATAAGGTTTTGCTTCTTAATGCTATTATAGGAAAGTGTGCTCCTTGATGGGCAAGGCAATTGAAGGTCGTCATGTGTCTTGCCCAACACATCACATGCCCTTGCCTAGCGATATGACGTGACTAAGGCTGTTAATCGAACAAGTCCCAGCCGATTTCGAGCCGAGCTTGAAAAACCTGATTATTAATCGAACTTAAAAATTTGTTCAAGCTTGGCTCATTTAGGAAACGAGCTGAGTCTGAATGAGTTGAACCCGAGCCGAGCGCGAGTATTTGCACATAAACGAGTCGAGTCTGTCGAGTTTGAGCCGTGCTTGTAAAAATTGTTTTCTAAGCGAGCTTAAAAACTTGTTCAAGTTTGAGCTCGTTTAGAAAATGAACCGAGCCTGAATGAGCTGAATCCGAGCCGAACTCAAGGCAAACTCGAGTAGCTCAGTTTGATTAACAGCCCTAGACGTAACTTTCCTTCTCTCAACCCCAACCGGGTGCATGTCAAGGACAAGTCTCTGTGTCATGGTGCTGGGGCCGGATTTTAATTAATTAATTTTAAAAAAAAGCTTTATTTTAAAAAAAATATTCAAAAAAATGGAAAAAAAATTCATATTTTTTCACTCGAGCATAAATGATATTTTCACATTGTTATTGATAATTTGTGAAAAAAGTATTTTTTTTAAAATAAATCTTTATTATGACTCCTCGAACAAATGATATCTACTCTTGTTACTAGTTTTGCCTCCTAATGCTATTATAGGGGGAGGTACTTAGAGGTGTCTGTGGGGGGTAACAAGAGGGC
>CM042188.1:57224-72643 GCA_023539305.1 Ilex asprella
CGGAGGTCTCGGTAAAATTTCAAGTCGATCCGATGGCCGGATCAGAGTGAGGATAAAAATAATTGTTTTGGACTCCGAGGCCAATTTGACCCAGTTTTAGGATGATTTTGAAAAAATAAATTTTATATTCATTCTTAGGTAGGTTATTTTAGTATGTGTATGAAATTTCATTGAAAAATAGCATCGTTTTATTTTTTGCTATTTCGGATTGAAAAGCAGCGCAGGATAGGGTTTCTCAATTTTCGGATCAGTCGAATCTTTTCAAATTCATTTTGAAATCATGTATTACATTATTTATGAATTATTAACATATTTTAAAATTTATGATTGATGATTTTGAATTTTGGACTGAAAATTATAGATCCGGATCAAGGTTTTAAGTGCGGTAACACATAGTGGTCCGAAACAATGTATTGGTTTGAATTAGTTAAGATATTTTTTATTTGATACTCATTTGCATTAATTCATGTGTTAACTGTTAAGGTCGGAGGTTACTACCTCGATTACACCTAGGGATCGAGCACAAAGCTAAGTGGTGTGTTGATTGGCGATGACAGGTGAAGTGTACTGCTTCATAATACTTGGAAATAAAAGTATATGATATATCAAGTTATTCTATTATATGTGAGAAATCAATTTTGCCGAATTGATTTGAGTTGAGTTGCTTAAACTATGAATCAAATATATTTTGTTAAAAAATGTGATTTATTGAAAAGCTTGTGGTTTGTTAAAAAGCTTGTGATTTGAGTAGTATCCACTGTGCTAGAGTTGTTGATAGCTCGACATGGCTTACATGTTGTTGATTTGGACACTGCGCAATTGTCGTGAAATAGCTCGGCATTGCATAAATGTTGTAGATAGCTCGACATTGCTTAAATGTTGTTGATAGCTCAACATTGCTTACATGTTGTTGATAATCTGACATTACTTAAATGTTGTTGTTGACTCATAGCACATGTGGACTATTTATTATGTTGTTATATTGGCAGAGATTATGAGATTTCAAAGTGAGAAGAAAACACTTTGATTTTAACGTTCTCCTCAGATTATGAAATATTTTGGTGAAATGATATTGATCCATATTTTTTATCTTTCCATTTATTATGATATGCAGTACACTCAAGAAAATTATTGGTTTCAGGATGCCGAAGTCTAGAGTGAGGTTCACTACTGCACTAGCATGGTAGAGATGGGGGGAAAAACTAAGAAATCTTATTATGTTCATACTGTACAGGAGTTTCTGTTTTCCTTATTGGTTGTTGTAAAGGGATGGAATCCCTAATCCTATATTTTGGCAAAAAGGGCACCGTTGTGTACTCGATATATAGTTTTCTATTTTGATTGTGGTATTAGGTGACATTATTGATTTTTAAATGCATTACTGCATTAGACACGCAGGTATCGCCACGTGTTGAGTTACGCTTCCATATCTTGGAAACTAAAGAGGGTCCCTCGGGATTGGGTGTGACAAAGGGGAACACTACTATACCCTCAACTTATTTTTCGGTATTATACCGAAAAGTAAGTTGGTCTGTGTGTGTTACATGTGGCTTTTTAAAACCGGTTTCAACGATATGTTATTGAACCATAAAAATTGTTACCAAATAGTGGTAACTAGCTCAAAAATTGTATCTTATCCCCAAAACTTGTAACCCTAAAAAATATTGTAATCTGACCCAAAAAATTATAACATACCAATAAAATTTAAATCAAATCCATAAAAGTTATAACTCTAGAAAAGTTGTAACCCACCATTAAACTTGTACAACATCCAAAAGAGTTGTTGTTATACCATAAAAGGTATAATCCCAAAAAAGTTGTATCTCATCATTAAAGTTGTACTCCCACCCTCAAAGAGTTATAATTATACCATTAAAGTTGTTACCCACCAAAAAGTTTGAAACCAAATCTACAAAAGTTATAACTCAAGGAAAGTTGAACCCTCCATTAAAATTGTACCACATCAATAGAGTTATACCTCATCCAAAAGAGTTGTACCACACCCTCAATAGAGTTATACTCAGATCCAAAAAAAATTGTAATCATCCATTAAAGTTGTACCACATCCAAAAGAGTTAAACTCTATCCATTAAAGGTGTACTCACATCCAAAAGAGTTGTAATTCTACCGTTAAAGTTGTACCTCATCCATTAAAGGTGTACCCACATCCAAAAGAGTTGTAATTCTTCAATTAAAGTTGTAACATATCAATTGAAGGTGTACCTATCCAAAAGAGTTGTAATTCTACTATTAAAGTTGTAACCCTCAACTATTTGATTAGTTTCAACCCAATTATTAATCCAATTATTAAGATCAGTTATATATTTAAGAAAAAATTATTTTACTTTGCCCCTACGTATTTTCTTTGCAAAAAAATAATCAAGGTAATGTGGGATAAAAATATTACTTGAATGTGAAATATAGGGAATAAAATGAAAATATTGTTATAGTTTAGAGGTGACCGATCCTGGTGTGTAATTACATTTACTTATCCTATCATATTACACTTTTATCACTTTGATATTACACTTTTATCCTAATCTTACAGAAGAAGTCGATCGGAGTCATCGTACCATTCCATACACAAGACCTGCGAGTTTGTATCAGGCAGATTTGGAGGGGGAGAAGCAAAGAAGAAGGTCATCCTCTTCAACCACAACCAATTCGATTTCACCTATTTCACGCCTTCAATCGATTTCACCTATTTCACGCCTTCAATCGATTTCACCCATTTCACGCCTTCCTGATTTCATGGCAATTCAATTTCACCCATTTCACACCAATCAAGCATTGAACCTAACCCTATGATCGATTTCAAGAACAAGTGAGTGAACCCTAACTCCAAAACCCTAACCCTAACTCCAAAACGCCTTTGATTTCAAGCATTCAAAATTCCTTTGATTTCAAGAAGAACAAGTCAGTCAATCGATCGTTTCCAAACCCTAACTCCAAAACGCTTCAAATCTCATTGTAAGTAAGTATTCTATAACATATGACTGTGTGTGGTCGTTGTTACTTTGAGCGTGTGTATGCGAAGAGTCTGGTGTGTGTACGTCTGTAAGGATGTGAACTGTTCCACATGTCAACTCTTCCATATTTATTTTCTCGTATGAATACCATATGTGTAGATTTATTATGTTTGATTGGGTATGTCCCTTTTTTCTGGTAATATAAACAGAATTCAACAGAAATTTGATGGAAACAAAGAAGAAGAGGAAGGCTGAGTATCGGCCAAAAGTGGATAACACTTGTTATGGTGGAATTGAGAAAATGAAGAATAAACAGGTTGGTGATCACTTCAATTGTCCAAAACCTCCAAATGTGATTCATTCCTCCAGTTGTCTAATCTAAAACAAACTAAAAATGTTGATCACTCCTCATATCTTCCAAATTTGGTAAGTTCATCCAACCCAAATTTGGTAAGTTCATCCATTCCAGTAAATCTTTTCTTCCCTTTCTTCAACAGAAATAGTGAAGAGCTTTATCATACTCGATTATGCCATAAGCTTGTGTTACTAGAGCGTAGTGTTCAGCTGGATAAGATGACAAATGTAAATTGTGTTGTTATTTTTATTTTTCGACATTGGAATTCTATAGTAGAAATAGATAAGAACGATAAAGCTTATCATAGATTAGTTAGGATATTTTATGCAAATATGCATGATATTGAGAAGGAATATCTCAAGTTTAAATCTTATATGAAGAATGTACATTTTGAAGTAAACCCGGATTTGATTTCAAAGATATTGAAGGTTCACTCGCCCTTCATTAGTGAGAATAAGGTTACATACCCATATAAAAATCTCAATGATAAACCTACGACCGAGGATATTGCTACAGAACTTTACGGTAGACCTATTACTGTGAAAATAAACACATTTTATCAAAGAGATCTCACTGCCAATTATAGGGTTTTAAACCTTATAGTGGGATGTAATATTAATTTGAGATGACACAATTCGGATTTTGGACTTGATAGATCTCATCTCTTCTATGTCATTGGAAAGGGGATAAATATAGATCTCTCTTATATAATATTTTATGAAATTGTTGCGGCGTTTGACCTTGAAGATAAGCGAAAAAGTCTCTCATTCCTCGTCTTAATTTCAAAGATCATGATGTATTATGGAGTTATCATTCACCGAACCGACACTTATAAGTCTCCTATAAGTCCATTTGCTAAATGCACATTAAAAAAGAGTTTGGCACAAACCGATTCATATGATCCAGATCCACTGGAGACATATGTGGCAAGTACTTTTGGAGGGAATAACAATATGCTTGTACAAATGCTTAAACATATTTTGGCAAACCAAGATGAGTGGCAAAAAGAAATGAAGGAGTCTCTCGAGCAAATCCGTGAATACACAAAAGAGTCTCTCAAGCAGCTCAATGATGACACCAAGGAGTCTCTCAAGCAACTCCGTGAAGACACCAAAGAGTCTAAGAAATAGTTGGAGATTAAATTGTTGACTCAAAAAAAATGAGTAGTACTTAAATTTAGTTGTTAGATTGTAGATAACATCTTAGTTGTTGAATTGTAAATTTTACTATGTAATTTTGTTGATGGTATGTAAATTGAAAGTGGATGTTATGGTATTTTGTTAATGGTATGTAAATGCAAAGTGGATATCATGGTGTTTTGTTGATGCTATGTAATTTCAAAGTGGATGTCATAATGTTTGGTGATGCTATGTTTGTAATATAATGCTAGAAATACACAATACAATTGTTTTGTTGATGCACACAACATGTTGAGTAGGCAACATACTTTTTTCATTCAAAAGAGAGTCCAATGGTCTTCATCTTCATATGTTGGCAAGGGTTATTACGATCCATCAGGCTATGAGAAAGGCATATCGAGCACTGGTTCTTGTGATGCATGAGAAAAATAATGGAGACTGTGTGGTTGGTGCGATTCATCCAAATGCGAAAATGGCATGTTCTCATATGGATCATTCAAATGGGGTGTAAGTAGTGGACATTTGCTAACAGTATGTCTGATATCCCTACATTTACTACACCTTCGTGCAGTAATTGAAATGTTTTGACGCACCCGTCCGGGAATTCCCTTAGTCTTCACAAATTTTGGGTCACCCAAGCCAAATTTTTCATTTTCACATTCATGTTGAAATGGGATATTTGAAACTCATCATAACCTATAGTTGTTAACTCGTGATGGGCTTGTAGAGCAGACGTTTGGTGATGCACTATATTTCTCACGTCATTTGTTTTTGACATTGACTATGAAGCATAGTAGCACATTCTGCTGCACATAGACATAAGTCCAGCATATATTCTAGAAATTGATGAGAAACTCAATGTATGCAACAAATCATTTGTTTGATGATCGAATTTTGCAGTAATTGTCCACCTTTTCATCACACTGCGGGGAGGAAAGTCTTTGAGATGCTCACACTTCATGATGGCAATCGTTTGAGAGCAAGAAATCCCAACATATTCAAATTTCATGTAATTACATTTAAACGTATGAATGCTAGGATAATATTGAACAATCCACCTAGATTCAGGTTGTGTGAACCGGGACAAGTAGTAACTTCGATGCGTTACACTCTCACTTTTATCTACTACAAAAAATAGAGCTTCATCTTTCAATTGATCACGAACATTGAAGAACATTTTTCTGGTATATATCTTGGTGGCTTTCTCCTCTAAGCATTCAAGTGTTGTTGTGAGCACTGGCTCGGAGTGTTCTGACTCGTAGTCCTCACTAGTCTCGGTCTCTCTGATTCTTGCCAAGCCCCTATCGTACTGCCTAACAATCTCGAACAGTCTTTGACGTGTTTTTAGGAAGTGATTAAGGTATGCGTTCATACTTTCAGACCGTTGCGTACTTGTTTGTCCTGCAAAAATATCCCCCGTAAGTATGTTTCGGCCCATTTGAATCTCTTTTCATAAACTTTTACAATCCAATTATTATTCTCCAGTCCAAATGATTCAACCATTGATTTTCATAAATATTCAAATTCTTCCGGTGTACATCGAGTGCACATACTGTGAGATCTTAGTATCCCACATTGGTTAGGGAGGGAAAAATTGCTAGGCTTATAAGTAAGTCTCTCGCCTTACATGGCATAATGCATTTTCTCAGGGGTACTGGAATGAACAAAATCGTGAGGGCTAGTGGGCCCAAAGCGAACAATATTATGCCATGTGGAGGGAGTGTTACAAGTTGATATCAGAGCCTACTCTCGCCTAGATCGAGTGTGGGGCCCTGTCGTGCTCGCGTGTAGTGGGTGGGCAAGTAGCTGGGGAGCTACTGCATGGGGAAGTGCAGCCCTAAGGGGGGTGGATTGTGAGATTATGGTATTCCACATTGGTTAGGGAGGGAAAAGTTGTTGGGCTTATAAGTAAGCCCCTCGCCTTATATGACATAAGGTTTTTTTCCAAGGGTACTGGGAGGAACAAAACCGTGAGGGCTAGTGAGCTGAAAGCGGACAATATTATGTCATGTGGAGGGAGTGTTACATATACATCTCTTGAATGCTTGGACAAAATTTTTAGAATTTATATTTGTGAAAGCATTTTGGGCTAAATTCCACCTACATAAGCGGTATGTTGCCTGTGAAAATATTATTTCTATTACAGCGGCCATTGTTTTATCCCCATCTGTAATAACGGAGATCGGCATCTTATTATCCATTGCATGAAAAAAAGTAGAAAGCACCCACACATATGTTTCCACAGTCTCATATGATAGCAATGCACAACCAAATATAGTTGTAGCATTGTGGTGATTGACACTTGCAAATATCACAAATAGCTTTTTATAAACATTCGTTCGATATGTAGTATCAAACATTAGAACATCACCAAAACACTTGTAGTCTATTCGGAAAGTCGAATCTGCCCAAAACAAACAATTTAGCGAATTGTCTTCAATGACGTTATACTTGAAATAGAATATCGGGTCCAGCTCTTCCTTGGCGCTCAAGTATGCCAATGCGCTCTCCGCATCACCGTCCCTCATTTCTTCTCTATGTTGGGATGCTACATCATTGTACAAATCCTTTGTGGTAAATCCAACATTTGGATATCCTCCCAATTGTTGCAACATGAAATCTCTAATTTGACTTGTTCCTCTACCAACATTACGCAATGATACAGCCTGTGCTTTGTCAGGGCTCTTAACTCCCCTATGTAATCGGAGAAATGACACACCACGTGGTGGAACCAATGGATGGTTATGCTTCTTAACAAAATTCTTTACAATCCATTTTCCTGTCTTCCTATCATATTTCACACGCAATATTAGAAGGCATCCAACGCTTGTTAAACCTCGTAGTTCCCTTACTCGTTCGACGTGGTTCGCATTCTTTGTGGACCGACACTCTTCTCTTGAACAAACCCACCTTTTTGAAATTGGCATGTGGCTCTTGTCATACTTTAGGTCATCTTTTCGAATGCTAAACCCTGCATAACTTTCATAGGTGTTATAAAAATTCTGCTGCCTCCTCGTGTGAATGAAACGTCATTTCAAAAACTTTTTTGGATTTTAACTCATCCATCATTTTTTTCTACATGTTCTCATTTTCATGATTTTCAACACCATGTAACATCTCTTTCGTTACATCTTCTTTTAGGTCTATAATAGCGTGCTTTCCTTTTTGTAAATAAGCTGAGGACATTTGTGTTAATTATACCTACGAAAAAATAATTAACAACAGATGCATGTTTTATATCAAAATGTTTGACCAATTAACTAATATTTTATATAATGCAAAAAAAAAAAAAAAAACTAGTATTTTGACAATATTAGTTTATATAATGCTCTCCTTTCACATATTGCCTATCAAAATTAGTAAACATTTATAAACAAAATTATGCAGTTAACATCAAACACATAATAGTTACCTCGCCCACGTAATTGGATGGATGATGATGGAATGGGGGTTCTAAATGTTCCAATGAAATTGTATGGAGGATGAAGGAATAAAGAGTGAAATTGTTTAAAGGATGAAGGAATAAAGAGTGAAATTGTAGTGGGATGAAGAATGTTCAGGTAACATAACCACATTAGGTGGGAGACATTAATATCATTTATTTCATAAGTACCAACTATATTTTGGCTGGCAAATTCAGTGGCTTGCATTTATTATGTGATGTGATTTTGGAAAGAAATGAGATAGATTATGATTGTTGTGTGTATTACAACCTTTTGGTGATGGGTTATTACTTTTTTGGGTTGTGTTACAATATTTTGGATTAGGGTTACAACTTTTTGGGTTGGCTTTAAGCTAGATCCGGTTTGAACCCACCCAAAAGGTTATAACCCTATCTAACAAAGTTGAAACCTCACCCCAAATATTATAATCCGTAAAGTGAAAAAAATCAATTTTCACATACACCCCCAAAAGAACCAATGTCTCTCACCCCTTCTGCTTCCGCAAACAAATTTCATTCGTCCTCTCCCTCTTGTCTGTGTCCTTCGATATGTCTCCCTCTACCCATCTTTGTGTCTTCCTTCGATCCGTCTTCGTCTACCCATTTATGTCTATCTTGTCTATTTCTCTCTCTTTATTTGTTATAGCAACTCCAAAGAGCACTTTAAAACCCCCAACAGTTTGTCTAATAACTGACTTTAAAACCCCCAAGGAGGCCGATTGTGGCTGCATCTTTTTCTTCCAAGAATTCATTACCCAGGTTTGGAGATCTCTCTCTTTATATGTGTGTATATATATCACCCATCTCCTCTCGCTATCGGCTCCCATTGAAACCCAACAAAAATCGATCTCTCTTTTTCTAAAATATGTGTATTATATTTTTCTGATTTGTGGTCTCTTTGAATTTGTGGTCAGTGATTAGGGTTGTTTTTCGTAACCCAATTATCTTTTTTTCCCGCTAGAATAAATTACACATTTGATTTTCTGAACTTCAACAAATGACGCTATGGTTGTTTTTGTATGGATGAATTTGGAACATCGTCTACAACATCTACCACTAAAACTCGACCTAAGTCAATGAGCAAGTTGAAGACTTGGTTGCTTCACCCCTCATTATCTGCTCGTTACTTCCTTCAAGTGCAACACAACAGGTAAATATACATTTCCCTCTCTCTATTTAGGTATTACTTGAAGACCCAAATTTCTTTAAATTTATATGTCCTAACTTAGAAATATAGTTGTGGCGACTTTTCGTGCGTTGCAAGTTGTCTGGGTGGTTGGTTACAAGTTTTCTTAGTGGTTGGTTATTTTCGGAGTGGTGGGTTACAACTTTTGGTAGAGTTCGATATTAGTTAGATTGTGTTACAAGCTTTGCGGATTATGTTCCAACCTTAGTGGATTAGGTTACAACCATTGTGTCTGCTTATGTTTAACTAAGAGCAGATTTTGTATGGCTACTTATGGTCTGATTTTATTGTTTATGACTTCTTACTTATATAAATATATCGATAAGTTAATATGTAAATGATTTCATTATGTTTGGTTTATGTGTATTGTTTACTAACCATGACAAAGCTAAATTTGGTAGACTATTTGTTTGTTGAATACAATTATAACAATGTAAGTACTTTCTGTTGAAAATTTTGTGATACTCAGATTCTTTTGTATTAGGTTAACAACATAGTGCACTGTACAGGACCAAGAAGAGACAAATTAAAGCAGGACAAGAAGTGGAGCATCAATCGTGCAAAAGGATTTCATCGCCAAGGAGTGCAACCTCTAATACTTCAGTTAAAAAAGTTAATAGTAAACTCATTTTTTTAAGCATTACTTACAACAATTTCAGTACTTCGTGAATTCATTAATTGTCATACTATTACACACTTTTGCAGAATATACTTGCAACCCGATGCTCACCCCAAAAGGTAGTAAGCTTAATTGCAACATTAAAGGATGAACAAAAAAGCAAGGTGGAAGAAATTGGAATGGAGGGCTTGTTAAGTTTGAAAATTCACAATGTTAAGAGGGGGCTTTGCAGGTGGTCACTTGAATAATTTGATCCAAAACTTGCTTGTTTAACGTATTCAACAAATCCATAAAATTTTATCCTGAGGATGTGGAGTACATTTTGGGGTTGCATTGTGGAGGGGAATGATTTGGAAACCAACGGATCTGCATCGAGAATAATTGAAGTTAAAAAGGAAATTTTTGAAGGAAAAATTATCTTGTCAACGATTGATATAGGGAAGAAAATAAAGAAAATGAAAGAAGATTCTCAACAATTTCGGCGATACTTTGTGTTGTATGTTATTGGAGTTTTCCTGTGCCCATCAATGAAAATTAAAATTAGTAGGCACTTTCTTCCCATTGTTGAAGACGTGGCATCTTTGAAGTCTAAGAACTGGGCAAAGTTTGTATTTGACTACATGATTTAGGTTGTACGTGACTACAAGATGGCTCCCCTCAACAGTATCAATGGTTGCATTATTTAGGGCTTATGTAATGAAGTATTGTCGTCTCACACATTAAAATACTATATTTGTTTCCTTAAATAGGTGATGGTGTTATATCATCTAATATGTGAGGTGACCACCGATGTCGAAGAAATGCATGAATGACCAATTATTCGGCCGAACTGGGTGCCCGTACAGAAGAATGGCTATGATTGCGGTATGTATGTTATATTGATGATCCAAGAGCTAGAGTTGGGTCCACATTTCCCTATCAAGGTGTTAATTTATTTCATACATGATATTACAATATTACTGTTAACTTCAAGATAGTATTGTATTTTGCGTGGTTGAGTAAAGTTTGTGTGGTTTTACAAATTGCTTTTGTAGGAACCTACGACAAACAGGCGAAGGGAATTAGGCTTGAAATTGGTCACACACGACAATAACATTAAGAGAGATGCGACAATATATAAGGCAGTAATTCTTTCATATATGAAGAACTAATTAATTCAATTATTGTGGTAAGCTCTATATCTATATATATATATATAGTTTTTGAAAATGACTGAATGAGTGGGTCTAATGCAGTCAAGAGAAGGAGCTTCACTGATTTGACAATGACTTGCCTATAGAGAGGAGGTTATTGCTGCTACATTAACATCCCAAGATAATTGTACCCCCATCCAAAAGAGTTGTACCACATTCCAATAAAATTGTACCCACATCCAAAAATAGTTGTTGTATGAGTGTTTGCTTTGGCAGTGAAACCATCATTTGGATAGCATTTAGTCCAACCACAATCAACAGCGGGCATGGTGCTGAGTTTGAAGGTGCGGGACGCCTAGTTATAACAGGTCTACATGAGCAGCTTGACAATCCATGGTGTATCATTGCATTTAAAAAGGTATGTCTGACATCGTTAAGCGTTAAATGGAGGAAATATGACACTCGTCATAACTATAGTTGAAGCTTGTTCGCAAATTTGGAATTCCAAATTTTATGGATTATGTTCCAACTATTTGGGCGGGGATACAACTAGATTGGATTACAATTTGTTTGTGTGGGTTACAACTTGTGTATTAATGTGTTATTATTTTTTTGGTACATGTTGCAACTTTTTTGTTAGGGGTTACAACTTTCTGGGTAGGGATTGCAACTTTTTTGGTAGGAGTTACAACTTCTTTAATGTATGATTGTTGTTGGCTTCTTTAATCTAGATTGGATTAAACCTTTTCTGCAAAAATTGGTTATTGATGTAGATTATAATTTAGAACTGCAAAAGGGGTCATCTCAAGCCAAAGTTTTGTTCTGTCTCTAATCTAGGGCATTGGTAACTGAAAAATGGGTTATGGGACCTGTTTGTCTATATAATCTTCTGTGGTAGAACCTGGTTGGAATAATATAAGTGCCTTCATTTAAATTGTGTTATTGCAGTGAACAAGTGTGTTGAAGCTCTTAGTTTCCATTAGTCTTCTTTATTCAAGATGGACAGGTTATGGAAGGAACCTGTTCTTCATTCTGGTATTTTGGGGTTGTTCTCTGCCTCTCCTTCATGGTGGTTCTTCTTTTTATACCTTCTTCATCTGGAGTGTCAAAGTTTTTGGTAGACTTTTCTCTGCTGCGTAGTTGGATATTCATCTTCTGCCTATTCTCTACAAGGAGTCGGGTTCTTCATCTTCATTTCAGAGTACAAGGGTCTTTGGTTTCTATGATTGTCCATATCTCCTTTTGTTTACATGGCGTCTGCTTCTCTACTGGTCTGCTTTTCAATGGGTTGCATTATCTTCAATGGAGGGACATCAAAAAATTTACTAGAGTTTTTGGAAGCCTGATCTTCAAAGTTTTTGTGGTTCAGAGTTTCGTTGCAATGGGATTCTCGATTTGCCCCTTCAATTTGCTTATCAGGCGTCTTATCAGATGCCTTATCAGACTCGTAGCAGATCACTTTCGCCTATTCAGCTACCCCTTATCAGTCCGTTTTCTGCATTTAATCAAAATTATTTTAACTTAGCTTATCACTAATTGTAGGTTATGATTGGATTCAGCTTAAAGCTTTCAGCTGCTGCTATTCTAAGCTCACACTTTCAACTGCTGCAGTTCTCAACTTCAGAGATTGCAGAGGCTCTTAAATGCCTGATTAGATTCAGCTCATTCTTTACCTTGGTCTAACTCACAGCTCTAATTCTGCAGCTCACAGCTTCAGTTCGCAGCTCACATTTCTTGCTCTATTATGTCCGACTGCTTCATTATTCCAGCAAGTATTTTTAATACACCAGCTGGCCCATTTAGGCTTTAGGCAGTTTGCATAGGTTATTTTAATTTTTTCATTTCTTGTACTAAGCATGCATTTTTGCCTTCTTTATTTTTAATTTCTTTCATGTACTTAGATTGCATCGAGGGGTAAGGTACATACGTCCCCTCCTGGCTAGGTGTAATTTATTTCTTGAATTAATAAAATCTCCCTCGCACCGTCGAGATTCCACCAAAAAAAAAAACTCTTAATAAACAACTGCTCCATTTAAGACAAACAAGGATATGATCTCTTTTAACTCGCTTGTAGAATTGATGTGGACCTGCATGTTTTAGGTCATGTTTAATTGTTAATTTTCGGACGTACTTTCATGAGTTTGCCTCATGGACTTTATATGTTTCTATTTTAATAAGCACCACATACTTATTAACGACGAGAATTACTACCATTTTAATAAGCACCTCATGGACTATATATGCGTGAACTACAGATTGCCATTGACAAGGAGAATTATGCCCAAGCAGCAAAAATCAGGGATAGCCTCCGGCTTCTCCAGGATGATAGCAAGGCCTCAATACTAGTAGCAAATGCTCGGTTTTACAACACATTCAGGAAAGGGGATCTGGCTTCTATGCAAGCTCTATGGTCAAAGGGGGATAATGTGTGTGTCGTGCACCCTAGTGTGAGTGGCATATCTGGTTATGATCTTGTAATGTATAGCTGGGAATATGTATGGGCGGACTATGAATTTCCATTGAAGATCGAGATTAAAAGGATGTTCAAGTTCATGTTAGAGGTGATATAGGGTATGCACCGAAATGGTTAAGACAAAGGGTAGCAGCTGGGGAAAACAATTTGCGACAAATGTGTTCGAGAAAGTTAATGTTGAATGTTTCATCTGTATTCACCATGCATCACAAAGCCTTGACTTGTGATCAGAATGCTGCATTTTTTAATGCTTACTATGATGAATGGTTGCCTCTTATTATGTAAGTTCGTACGTACCTGTATGCCAGAATATCAGTTTAAATAACATATTCGAATGCATACCCAGAAGAATTGCAGTCTAGAAAATCAGTTATGGACACTCCATTATATGTAACATGACACATAATAATATGATTTATATAATAAGGTGTTGCCTTCAATTAAAATGAAGGCAACACGATAACTTATAAGCATTTAGTCCAACCACAAGCATTGACATAAAAAAACCAAAATGGCTTGTGTGAAGCATATACACAAGACTACTAACAACCAACCAGGCAAATCGTCAAGGATGATAACCTCTTTATCTGGAATAGGACTCGGAGACAATCCCACGCTGTCAACCAACTTTTCTTCTTGTTCGAAAACTTCCTTTAGCTTCTTAAACAAAGGATATGTGTTGATGCACCACTTGCTTAAAAACTTGTTTCCCTGCACATTAGTATTTGGGAACTAAAAATTATAGCACAGGTGTAACAAAAAAAGTATATACTGTACTTCCTTATTCATATTATTTTTTTAAATCAATACTTACACATAAATAACTAGTAGCTCCATCCATCGGACCACCGACAACACACATCATGGTTGTGCTCCAACCAAACATCCATGTTTTCAACATTTCTTTGATAGTGAAGTATTGCTTCTTGCAGAAAAAATCCTGAGAAGCTGTATTAGGTCCGAACTAAACTCGGGCATCCTCTTTTTCAATAGATCGGACAAATTTATGAAGTTGTAAGCTGTAAACTTCTCTCGTTCAAGTACTATACCCCTTTGTTTATATTCCAGAATCGCAGAAATCAACAGTTGTCTTTCATCATCAGCAATTCTTGGAACTGCGATTTTTTCTAAGCAATATTGTACAATAGGTGACATACCAGAACTAGTAGCACATAAATTATATCATAACATGAAATTAACATGTTATATAATATTCATACGAGTCACAGTCAATACCAAAACACATAGCCCTAAAGAGATAGAAAAAACTCAGTTATGTAATGCTCAATTTAAATACTGCATAACCAATTACATGTGAATCAATAAATTGCATAACTCATACACAAACAAATTTTGAGTAAACTGTGAGTAAACGACGTTCTGGAATATTGAACTAAAATTGAAAATAATCAAATCGAGTTCTCAAATTCAAATTGAACCTAAAATACATAGAAGAGAAAGGGAAAGAGAGAGGATAGGGGAAGGTGAGGGGGTTTGGCGTGTGTGAATGTGTGAAGCAGAGGACGAATTTCATCGGTACCTCACTGGACCACTCACTAGACCACCCTATTTAGTGAATTTTTTTCCTACCTTTGGCGTGTGTGATTTATAACTTTTTTGGGATGGGTTCTAACTGTTGGGAGAGGGGTTCCAACTCATTGGGTAGGGGTATAACTTTTTTGGTTAGGGTTATAACTTTTTGGATATAGAGTTTCAACTTTTATGGTGAGGTTTCAACTATTTTTGATAAGGTTATAAGCTTTTGGATGAGGTTTAACTTTTTAGGACTGAATTATATTTTTTAAGGGTGGGTTTTAACTTCTTGGGGATAGAGTTTCAACTTTTATGCATAAGTTTATACTTTTTGGCAGAAGTTTCAACTTTTTTGAGTAGAGTTATAACATTTTGGGGTACGTTCTAACGATTAGGGGAGGGGTCCCAACTTTTTTGGATATAGGTTCTACTATTTTGTGGTGGGTTCTAACTTTTTGGGGATATATTTTTAACTTTTATGCATTAGTTTATACTTTTGGGGCTTGTGTTTCAACTTTTTTGAATTGATTTATAATTTTTTGGGATGTGTTCTAACTGTTGGGGGAGGGA
>CM042188.1:88658-101324 GCA_023539305.1 Ilex asprella
CTCCGCCACCATCACCACCACCACCACTGTCATCGCAAAGCTATACAGAAGAGCCCACATCGTCGCTGTCACCACCACCACCATCGTCATCGCCACCACTACCGCCATTGCCGCCACCACCGTCATTGCCACTCATTACAACCATCACCGTCTCCTACTACCACTACTGTCGTCCACCACCTTTCACCTCCACTATAAATCAATACTTAAATTTCTTTATATATTCTCTATGTTTGTGATTTGATTTTGATATGAATACAAATATATTTATTATTTATTTTTTTTTATTATATTGTGCCTTCAGGCACAGACAATAACTAGTATATATATAAAATCAACAATAATCATATCACCTAATTCGTCATAATTATCAAATTGATCGTAGCTTCTAAATAATACTAAAGTCCACTTTTAATTTAAAAAATTATTTTTTTGATATAATATTTTTATTATTTTAATCAATAACATGACTGACATATGTAAATTTTTTGTTCTATTACTAAAAGTATACCAAACAACGATTTTATGATTTTTAATTAATTTTAATATTGCATTGAAATTTTTTCTGGGTACCATACTTTTTTTTTTTTTTTTTGGGGGTAAGTATGTGGGTACCATGCTTTATTCCGTTATTTGGAGAACTCTTCCTCCTTTTTTAACTTTCGCTTTCCTGATCATTTGTTTTTATTGTTTGCCGCGGTCACTGTTTGATTTTGTCTCTTTTTAGTTTGTCGTAATCCAACCCTCATGAATCCTTTTGAAACAGAATAAAGACTCTATTAGATGCTTGCTTATCAACAAAAGGGCTCAGACTCACGTTTCAGGTTGATAGTTGGACTTCGATGCCCAACCCAGATTCCAGAATGACAAAAAAAATGGGCTTGTTCTATGAACACCTAAAAGCCTTTGTCATGCTTTCATTTGTTTTACAATTGTGGGTGCGTCTGTGTTTGTGTTTGTGTTTGTGGGATTTACATCTCCTCCATTACTTCTTCCTTTATATTTTCTCCAATACAGTGTTAGATTGGTAACATATTGTTTGGCGTATTTTTATATTACGGGCATGTCAAATTCCAAGCGAACTTAAAATTCAAACACGTACAATCTTATCTACTCGAACCGACATGGAGCTACAAAATCGTGACTATTCAGATGATTGGAGGAAGATGTAAGGCTACCTTTAAGTTCTTTTTTATGCCTTAGAATTTCAAGAACTTTAAATAATTTCACCAAATAGAATCGTATAAACGACATTGTAAAGTAAAAAGTGGGGATGCAAAGCAACAAGTGAATTAAATTTGAATCTGAAAAACAAAACAAAGCATTAAATGAAAGTAATAAAAGATCACCGGCATGATGTGTTACATGAAAAGTAAGTTGCACAGAAGCAAGAAACAAGTAAAAAATAGGCTGACTCTATAAAGAGTTTTTTGTGATTGATCGCGGGATCTCTTCTCAGTGGTCTAACCTCCACTATTTATAGAGATAGCTCTTAACCGCCGATCCATCTCTTTCTAGTCATTACTTGTGATCATGGCCTTGTCCCTTAAGATACGGGAATGTATGTTGAACTGTTTCCAACTAGCGACTCATAATATCACGTTTCCTCGTTTCTAGGGGATTCAAAGAGTTCTACTCTTCTAACCGTTATGTCAATTGTGGACTCTCACAGGGGCCACTTTAATCGTATATCAATACATGGAAAATCTATCCATCACCACGTTCCTGCCTATCTGTATTTATTCTTGTGTTTGCTCTTGAAACCCAACCCAACTTGCTCTAGCTCTGGGTCTCCGCTGTTGGCCATGAAGCTAGGGGATTACAGCTAAAACTCCACGTGTAGTCTTTCGGTGTATCTTTAATCTTTTCAAATCTGCAAGAAACGGCTAGCAGGCAATCCGTCCATATCTTTTAATCATTGTTTCAGCACATTCTTTATGCCTATATAATCCGTTTTTCCAGAACTATTGTTTTGTCATTATTCATATCTTCTTTCTTCTTTCCCAACAATGGAGGCTCCTCGTGATATTGTTCTTGAAGCGGCTCTTTCACGAGTACAAGCTACTCAATACAGTCTTCGCACCTTCAATCTACTTTCTGATTCTTCGTCATCACCAGAAATAGCCCTTAGGTCAACCTTCAAAGAGATGCCTCCATACGAGGTTCAGTACATTTACTTTGACTCCCATATGTCTTTGTCTTACAATCCCATGAACCTCTCCAATGGACCAACGGCTCAATAGTAACCCTGTTTGTGCATGGAAGGTCCCTTCCCTTGATTAGATTTCATAGGTTACGCGTGTTAAAGCAGCCAAAGGAACTCTATGGCATCATCTTGGTATTTATGATGCCATAGAGCTAAGCGTTATCACGAGGCCTATTGACAAACCACTGCTTAGCGTCGCTCTTCTATTTTGGTCAATGGCGAATATTTGCCTTTCATTTTCACTTTTGCATGATGGGTTCCACGGTCTATGATATGTCTACTCTCCTCGACCTTCCTTCATTTGGGACAGAAGCTCACGCTCTACTTATGCATACTAAATTGAGCTACACGTCTTCTCTTAACGTGCATAACAAGTCAATCATTGCATATTCTCTTTTCTTTGCGGGTTGTAGTGGTTATGATGGCTCTCTTGTGTCAAATCAAGAACATGACTCTTTCTTGCTTTATTTGCTTAACGATTTCTATTTCTATACTCCATGTTACAAGGTGACCAAGTAATATATTCTGCTGGTCATCTATCTCACCACGGGAGCTTCATACGCTCTTGCCCATGTCATGCTTGTCTGTCTCTATCGTGAGATGTGGGAGATAGTGGTGTCGAAGATGCTGAAGGGCATGGTTACTCTCTCGGTGCTTCAACTATGGCTTCGTACTTATGTCCCAAAGCTCTCTATCCCACCTACTGATAACGCATCTTTCTTTTTTGGTTGTTTATTCACCATGGGTCCTTCTAGGGAACAATCATTTGTTGATTGTTTTTCTTATTTGTATAACTTGAACAACTTGTGGCCTATTTGGATGTCGTTCGCCCAAAACTGAGGTCCAAAATGGTTCCTGTACAAACCCAGGGAAGCCCCAACTGACGTCGCTACTTCTCATGAGGATGTCTAGTTTTCCCATCTTCACTCTTAAGACCTACATTACGGCCTAAGGCTGACCCATGCCGCCAATGCTTATTGCGACATTGAAGTTTACATGCCTTAGTAGTTTGCTCGCCAATTCAGCCTAGTGTAATAAATTTCTTATTCTTTTTCTCGCACTCTCAATGTTGATTACGTTAATCGGCCGAATATGGCCGATGTGAATGTTCAAGAAGTCTGCCATTGATACTCTCTTGCCCGCTGCCCTTTCCGAATGACCTCTAATTAACCATAAAAAAGTACGATTTTATTATATTTAATGATTAGTTAATTGCATATTATTTATGATTAAATGTATCAAATTCTTTGATTTTCTAGTTTGATAATTTTTTTAGTTATTTGGTTTATTTTACAGGTAAATTGATTGATTTAAAATAATAATGGATAAAACAAGTGAAACAATCACTAGAGGAAGAATCAAAATTGATAAGGATTGAAGAATCAAGATTGAGACAGTAAGATTTGAAGATAAAATAATAATTTAATCCTTATAAGAGTCCAAATTAGAAAAAAAAAACTCATTTAAAGTTGGATTATGAAATTATTCTAGAAGATAAGGATTTGACAAGCTTTTATTATTTTGGTCATAACTTTTTCCTCCGATATTCAATTGACCTCATTTTTATGGGGTTGGAAAGAATACTTCAAGGGATACAAGAGTGTATTTCACAAAATTTTCGTGATTAAGCCTCTAAATATGCAAAATTTAAGTTCGAAATCTAGACAGATTTTGTACTCGCGCCCACGAGATTTAACCTTAAAAGATTTTTTTTTTGGAAATGAATTCTTTCCAATCCAACTTTATCTTCTACATATACCTAGGATTTATTTTAGAATAAACAAGGGCTCTCATTTTTTGAGAGAGAATTATTATTATTATTTTTCCCATATTTTATTTTCTAGTTTTTCTTCTAAGTTTTATCGCTTGCTAAAAGGCCAATTAAAGTTAGGAGAGATACTTTCAATGAAGCACGATATTTATTATTGATTCAATGTTATTTTTAATGCATGATTTATTCTTTTAATTTAATTCTTGTCCTCTAGTAAAATTTTTACTCTGTATAATTTCTTGATTCGTTGTGTCATGTACATCTAATGCTTGAGATTCTCTGCGAGTCAAATAACTGGTTATTTCATGCTTGAATTAATTTATTAGAATTTCTCATAAGATAATTGATTTATTATTTGCAATAAAATTAGGGTTTACCTGTTAGAAAACTTGATATCATAAATTCTGAGCACGGTGAATGCATGTGATGTACAAATAAATTTTTATATTTATTCAGATAATTCATTAATTATAAATTTTGATGTTTTCATATTATCACCGCTAAATATTACAATTGAGATCACTCTTCAGTTGTTTCTCAATTGAGTTAAAAAATTGGATCATTAATAATTACTGTATGAATTTGAAAGGATGTCTCTAATGCTTTAGTATTTCAATTATTGTTTTAACCAACTCACATTTCTTCTGTTAGATAAATTCTTACTCAAATAAATTTCAAAACAGTTTTCTTTTATTTGTTTTGTGTCTCTTGTTTTGACAATTTTCTGTGGTTAGACCTCAGACTCCTGAGAAATTTATTACTTCGCATAACATGTACTTTGGTGATCAATTCTAATGTTGTAGCAACCTCTTTCACCGAGTATTTCGATGTTTCGAAGATCACCAAGGCTTGGCGGAAGTGATACGTCTCTCGACAGTTTAATCATGACACGACTACTGTTCTCAGCCACGTGAACTTCTCATCACGAGTTCAATCATCTTCTAGGCCCGGTCAGGACTTCCCCTTCTACTGTTATTCCTCCTCGGGGAGTTGATCTTGATTCTACAACCTCTGCGGATCTAGCTTCTTCTACTAGTTTCCCACTTCTCCCACATGATCTTGTTGCAAAGACAAGCGACGACGTTCTTCTATAAGTCCCTCCACATCTGTTTCTGTTGATGAGGATCAAGATACTAAAGATAATGTTCCCCTTATGCGTCGTGTTCGTAAGCGTGAAGACACTCCTCCTTCTACAAATCTTTCCATCAGTGCAAGGCCTCTTAAGATGCCATCTTCAGAAATCTCGAGCCCCTAGGCCCAGCCACCGCTCCAATTTCTATGGTCGTAATTGACTTCGCACCGTCAATGCATTCTTTTGATAATATGGACCCTAATGCGTCTGACAATGTCAAAGTTGTGGACCTTGAGAGTGAAAAATGTCTAGCCCCTAAGTAGGAACTTCTCGATTCTCCAACAAGCCAAAATACTCTTGAGGCTACTGAGACTATCTAGTTTGTGGCCCCAACTCAAGCCAACGCTCCTTCCTCAATCACTTTCCTATCCCATGATGAAAACTTGCCTTCCATCCTAGCTTTTTTGAAGTCTCGTCTCTCTTCTGGTCTTGTTTCCTTCCAACAATCAAGATTAATTCTGAAATTGCGAGTTTGAAAATCATCATGGGACCATAATGACAGTCCTTACTGGCCACCCTACCATTTTGTTGGATGAGATAAACCTCCTTGAGGAATACTTCTCTCAGTTAGAGCCTTCTCCACCTCTCATTTTCTCCTTAAAGAAGACTGTCAAGCACTGGTCTACTTAGCCAATGAACTTATGACCCTCCTTCAGGAAGTAGGGCCGCTCTATCAAAAACGTCAAGATTGCCTTGCTATTATTCATGACCAACAAGAGCAGTTAATCAACACATCCAAACTTGTTTCAACTGCTTTGACTTTCTTCCTCAGGTAGAGGCTTAGAGCACAACATCCTTGGAGGAATCTACGTCCTGCGATGAGCGTTTGGAAGAACTTAAAGCCGTTGTGATCAATGTCGTGACCTTTTTGGATGTGGTCTCGACCCCTGCCGAGTTAGCTTCGGCCAAGTTGTAGGCTGTGAACATGTCACTGTACCAATTAGAAGTTCATTTTTCTAATCTTGTACAATTCCTAGAGATATGATAAATGAAAAATAAAAATGGACTATTTTTCCCTTGACTTCTTCACTCATATCTATATTTTTCATTCTTTTTGTGACGGTTGACGTGATTGTGAACAAAATGGCATTAATTGCTACTTATATCACATTTTCGTTGTTTGGTCTTCGTGTATGCATTTCAGCGCTTTGACTTCCGTTTAGAGTGATGCTACATTATCCTCAACAAAACTGTCATAAATGTTTATGGTTTTTGAGGCAAGGCCATCAAAGTATTCTTTTTCTAGAGTACACTAGACTTTTCAAAAATGCCCTCTTTCTTGTGCAACACTGTTGTTCTTTTTGAACCTCCTGACTCAGAAGAGAGAAAACTGGACGGTGACTTTATTAGTCTCCAAACTCTTTCCTTCTTTGATCTTAACCATGGCCTTTAATTTGTATAGTCCCCTTCACATCCGTAGTTAGCTTCACCAACCTACTTTATGTTCTTCCTTCGAATAGATACCTCTTTTCGCCTACATCCCTGAATCATTTTGTAGATCGTTGTCTTGGGGGTAAGGCAACATGGGTTGAAAAAATGCACTTGTTGAAGTTGGAAAATGATACTACATTTGGCTTCTAGTGCATTTGACTGTCATCTTTTGTCTTATTCCTTTGATCTTCATATTGGCCTTAGGATGACTTTCCTCGACATCACTTCAAGAAAAAGAAAGCAGTGGCTGGGGAAAGTTTGCTTGTTCAAGGAGATACACGTGTCAGAGGTATATACTCTGCCTCCTACAACCAAACTTTCTCCTTCACTTCTGCTCCTTATTTTTTTGTCTCCATAAATGCAAGTTGTCATCTTGAAAATGAAGATGATAAGTCTCTAGAAGCAAACTAATATGACGTATCTCTTATGCAACACTTTATTTTTATGTATTATACAAATTGTATTCACTGAAATTGTACAAACTTCTATGAATAAAATTTGCATTATTATTTGTTCTTTTCCATCTATGTCTTTTGGGCTGCATGTGTCTTCTAGGTTGTGTTTGTTCGCATGGTGGCTGTCCGAAATAGTCATCAATCTTCTATATAAACCAAAATTCACTCCATTCTGCATCAATGAATTTTCTTAGACATTAAGACAGTCTCATGCATTATATTTTGGCATTAGCAGTCTGCATTCTTAGAGTACACAACATAGTTTAGGTTCGCTGGATATTAAATTGGAGTGCTACTTCTATTCGTGTGAAGATTATTGTATCTTGGGAAGCAGACACTTTGATTTCCATAGGCACCATGTGTGGAGCGAAATCTGTCTTAAGAACATTGTGTCAAACACTAGCCTTTATTTGCAAAAAGTTCAATAACAGTTCCTAATCTGAAAACGAGTCAGTTTATACATTTTCTAAATTTCATATTTATGTGTAATTGTTTCGTTCATACTTATAACTGTTTCGTTCTTGATTGCTATTGTTCTATTCTAAGTTACATAATATAAATCAGAGATTTCAATAAGCAATTTTTGCTATATTGGGAAACCACAAACAACAAAAATGTCATGCTCATTCAATATGCATGTTGAAATATGTGAGTAGTGATGTAGTATATTATATAGGCAACAAGTAACCCAATTTCATGCCCCAAGTCAATTTTTCTAAAGGCATTTTTAATTTTGAAAGTGAAATCGAATTCTCAAAAGCTATTCTTTTAAACAAACACATTCGAAAGGGTTACATATCAAGCACATGGTTTGATCAATCCAAACCACCCATTTTCAGTGGGTTATGTAACCGACCAACACACATTGAAAATACATACAATAGATTACCATGCAAGTATTAAACCAGTATTGACAAAATAATCCAACAAATATAAATGCTACCTAACATCAAGTAAGAAGAATCTCTCAATAGGACGAATAAAAGATGTACAAAATCAATGTTCGTGTACCAAATTTTCTTGCATTGCTAGACTCATGTTTTGACTAAATTAAACCCATAATACAGCTCTCCCGCTTTCCTTCCTATGTTTCTCTCTCACACACATGCACACACACAACCCACCCCCTTCTTCCCCCTCTGCCCAGACCACCCCCCAAAACGCACACAACACACACACACACACATACATATACACAGACTCACACACACACACAATACAAACACACATTCTTCCCTCTCTGCCTAACCCGCCCGGCCCAAAACACACACACACACACACTCTTCCCTTCCCAAATACCCATCACACAACACACACACTCACACATAACAGACACATAACACAAACTCACACAGTAATGGATTTTGTTCAATTTGATATTATAAACTTAGTTTGATTATGTTCAATTCGGTTTAATTAAGTTCAATTTTGATTTGTTTTGTTTAAGTTCGATTTGAATTCAATTCAATTCAATTAGGTTCAATTTAGATTCGTAAACTCGGTTTGATTAGATTCAATTTTAATTGGTGAATTCGATTTGATTAGGTTCAATTGGAGTTGTGCATTGGGTTTATTTTTGTGCCTAGAACTGTGGTTTATCAAATTGGTCATTGCATGAGATTTGAATTTGCAAGAGCACCTACCACACAGTAGATTCATGTTTCAATTAATTAATTCATGCTTCTATTAATTAACTAGTCATAAAACCGTTGGTTGTGTATCTCTCGATTCTGAATAATTAGGCAAATATGTGTGGTGCACTTGATACGCTAGCGAAACTATCCATTAAAAGTAAAAAATTGAACTATAGTGACATAATCTAAGAATTTAAACTAAAGTAAATTTTTCATTTAGCTCTAGGGAAAATTTTCTTTTATGGTTATTGATTTGATCTGCTTATTTTCATTTGTTATGGTGGTAGTAGGTCTTACAGAACTTTTAGGTTCTAAAGGCGTAAATAGATTTTCTATTTCTTAGGGTGTTTTGATGTCTTTTTTGTGGATTTTATGTAGTTGTTTTTTATGGTTACACGTCTAAAAAATTAGCTTATTTTCTAAGACTTGGATTAATTAGGTTTGAGGCTTATTGGGTGACTTTTCAACTGGTATAAGGTCTTTGAATCATCTGTATACAGAACAAACCCTTACACCATGTACACCTAGAGCAAAATTTGAATGTGTGGTTCAATTTAGGAGTTGAACCGTGAATAGATAATGTATTCTTTCCCATTATCATAATGCATTTTTTTTAAGCTTTCAAGCTATAGGCAAAAAAAAAAAAAAAAAGAGTTTGCTTTGGACTCTGATACACTCCTTATCAACATTTTGCATGCACAAACTTGTTCTTGCATCTACTTGCATGTTGTTCTTATTCAATTTCTCTCTAATTAATGTTCTCATTCTTAGGTGGTCTGGGAAGCCTTTTGTTTTTACATCCTATTTTTTCTCTCTTGGTGTTATATAGCTGATACTAACTCATTGGTTATGAATGATGTAGCTGCTTTGTGGCAAGGCTCTTTAGTCATTCAATCTCTTTAATTGTGCTCCTTCATTGACCATAAATTAGCAAATTCTATTTCTCCTCGTTTAATGTAATGATTGCCTTCACATTCTAAGGCCTTCCGTATTTCTATCAATAAGCCTATGTTTCTTCATTTGCCCCCTTATGACTTTTTGTTGGACTTGTTACAAATTTGAATTTTTTTTTGTGTAATTGTGAATTTGGATGTTCTTTTAAGTGTCCACGCACTTAGAGTTTACATTGAAGAGTTGCAATCATAATTGACCTTTAATTGAATGAGGGTTTCAAAATATAATGGACAATTAATGGGTAAAAATTTGTATTGCTTCGTGTTGCTTAATCTTATAATTTCTTTTGGCTTTGTCTTGGGGTTTTCTAGGTAAATCTTTTAAAGATATTTATAGAGAGTCGTTTCAAGTCCATCCAATATAGTCTTATTCCGTATTGAATTTGTTTACTATTTTCTTGGAAATGTTTATATTTCAACTTACTCTTTATTTTCTTTGTATTTTATCAGATTTAGTTCCCTCCGTTTGGAATCATGAAGCATAAGTCTCTTAAGAACTATTAAATCTGTTCATAGGAAGACATGGAATAAACTAGAATACACTTTGTTGTATGAAAAATATTAAGTTTGAAATTATTACCTTAATTAATTTGCTTCCAAGAGTTTGTTAAAATTCCGATACCAATTGTTTTTCATATTGGTCCTTTTGCAGAATAATTGATTGTGTCGGATAAGTTGGCTACAAAAAGTTGGAAGTGCTATTTTGCTATTTTCATATTTTTGTTAAGTTGCTAGAGTTACTAATTTGAACTCAATTTTGTAACTAGGTTTAATTTGATGAGAATTTTATTTCTTAAGATTAGTTTCTAAATGATGACTTGAACTAATCTTTAACGTTGGCACAGTATCATTCTTGTAGTTTCACTTATTGCAACTGTTGGATTGGATGATAGACTAGTGAGAATGAAATGAGACTCTAAGTGAGTTTTTTTGATTGGTGAGACTGGATTGAAAAAGTGAGTTTGGTAGAGTTTATGAGAATTAGTGTGGTTTGCAATGAATGAAATCTTATAACTTTCATGTATTTGCGATGACTTTAATTATCATGATTTTCTTAGTCAATTAGTGATATTTGTGTCTAGCCAATATGAATACTGGTATATTGTTGTGGTAGTTGGTAACTACTATAATGTTGTTGTGGTAGTTGGTAAATAGTGGGGTTTAAACATGCATATGACTTGCTTTTAGTATGATTATGAAAATTTGTAAATAGGTTGATATATTTGTAATGCCATATTTTCATGGGGTAAAAGGCATCAATAGTCCCTAAGGTTACAGGAGTTTCTGTTTTCCCTGTTTTTTGTTATAAAATGATGGAATCCCTAATCCTTTATTTTGGCAAAAACGACACCGTGGTGTACTCGGTATATAATTTTCTGTTTTGATTGTGGAATTAGGTGGCATTATTGATTTTTAAATACATTACTGCATTGCCAATGCAAGTATTGCTACGTGTTGAGTTACGCTTCCATCTCTGGGAAACCAAAGAGGGTCTCTCGGGATGAGGTGTGACAGTTTTGTTGTATCATCGTATCATATTATTCTTGTATTTGTGCTTCCTAAGTTTCAATTAATTTGAGTTGAACTTCAATTAAAATCAAGTTGGATTGGATGGATTTGGAAGGAGGGTGATTCTTTCTTAGGCATTGGGAAAAGGCGGTCAATCATGAGGAAAAGTAAGCGTATATTTGGTTTGCATATGCAAAAGTGTATTTCTGTTTTCGGATATAAAAAAAGAAGAGAAGTTATTTGGACAATAAAGATTTGCATTTAGTTTTCTAAAAACTAAGAACAAAAAGTCCAAATTTCAGAGAACACTAATAACATGTTTTCTTCATTTTTTAGACATTGTTTTGGAAAAAATTGAAAACACCAGATGTAATATAATGTGCATTTAAAGGCATCATTTAAAAGGGAATTTTTTCTCTCATATGTGAACTTCACTCCGATTTCAAGCAAGTCTGATCAATTCCTTCAAAAACCACAATCTCATTTGAAGCTCTAACCCTTCAAGTGGCACAAGCTGATGAGAAGAGGTCTGATTGGCTTCTAACAAATTCTTGAAGAATGCTCTTTTCCTATGCTTTGTGTTTTCTCGCTGATTGATTTAGCATTTTTTTTTAGGTTGATTTTCTCCTTATGCCCTATGCAAATCAGAAATTTCGGATCTATGTTGTTGGCTTTGTTTTGTCGTCCTTCATAGTGAGGATAAGGATGACATATTTGCTACATGTTCAATTTTTAAGTTATTTTTTTGTAAGCCGAGATGTATCCATGGGCATTCAACACTTGTCCTCTATCCTTGAGTTTTCATATATATGTATTTTGTAAATTTCGTGGGATAATTTCTAGTATTAGGTAATGCAATTTTGAGAGTTCTGTGAATAAATCTTGTTCGTCCATATGTTGTATAACACTGATTGAGAAAAAAAATCATTGTAACACACCGCACCCCTTGCCCTCACCCTCGTGCTCTTTTTTCAGAAGTTTTTTGCTAAAGAGTCAATTAACATTGTATCCCATATTTTTATTATTTTGAAAAAATTACACCTAGATCCTCTGAGATTTGTTATTTAATATCCTAGATCTCTTCACATTTAAAATGTTACACACAAACCCTTGAGGTTTGTACGCGCGTAATGCTTATACCCCTATCATTAATGTCCGTTAGTAAATTACATCCAGACCCTTGAAATTTGAATTGTGTAATACTTGGACCCCTTAAGTTTAAAATATTACATTTAGACTAAAAATACTCGTAAAGGTAGAATATCTAATATTTTAAAATTTACAAGCAAAATTCATGTTTCTATTATGTCATTTATTTAAATAAAATCAAAAATAAAAATCCATTTTTTCTTTAAAAATCCAGTATTATTGATGTCAAAATTTGAATGACCTCTAAGTCAATTTGTTGGGTTTCAATCACATGAAAAAGAAGTCGGAGATCAGATGAGGGCTCTGAGGGTCAACTCTCCGATGCTTAAGTCAGTAAATGATTCAAATGTATGAAATATGAACTCCATTTAGAAGCTAGGAGTAGACCTGTCAAAATTCAACACGACACGATTAACCGCTGATTAA
>CM042188.1:101724-126468 GCA_023539305.1 Ilex asprella
ATGAGTGACATACCTGAAGCATAAATGAAACTCTATTTATAGGAGTTCCGACAGTTTGAATTGCGAAGGAATAATGATTGAAGATCTAGTCAATCATAGAAAGATAAGAATTATGTCATTATCTTTATACGTTGATTTAATGTTATCCCTATAGTTAAATTTAGTTTATCCATGACATGTAGAATCTTATTCAAATTAGAACTCTTAACAGGATGGGTTGAACTTGGACTAAATGTTTGGGTCCATTTTTTCATCATTAAGTACGAACATATTAAATAAGTCTAATCAACACATTTGAATGTTCTATTATATAATCCGTTGACATAAAAACTAAACAAAATTTCAATTTTTTGAGAAAAAAATAATAATCAATATAATATATCAAAGAACTCAATTCAACGCTTAATTACATATAATTATAATGTCTATTGGAATAAAACTAATAAACCAAACAATGGGTCAAATTTTAATGGACACAATTTTTATCTTTAATTGGGATAATTTGGTAGGTTAATAGATTTTGTTAGTTCCATAACTAATAAGGGGTCTAAGTATAATATTTTAAACTTGAGAGTTCTAAGTGTTACACATTTACAAACTTCAAGAGGTCTTGGTATAATTTACTCATGGATATACTACATTTCAGGAAGTCTATGTGTAATATCTTGGCGTACAAACCTCAGAAAGTCTATGTGTAATATTTTAAATGTCAAAAGGTCTGAGTGATTAAATGACAAACCTCAGAAATTTTGGTGTAATTTTTCTTATTATTTTTTAGATCATTGTTCAAACATATTTTACAATTGATTGTCTTTTAAAATTATTTTCGAAATCATAAAAGCAAACAATCTCTAGGATAAAAAAATCAAAATACTCTTTTCTAAAACTTTTCCACAATTTTTTGACAACATATTCAAACAGTCACAAACTATTGGTGCTTTAAAATGACACTAAATGCAAGTGTAGACACAATCTTCAGCACCAATCTGATATGGTATTATATCTCAACAAAGTTCCAACCAATAACTGCTTTTAGCTTCTGTGAACATCACCATCAGTCTGCAGTCACCTCGAACTGCATTACTCATCCAAACTGGTGTTGAAAGCTCATTCAGGTGGAGCTATGGCGGGACATTTCTGTCAAGAGGGTCCACCAGCCCCACTCCCAATGAAGGACTTGACAAATATCACCTATGGGACCTAAAATAATAAATATGTGACAGGTAATGAGTATTTTTGGTAGACTAGTCATACCTATCTTTCAACATTGACAGTTGCACAGTAAATAACCCCCTAATCCTCTGTATATATATGGGTGAAGACCCAAAGAAGAGGGGGCCCTGGAGGAAGAGCACCTCGACTCTATACTTCACACACACACACATGGATATTGTTTTCCTAGTTTATACACTCGCCTATTCAGGTATTGATCGTAATACTGACTTAGGCATCGGAGGGGTCTCTCTTGGCCCAACACCAGGGGTCTTTCTAACCTCTTTTTGCCTTGTAAATCATGGATTGGATGATACCCGAAGACTAGGGGTGCTCCTCGGGATATTTCAACTATTGGCGTTGTCTGTGGGAATGAAACAAGCATGTCCCCAAAATCTTCATATCACCTATTTCGTGAGACCTGTCCAACCCTTAAAATTGTTGATGTATCTCATATTTGTTTGAATTTGATGAGCTCGGTCTTTCTTACAATCAGGTTACAGCATTTGGTTTGCCTACCGAGTTCATAGACACATAGGAAATGACCATGAAAGCCTTCACATGAATCTAATGGGCCTTCCTTTACAAAAAAAAAAAACTGATTGGCCACAAGTTTTATTCTTGAAGTCCATGACTCTCTTATTCTATTTATGGGAACTTGGTCTTTGTCCCATAGGTTTTGGCAGCATACAGGTTCAACTTTTCACAAAAGCATCAAGTTTGTGAATTTGTCATTCAGTGCAAGACAACTTTCTACTATGAGTATAATCCATCTCATATCAAAGTTTCTTCATATTTGGTCACTCCACTACGGTTTAGTTTTTTGCTTTTGCTCTTATCAAATTCGGGGTTATCATCAGCCACATAAAGGAAATTGTAGGAGGCAAAAATTAAAGATACCTCCTACTAGAATATGATTTGGTATTTAGAGTAAAGAGCATTTTTGAACTAGATCTCCTAGTCTTGTTTGCCTGTAAAACGAGCAAACTATCCAAGATCGAAGTGTTTCGATTGAAGACACTCCGATGCTTAAGTCAGTAATGAAACTAATTGAATTGCTAATAGACAAGGAGAGTTCAGCATACCTTTCACCATAGCCCCTTGTGTCTTTTATAGTTCTCTATTTAATTAGGGTTTCTATGATTTTCGATTCAAGGTGGCACACCTTCCTCCAGTTAGGCGGCTCTAGTTGGGAAGTTGTTGATATTTCTCCAGCAATTCTCTTGTCGTTCATGTAATTTCGTCAATTTGTTTTACCAGAATGTCTAAATAATAGGCATCTTTTTAACACCACGTTTCCTATTTTAAACATCTCGGTCGTGACGAGGACCGAACTCATTCCTTCCTTTTCGAGCTGTCGAATCTTATCCTCTGCTCGGCCGAAACAACCTAGCTGTCTGTTCGACCGAGTTTTATCCTCTACTCGGTCGGACCAACTTTAGCTCAGCCCGAATACCTAGTTACTTACTCTGCTCGGCTGGACTAACTTTAGCTTGGCCAGGATAGCCTAGCTATTTGCTCTGCTAGGTCGGACCAACTTTTGCTCAGCCCGGATAACCTAGCTACTTGCTTGGTCATAGTAGAGTTATTACAAATAACATTTCAGCACGTGCAACCTTCTACATGTCCAAGTCTAATTATTAGATGATGATCAGAATTTATCGACCCTTTCATTTGCCCCTAGAGAATATCACTGAAAGATATTCTCTGCTTACAATCTTTTCTCTCATTAATTGTCTTGTATTGTTCCTTATAAAAAGGCATTTTTCGTGTCCCTTTCCCTTAGCACGGAGGTCCTACCTCAATGAAGGGCTCGGGAGTTCAATACTTAAAAAAAGTTTCAATCATGACCCCCTTCCCCTAGCCAAGAGGATCTGCCTCATTGAAGGGTTCGTGCATTAGTTTTTGGTCACTTATTGTGGCCCTTGCACCGATCCGCCGATCTAATCGGTCTTCAAACTTTATTTATTTGGCTTACACCATCGTGCCTAGCCGTGGGCCTCAGTTTGATCGGATGGCTGCACCTGAGTAAGGCCCCTGCCTCTGTCAGGATTTTTTCCTCCCTGACGTGGCAGTAGATTGAGTTATGCCCGAGCCTTCTCGGGTCTTGCATGTGGTAGGTACTCCACAAAAGGATTAGCTCTAAGGATCAATCTTATTTACTTGCTGGAGGTAGTCCACTGTTAGGTATCTTTTCCATGGTAGGTACTCCACAAAAAGATTAGCTCTGAAGTTCAATCTTATTCATTTGCTGGAGGTATTCCACTGTTAGGTATCTTTTCCATGGTAGATACTCTACAAAAAGATTAGCTCTGAAGTTCTATCTTATTCATTCGCTGGAGGTACTCCACTGTTAGGCATCTTTCATGTGGTATGTACTCCACAAAAAGATTAGCTCTGAAGCTCAACCTTATTCATTTGCGGGAGGTACTCTGCTAAAGACATAGTTTGAAAAGCTCAATCATGTTTACATATGAGGGGTACTCCCTTGAAGTGATATAACATTAGTCATCCCAACCCAAGAGCTCAAGCATATCATTTATAAATGGACGTCGATTCTTTTTTCAGCTTGTATCGTTTTGTTTGACCTAGGTCATGCCACCCAAGTCTTGCCTCCATAACAATGTTTGCTACTAAGAGTTTCCATTTTTTCTTCTTTAAGAAAATGGACTTCTCAAGCTCTTCTTTCATTTGACTTCTTTGGTCTAACTAGAGTATTTTAGTCTGTGATTCTTAATTGCACTTATAGTTTCTATCAATTAATTTATCGACTTGAGGGAATGTGAGCTTGGTACGATCCGCATCTTCTTCGACCTTGGCTTACTATGTTGCGGAGACACATGCGAGTCCAACTTTTAAATGTCTAGTAGTGACTCGTGTTTGATGAAGTACCAGGGATTTTGTAATCCTTTTGGATCTTTTCCCTTTCGTGAAGGATTTCTCAAGTTGCCTCCCAAGGCTCATTTTGGCTCTACGTGCTCAGTATATAATCTTCCATTGCATGGTTAGAACTTTGGTTAGAGCAAGAAATAATCTGTAAAGGTTGGTTTTGCTTGGCCCATATTCAATACTTCATCATGTGATTTGGAACGTGTAATGGCTGCATTGTTCCTTGTGGATGTTGATTGTGACATTCTGATCATGATGATGCAAACCCCTTTGTTCGGTTTGTGTTTATGATGTCCATTGTCAATGGCGATAGCTCTATGTTGTTGATCTTCTGTTGCAATTGCTGAAGTAATTGGGATTGCCTAAATCCCATTGAAGTTCTCACTTGCTTTGCTTTGTCTAAGATGGTTTTCGATATTAACGGTTAAGTTATGTTCTGGATGGTCACTGCAATACAAGAAAAGCTCTTCCCAAGAGCAAATATCATATGCAATTAAGAATAATGATGATTTTCTATAGGTGAAAGATATTGTCCCATAAGAAACTACAATGTATCATCATGCATGACTGAAGGAGTCGTGAGCATAACTTGTAGCTGAGTCATTCTTGTGTTTGTATGGTGGGACTTTGCAAACATGTATTGGGGGTCAGGTCCTCATAAAAGTATCAAATTATGTCTAGAATGTTGAATTTGCCTTCCAACTGAGCATGAATATTTGTCCGAGGTGCAAGTCTAGTGGGCCTAGATAATTAATACCATATCCATCAAGACATTTTACTCATGTGAGGCATGGATGAAGAAGACCTCTTGTATGCTAAACATTTGTCCATGAATAGCAATTCCTAGTAGTAAATAATTTATTTTTCTCTGGAATAGTTATTCAACGAGGTAAATGACCTTGTCCCTTAGGCTTCCATGATGCATGTCATATCTAAATTCTTGGTTTTCCCAAGTTAGAAAGTCGATTTTCATATGTGTAGGTGTTGCCCATTAGGAATCAAGTGGTACAGTTTGATTCTTCTTATTCCGTATTTTAGCCCTTTTAAGCTAAAATATTTTTCAATTATTGACCTCTTAAACTATATCTTGGGTATCTCTCTATTCAGATCTTACATAATAATCAAATGTAATTTGTCATAAATACATCCCTCTAGTGAAATTCTTACTTCCTAGGCATGTTTCACAAGGTGGTCTGCATAGGATTTGTCTTGAGGAGGCATATGGATTGACCAAACCAATGTTTTCTAAGCATTCTTTATGTTGTAGCAATCACGGTGGCCTAAGGAAAAGCTATAGGGATCTTGGATCCATGAGATAATTTATTCAAAAATGTCGAATGATCACGCAAGAAGCGATCTCCAAAGATTTGTACTAGTGTGAATGACAATCCACCTAATGAGGCTGGATCTCACTCCAATATTCACCAAGCATAGTGGCACACTACGCCCTAGACCGATACTTTTGTCTTAGTATGCAAAGATTTTCACAAGCTTTCCAGCAAAAGTTGGTGACAACTATCATTGAGATAATGTGTAGCTAAATTCTTGGACCTTGCTAATTTTATTAAAGGCTTAATCTCTACTCGTGTAGGTCCTTCGTATTTGAAATTGAGTGGTACACTCTAATTTGCCTCGAATGCATATCATGTAATTCATATTTGTTGTCTTTTCAAGTCGAACATCAAGCAATTGACCCTTAAAGTGTTTGCATAGAAATATCAAGCATCATAGAAATAGCTTCTTTTCGTTGATATTGAACCCGAGTCAATATAAATAGCTTTTCCTTTCACAATAAATGGCATACACAAGTGTATGTCAAGAGAGTGAAAAAGCTCCGGACTTCTATGATCTATCTACATAAACTCAGTAATACAAACCCTTAAGTATATGGCGGAGAGCATAATTCCTAACCAACCATAATAACACATGATTTGTTTCATTTCTTTTAATTCACTGGCCTAGTGCCCCATTGCTATGGTTTCATGTTTCATCCAATATTAAACTGGTGATGACATGTATGGGAAGGTTGATGTGAGTATCTTTCTAATAATTCTTTGTATTCGCTCTACAGCGTATGAAATAATTCTACTTTGTTTCATAAAGTTCAAAGATGATCAAACAATTAACCCAATAATATATGGGAGATAAGGCAATATATCTTATGATTAAATGACTGTTATTAATGGGCATAAGGGCACTTTAATAACAGACCTAGGTTGTGGATGGTCCCACTATTTTCAACATGTCTCTAGTAGAGTCACTTATGACTAAACAATTATATGCTTGTATTCAATGTCACGCTAAAGGTGTAATATCATATTCAAAAAAATCGACATTATAGAGTCAGGCACCGACGACTTCTCTATGATCTCTATGTGAGTATAATATGTGTTAAAAAAAATTATTCGAGAGATAATTAGTCAATTTTTTCTATGGGTCCACACACCAAACAGGAACACAATAGATTAACTAAATAATGGTCGGACCGATTGGGTGCATAGTGATAAGTTATACAACCATGTTTTTCCTGATTGATAAAATTCCAATATGGATAATCATTATTAGGAATCATATTTCTTTAAGTCCATATCCAGTTTATACTACTCTAAAAATGCTAACCCAATATATAATAAGCAACAAAAATTATTTAAAAGAAGGAACGAAGTTACCCGATTGATGATTCCTCCAGATGAGAAAAAATGTGTGAGAATATGCCAATGAGATCACGTGCAGTTGGATTCTTAGAGAGTTTATCTCTATTCATGTAGGTCTTGTCTACCGCGAATTAAGTGGTACACTTTGATTCGTTTCAGATTCATATCGTTCAATTCTCGCTTCTTAACCTCTATGGTCGAATTTCTCATCACTTGGTGTTGACCGCACGGGACCCAAATAAAGGGTATGTGGTCTCCTCTTCAATTGACGTGTATGACTAATATTACTCCTTGCTCCACGAGCCTGTTTATTAGGCCAACAACCATCGTGCATGGTGGCACACTATTGTTGGGGACGAATTGCCTTTTCTTTCTTTCTTTTTTTCTCATACTCACACAAAATGATCAAAACCTTGTGTTATTCATTTATGTGTTGTTCACATAAATAGCTCTGTACGCTATTCTTGTGCACTTTATTGTTGCACTTGCAGACCCATCGACAAATGCTCGTTACAGTATCGAAATAAGATCGCTGAAGTACTCATGTTTTTGTAATTTAAGGAAACTTGATCATCGTTTGCCACAGACGGCGTCAAAATGTAGTGGGCAAAAATTAAAGATACCTCCTACTGGAATATGATTTGGTATTTTGGGTAAAGAGTGTTTCTGAACTTGATCTCCTAGTCTTGTCTGCTTTCAAAACGAGCAAACTGTCCAAGATCGAAGTGTTTCAATCGAAGACACTCTGATGTTTAATTCAGTAATGAAACTGATTGAATTGCTAACAGACAAGGGGAGTTCAGCGTACCTTTCACCATAGCCCCTTGTGTCTTTTATAGGTCCCTATTCAATTAGGGTTTCCATGATTTTCGATTCAATGTGACACACCTTCCTCTAGTTAGGCGGCTCTAGTTGAGAAGTTGTTGATATTTCTCCAGCAATTTTTTTTGTCGTTCCTGTAATTTCGTCAATTTGTTTAACCAGAATGCCTGAATTGTAGGCATCTTTTTAACACCACGTTTACTATTTTAAACAGCTCGGTCATGAAGAGGACCAATCTCATTCCTTCTTTTTCGAGTTGTCAAATCTTATCCTCTGCTCGGCCGAAACAACCTAGCTGTCTGTTCGGTTGAGCTTTATCCTTTACTCGGTCGGACCAACTTTAGCTCGGCCCGGATAGCTTAGCTACTTGCTCTGCTCGGCTGGACTAACTTTAGCTCGACCGGGATAGCCTTGCTATATGCTCAGTCAGATCTTGCCCTTTACTAGGTCAAACCAACTTTAACTCGGTTGGGATAGCCTAGCTATTTGCTCTGCTAGGTCGGACCAATTTTAGCTCGGCCCGGATAGCCTAGCTACTTGCTCGGTCATAGTAGAGTCATTACAAATAACATTCTAGCATGTGCAACCTCCTATGTGTCCAAGTTTAATTGTCACATGATGATCAGAATTTATCGACCCCTTCATTTGCCGAGAAGGCTAGTGGGTACCTCCTACATAGCAGGTGTTCACCTATATGGCAGGGGGGAGACGACTCTCACCCGATGTGGGATGAGAGGTAAAGGATACTGGGTACTCAACCCAGGTCAGCCAAAATCTTTCGTGGGGGGTGAAAGAATACTCTTACACTTAAAAGACGCCTTTTTGTAAGGGGTATCACCCTCACGAAGGATTTTGGCTGACTTGTGCCGTAGCGACCAGTAGTCTTTACCTCTCATCCCACATTGGATGAGAGTAGTCTCCCCATGCCATATAGGTGAACACCCACTATGGAGGAGGTACCCCCTAGCATCTGATCAGATGGCTAGTAGGTACCTCCTCCATAATAGGTGTTCACTTATATGACAGGGGGGAGACGACTCTCATCCGATGTGGGATAGGAGGTAAAGGCTACTGGTCACTACAACACAGGTCAGCCAAAATCCTTCATGAGGGTGATACCCCTTACAGAAACCTTCGACTGTACCATCAAATCGACGAAGATGGTGAGTCGTCTTATTCTCCTCCATCGAGATGTAAGCATTAAACAAACAAATGAGCCGATCAACGTATTACTCATCTCACCATATATAAAAGCTCGGGCTCTATGGATCTTACGCTTGGAGTTTGTCGAAAATAGATAAGTATTTTCGCTCATGATGATCCAATATAAGTTATGATAAACTTTTATTTTCACTATCACGAATACACATAAAGACTTTGCTCAGCCTCTATTGGCACGTGGTTCGAATAACTCGGTCTTTCTGTCGTACCCATAAGAAAAACCCCCCAAAATATATTTGCAAGATCCCATGGAAGCCTCCATGTGATTGACCGCAAAGTCTAATTCACGAAGTAATCTTTGTATTTTATCTTGTTGGTATACCCTCTATTATGAGGCACAAAGTAACTTGTTGGGACCCACAAGATAATTCCTTACTTTGATGTATTGTCTTATGGTGATCGGTTTGTCCTTCGGGCTGGTTATGGTGATCAATTTTTGCTCCATACTCATGCTAAACACGAACTTAGTCTATAGCTATGTCTGACGTCACCTAGGAGGTTGTTTTCATCAAGTCTTAGTCGGTCTATCCACCATGAGGTGGTCAGCCCATCATCCACGGATGCATGGTCTGTCGCCGAAGGTGATTCAGGACGTGCTTGTGTACTCTTGCCTATTGCCGAACTCATATACATGTCCATGGAGCTCACTATCTTGTATCTCGGCATATGGAGTTCGAAAAATGCACAAATAAAGATACAAAGAGAACTCGGCGTTCCACTCGCATTAATTCATATTTCATGAAGCTCAAAGTATCTCCTTCACGGAGATAGTGAGGCGTAGTACTGCCCTCAAAACCATGGATCAGTTTGAGATTTCAGGAACTCATACTTTGGCACCAAAGAAGTTAGTGTCGTTGGGTCATTCGAACTTCTCTTCGGTCCTAAGGAAAGTAATTAGTAGTATCACTTACAATACAAGCTGGGTATTATTTGGCAACAGAGAAACAAAATCCATAAGCCAATAGTTGATGCAAAACAAATCCAGCCTTGATTGAACTTATGATTTTCTTGGTTAAACTCGGTGGTGTTAGCTAGCATCATCTTTAGAGTCTCACGCCGACCGGTCTCTCTCCCTTAGCTTGAGAAACCCAGATGTTTGGTCGAGAACAGATCATTGGATTTGTATATTAATCTGAAAATCTTGTCAGTGCGGCCGTGGAGGAAGTTGGCCTAACACAGTTGATCAATTCTAACACGCTAAGCATGCGCCGACCCACCATGGCACACACATGGAGCTCAGGACCTATCTATATATCCTACTCTCGGAGTTTGCCGAAGCCAAGCATAGAGATAAATATTCTATTCTCTATGCCCAAACTGGCATATAAGTCGTGATGTTAAGTTTCTCCCATTTGCGTACAAAGAGTGCTCATTAAAAATGGTGGCTGCCAATTTGTACTCAGCCATGACTTGACAGTAGCCATATTTGTACACCTAAAGACCTGAAATCGAGCGAGAATAAAAAGAATGCAATTTCAAGTTGTTCTTATTATGAATTTTGACTTCTAAGTCTACACTATTTAAACATGATTCCTTTGCTCTTGGGTTGATGTAGAAGCTTGTCAGTCTCTCGCAGTGTTAGTCGGGACTCCATTATTGTGACTCGCCTATGATCACAGTCGGCTGATCAATTGAACCAAGGACAAGCACTTAATCGCTCCCATGGGGTACCTACTAAACAGTGGGGATCACTCCAAAGGAATGAAGACGTTTCACATCAACCAGTGAACCGTTCGGCAGCTTTAAGGAGGCACCACGAGCTTGTTCGGCACCAACTATCGTTCCACCACTGAATATCACTCCAAGAAAATAGAGCACTTTCTATCTCCTGCTATGATCTCTTTTGAGCTCACATTCAAGCAACCTGAATCCGCCACCTAGTTACTTGGTTGGGAACATTAGGTGACATATGCCCAGCACTTGGAAAATGATTGGCCTTGCAACAATATCCCTCAATACCCAGAGAACCTATGATATACACAGTCAAGACTCAAGATACTGTGGATCGACATCTCTAGGGAAGATCAATGCTCAGTGTCAGTGAAGGAACTAGTCGGCACCACTGACCAAAGGAGAGAATGAAGCTCTCAGCCCGTAAAGATGGTGGGGTGTTGGAAGAGCACACCCACGTCACAAAGGTGGTCGGCAATTGCACAAGAATGATCAGCAGCCTTAGAAAACCTAGTAGTCTCGGTCAACAGCAAAAATCATCTCCCTTGTTTTAGACAAATGGAATGAAATGGCCAGCAATGCTCTTATTATGTCAATAACATCGATGGAGTTCAGACTCTTCTTTCTACCATCGATGGATTCAATGAATAGAACTTGCGTATGATCAAGAACCTTCTAATTTGGCTCCTAGCAGCCACGAGGTAGTCCTTTGGTCTCACCAAGTTCAAATTAATACCGTTCTTTGGATGACCAGTGATCAAAGCTTCTTGATACCCAATTTGTGGTCATGACATCGGGCTGCTTGGAAAAGGATCAAAGTCGACTGGTTTCCTAATTCTATTCATTTTCTTCAGACATGGCAATGACACCATGATATGATTTCAAGCACCCAAAAAGATTTACTTCGCTTTGAGGGGTTGCCCAATTCTGTACGTGGTCCAACTCTAAAGTTCTGCTTGGGAAAGCGCAAGTGGACGAGAAAGTGAGTTGAAATAAGGGGCGACGAGCTCCTTTGCGGTTTTCTATCACCGAGCAACCAACAACTATTACCGATTGACATCACAAGCATGATATCAGGAGGCACAAACTCAAGATAAAAAGCCCTATATGTCTAGGCGCTCAGTGAGCTCCGAATACTGAACACGGCTAAGCCTTTGCTCGACCAAAGCACCGAAAGTCCTGATGTAGGCATAAAACCTCTCAAGGGTGGGTTCAAGAACCTATACTGGGGAGTACTCCTTGTTTAGGGAGAGAACACGAGCATTGGCCTCGGTCATTAGGGGTACGGCATCGAGGGGTATAACACTCCACCCTTTGAGCAACGCCCTCAAAGTTTAACACGAGCATTAGCCTCGGTCGTTAGGGGTACGGCTCCGAGGGATATAAGACTCCACCCTTTGAGCAACGCCCTCAAATTTTAACACGAGCATTGGCCTCGATCGTTAGGGGTACGGCCCTGAGGGGTGTAAAACTCCACCCTTGGAGTAATGCCCTCAAAGTTCAACACGTGCATTAGTCTCAGTCGTTAGGGGTACGGCCCCAATGGGTGTAAGACTCCACTCTTGGAGCAACGCCCTCAAAGTTTAAGACAAGCATTGACTTCGATCGTTAGGGGTACAACCCCAAGGGGTATAAGACTCCACCCTTGGAGCAACGCCCTCAAAGTTTAACATGAGCATTGGCCTCGGTCGTTAGGGGTACGGCCCAGAGGGGTATAAGACTCTACCCTTGGAGCAACCCCCTCAAAGTTTAACACAAGCATTGAAATCCGTCGTTAGGGGTACGGCTCCGAGGGGTGTAAGACTCCACCCTTGGAGCAACGCCTTCAAACACGGGGATGTGACATTAGACTTTGGGTGAGACCCTGGACATGGAGCAATACGGTTACAAGGAAAAGCTTGACCCAGCGTCAACATTCATGTCGGACATGAAGACCCTCTCAAAGAGTCTCACTTGAGGAGCCTTGAATTGCCTAACTATGAGTCTGATACATTCCAAACTCGTTTTGATAAGGTACGGTTTTATTTATTTCAATTAAATGTTATTTGAACATGATAAGAAAGGGCAGGACTCAATGCCCGGTTGATCATCAAACTTGAGACTGTCGAGGCCAAGGAACAGATATGTTCGGGTCTTCTTTTATGGGCATTCTAAAGGAGCCAAGATTATTCGGTTCCTCTTCAGGGGACGCAGTGTATTCGGCCTTTCTTTACAAGGATAGATTTATTTTGATATTTCTCAAGATTCAAGGTTATTTGGTCCCTCTTCAGAGGACCGACTATTATTGTTCTCTTTAGGCTTGTCATGCTCGACGTTCGTCGCATTCGATTATAGTAACCCTTCTCGGGGTTCTGATACTGTTATCTTCGTTGGAGTTGGATATGGAGCACCTATGGTTATTCCATTCGGGATTTAAATCTCTCTAGCAGACATTAAATAATTACCTTCGGTATTCCTTGAGCTGCTCAATAAAGGACTTCATTTATTACTCAGCCTCGAGTGACTAATATGTTCGGGGTCTCTTTATTAAGTGCCTCGTCAAGAAACTCATGTTCTAAGACTTTCTACATAGAGACATTCTCTCAGAGATCAAGATTGTCCGGCCATGTTGTGGGGACACAAGGTATTTAGTCATTCAAGAACCAAATTTATTCAGTTCTACCTTCGACTCATTTGGTTTATATTTGGAGGCCAAGTTTATGTGGTCTCTAATCAAAAGATCAACAACACCTATTTTTGATATCTGTTGGACATGGTTGTCTCGTATAAGATTCGGCTTTCTCCAACAACATCTTATAATTATGTTTGGGATTCTATTATTTGGCCCTTCAATGAGGCATCTCATCATTGCTCGGCGTAAAGGGTTTCTTGGATGACATTCAGCCTGTGCATATATTATTATCTATGGTATTTGGCCTCTGTGCTCCATTGCTAGAATATAGTAGGTCTCGACATATCTCTCCCAAGGCGTACATTACCAAAGAGAATGCGAATATTATCCCCAAAAACATAAATATTTCAGGTAGCTTCCATCTTCTTCTAAATGCAACAAAAGAAAATGAAAGTTGGGGGACAGTTGGCGGGACATTTCTGTCAAGAGAGTCCACCAGCCCCACTCCCAATGAAGGACTTGACAAATATCACCGGCGAAATCTACTACAATAAATATGTGACAGGTAATGAATATTTTTGGTAGACTAGTCATACCTATCTTTCAACATTGACGGTTGCACAGTAAGTAACCCCCTAATGCTCTTTATATATATGGGTGAAGACCCAAAGAAGAGAGGGCCCTGGACGAAGAGCACCTCGGCTCTAAACTTCACACACACACACGGATATTGTTTTCCTAGTTTATACACTCGCCTATTCAGGTATTGATCGCAGTACTGACTTAGGCATCGGAGGGACCTCCCTCGACTCAACACCGAGGGTCTTTCTAACCTCTTTTTGTCTTGCAGCTCATGGATTGGATAATACCCGAAGACTAGGGGCACTCCTCGAGATATTTCAACTATTGGCGAATTTTAACCCGTGCAAGCTCCATCTGTGATGCACACAAATACCGTAAGGTACCCAAATTTATATGGACCACTTGAGTTATGCAACTTAGCTTCAGTCAGAATGCTCTGTTCAGTTAACGATGCACCAAGACAAATGAGATTACGGAAAGATGGTGCTTCGAAAAAGATCAACTCTTTCCATTTCAATTGGAAAAATTGACACCAAGACTACAGTTTTCATCTACTTTCCTGATACAGATTCTTTCTCAAGTATACTGAACATGACCAAGAGGCGCTCTTGCAGATTTGAAAGAATGTTTTTCGTGATCCTTTTCTGATGTCTAGTGCTTTTCAGCCATGCAATTCCAAATTGTACTTGGACATTACATCCGATGGATCTTGAGGGCAGATCCTCAACTTGGTATCTCAGGTGAAGCTGCAAAGTATAACAGATTGGTCAGTTATTACAGAAGGGATTTAAGTTTGAGCCACGATAAAGGTGGAAGAACAGAAAGTATAATTGAAGAGTATTTGCAAACTAGGGGTGGGAGTGTTCGTACATTGAAAAAGTCCCCAAGTGGAACCCCATGGAGAGTCATGACCTCTTCAATGAGCCAACCATTTCTATCAGAAAGCCGAGATTTTTGTTGAATGCTTGTCACCTCTCCTCTATAACGAGAAATACTCTTATCAAATTTGTAATAAAGTTGCCTCTGATATACATCAGCCTTTTCGGATTCCCAAGGACTCTGAGAATAATTCAAACAACCAACTCTTTCCATAACCCTACGGTCCATTTCACTCCCACTGAATAACTCCAGGAAGAAACTGGTCTGAAGTGCCCAACAAAATACAAATTGGATAATCAGTTATCGACATATGCATTTCAGATTGTGCAGAATTATTTTAACTCATAAATCCAAACAATCATGCAAGGGCTTTTCTAGGGATCCACACAGACACACAAAGAGAGAGAGAGAGAGGCTCACAGGAACAGAAAGAACAGAAGAATAAGCCATAGACATCTTGACATCCTCAAGGTCCAGGAAGGATCCAGTCTCTTCAGTTTGGAGGCTTTTGGTTTCAGATTCTTCTTCTACTACTTGGAAGTTTTCGGCTACAGATTCTTCTTCAACGATCTGGAGGCTTTTAGCTTCAGATTCTTCGTCAACTATTTGTACCTTCTGCTCAGGACTCAGAGCTCTAGCCTTCCACAGTGCCATGATTGTCCTATTCAGCAGGAATTACTCGATTAGTCAAAATGAGATACAATGCAACTTTTCATCATCATTCCCCCTTTAACCATCCTAGAAAGCTAAGACACTGAACCCTTGGTTCTTATTTCACCCTAACAAATGGCACTTACCCATATTTTCACCATTTCGAAATGATTTAAGCATACAAATTAATGGCACAAAAGCATCAAAGCAAGGATATGTGAATAAGAGTAGGTGTTTTCGAGCAATACAAGAGAATCACAAGCCATGTTACGTTAATTTATTGATTTTCATAAGCCCGATAGCCATCAAACATTGCACAAACACTGAACTACAGTACGGCTCAGAAATTGACGCATGCCTATTTTATTTTAAGGAACATTGTTTTTCCTGGAAGATTCACAGCTACAACATATCCATTCTTAGTAGTACATTATTCTAAAAGGCTCAAACATATAATCCTGTAACGTCTGAATCCAATTATTAAGATGGATAAGTGATGAGCAACGTTTTCTAAACTTATTTGATAAGCATTCTGTCTTTTTGCAATTGAAATGTTCCAATTTAAAACCATCTTTAGTGCCTCGTACAGTAAAAGCCATGAAATCAATGTATCATGATGTACACATATTACATACACATGCACAAACAAACGCACATAAACCAACAAGAAGAAACAAAAAAAGAAAGAAAAACACAATAAAATGACTGAAGTTTGAGAACAAGCAAAACACGAAATCAAATGAAGAGAAAAAAACTGCCCAATATGAGACAGAGAGAACACAATGGACCACGTGATCTACAACTAACTGCATTGACTGGGTCTGTCTTGCATCAGAATGTGATAAAAGCCACCATCTTATTGAACAAAAGTTGATACTACTGTACCAAGAAGTAGAAATGAATGTTCGTGTGAAGCAAGAAGTAAAATCGTTTAAGGACAAGATGGTCTAGGTCAAGAACAACAAAGATCAAACTCCACACGATGCTTAAGGACAAGAGACTGATCAGATATACAATTACTGTATTTAATAGAGTAAATAAGAAAAACTACGGAGATCAATTCAGGAGTGGGGAATTATCTAGCGTAAGTAGAATTTCATAAATTGGGAATTGCTGGAGCACTTCGAAAAAAATTGGGATGACCTCAGGATGACACCTAATCTCGTTAATAAAATTGGGAATAAAACAGGAAAGAATGCAAATGTATCCATTATGTCTACTGATTACTATTAGTGAATACAAAAACTTTTCATCAAGAAATCACACAATACTTTATCGAATATCATTGGAAAACTATATATAACCTTACTATCAACTCTTGTCACCAATTAGCAATCTAAATGATAAAATATCAGGGATAAAGTACAAGGACACAATTAGTTCAATAATTTTGGAAATTATTTTGGAACTAATTAGTTCAAAAAAATTGGAACTATTTTGGAAATTATTCGAGATATTTGAGAAAAACTCATAAGTAATGACAATTACTGAAATATGCTAAAAAGATTTAGGATTCATTCGCTTATGAAAATAGCAGGATATATTTGAGATTTTTTCAAGAACTTGGAGAATTTGTTACAATTAGAAAAACCACAAAAGCTAATAGAAGCGATAAGATTTCAGAATTACTTGAGAACAGTGATACTGTAAGTTGATATTACGATAAGATTTCAGAATTACTTAAAAACAGTGATACTGTAAGATGACATTACCTTTGTGCCACATTAAATGACACAAAGGACTGGAAATGAAACTTCAGCCTGCCTTCCTCATCCTGAGTCTTCGCCCCATGCCTTGCATCCAAGCCTCTGCCTGGCCGTAATGTCATCACAACAATCGGACTGCCCATTGATGACAATGTAGGAGGAACCATTTGAATGTCTTCTATGTCCTCCCATAGAAAGAAGAACTTCGTCTTGTGTCCAAAAAGATCAGCATGGAACCCAATTATTCTTGCTGACAGAAACAGACGACCCTGCAAAGGAAAATTATAAGTTTAAGACATAGAACTTTAAATTTTAAAACCCACATAAAGGAAGAGATAGCACCATGCATCATTTAATAACAAAATTGCAAGTGCTTATATTTAAATTCTGAGTTCACATTGAGTACAGTAAGGGACAGAAACAAAACAATTTCAACAAAGTTAATTTGAAATAGAGCAATGCTATTGGGGCCTAATTTATTAACTTAATTTGCTGACCTAATTCACTATAGCCATTAGATTGACTGTCGGCACCATCAAACATTGAAACTTGGTGCTAATCCAATTGTTACAATGAAGCCAAATCATTAGGTCAGTAGATTAAAACAGATTTTTAGGTCCCAATAGCATTACTCTTTGAAATATTATGGGAGACGATTGATTGCAAAAGGTACCTGGAGGGGCATTTTGCGTTTCAAGTGACAAGTAAAATCATTAATGAGAAATTCCTCTGGTGGAAGCCCAAACAGTTTCTGAAATGCTGAATTTGTTTGAGGTGACCGCAATCTTATCTATAAAAAATGTTATTCAAAATATTAAGCAACTAACAGAAAAACAGAGTAAAAACCAGAAAAAATGTTATACATTGGGACATTTAAGAGAAGAACAGTTGGCCAATTACCTTCTTTCCCACCTCTTTCTCCATCTTAGTCAAATAGTCTTTAACAACATTGCTACCTCTTGTATTGTTCAAGAAAATTCTTAAATGCAACTGAGATTGACATGCCTGAGCTAACTTCCCTTGAAGAGGAAGCCACACATCAGCTAAATCTGATATATTAGACTTTAGGAAGTTGATTTCAGCATGTCCAAGAGATGTAGCTTCATCAAAAGGCCCATCAAAATCATAAACTTCCACATCCAACACCGATGGAGGCTCATTCATTGCATCAAATTCAAATATTTCTGCAAAAAACCGAAATTCTGATTAATTTAATCAAACAAAGAATCAAACCATACTTAGAACCACACGTATATAAATCGTAGTAAATATGGTCAACACTGTGCACAAGTTCACTCAAAATAATGAGGACTTTTGAATCTCCAAACAAAACATGGATAGTTTCAACTGCATGAAAAACAAAATATATTCACCATTCCACTGAGGATTAGACTTCTGGAATTTAATTGAGCTGGTTCTAGTCTTCCCATTGCAAGTAAATACCACATATGGATCAGAGAACCCGCTTGAATCAACAGCTGCTAAATTGCTCCCTTCAATCAAGGCAACAGTCAGCAACCAGCCATCCCCTTGTGCTTTGACTCCATGATCACTGCCTGAAATTAATTATGCAAAAGAAATGAATCATACTCACACCCTCCCAAAAACAAAGAACATGTATTAATACCGAACGAAGACAGGGCAATATTTTATTTTGGTAGTTGAGCTGCAGCAGGAGGATTTAAAAGCAATAGTCTATTAAAACGCATGCAGCTCTTGGTTACAAGCAGGCAAATAGAGAGGAAATAGAAGGAGCATTGCCCATCCAACAAAAATTTCCAAGTTCATCCAACTATGCCTGGATAAGTGAAATATCATACAAAGAGACACCTCAGGCTCTTAGCTGGAGAGAATATGTTATACTTCCAGGCTACTGCTCACTGTGACTAATTAATTGCGTAAGACAGAAAGCTAACAATACCTTTTTGCACTCTGGCCTTCATGAAGCGTGATATTAACTCTAGCATCCGTTCCCCTTGAAGAACCAAAACTCCACACACAATCACTTCTCCAATTGAATCCGGCAAGTCTAGCCCAACGAACTCAAGTCCTTGAATCGTGCTTGGCATGGCTAGCCAGATGTGCACAACTACATACAATCCCATCAAGATTGTTGACATTACCATAAAATTAGCAAAATACTGAACCGCCAGCTTCCAATCAGATTGGGGCTCCACCTGTAGAGATGCCAAAACCTGTTCCTTATCAGAACAAATGTCCTTTGTTTCAACTGGTTTCACATTCTGAGCTAATAAACTTGTGTAATGATCAAAGCTTTCCTTTAAACCTTGTCGGGCTCCTCCTTCTATCATGCCCTTGATCATAATATTTTGCAGGAAATTTATTCGCCATGATACTGCCAATCGAGAAGACTGTTCACCTGATGGCAATTCGGGCCCCGGAGTGATGCAGTAAAGCACTTCTACCCTAAAACTGTTCCCATATGGAGCATCTGGAGTGCTTGCGATTGCCAAAACTACAAAAACCTTCCCATCAGCTTTGATGTATGTTTGCTCCTCAGTTGTTTTCAAAGCCTTAATTAATTTTGTTGCAGCCTTCATATAACTAATCACTCTTTTCAGGCACTCACCGCTGTTCTCAAATTTCCAAGTACCTATTTGCAGTTCTGTAGAACCTTGCAAATCCGCTAAAGATTTGGGATAATCTGAATCTGGTGAAAAAAGTAAGGAATTCATTTCAGGTGATGCAATCGCATACAATTGGTCGAGAAGTACTCCTCCAGGTAAATTGCTTGGTATTTCACTTCCTTGATCTCTCATCTCCATGCTTTTCATTAATGCTTCAAAATTGCTAGATGAAGGTTGCGCCTCAGATTTGTTCTCGTAAACTTGAGTATCGGCAATTTCAGGTAACTCTGACAAGTCAGGGCCTTTATCTAAGGTGTTGGATAGCGTATCCCCATTTTTGTTGAAAATTTGAGCAATTCGACCAGCAAATGTTTGTGTTTGTGACTTGTCCTCCTTAGAAGAAGCAACATCATCTAATCTCATTGGAGAAGGGGATCTCCTGGGGCCATTACAAGACCTTGATGGTGATTCAACAGTTGTATCTGCACACTTCCTCAATGGTGGTACAGGATCGCCAAGCGGTTGCAAGTCCATAAATGAATTGTTTTGGGTGAAACATATTGTGAGAAGAATTTCGCCTATCAGGAAATAGAAGCAAAATTGGAGTCCCAATTAGCATAGAACAGACTATTTGTAACACTTTTGGGCAGCAATCAGAGGTAGATATAATGAAAAGGAATGCAATTTGATCTCCAATACCAAAATTGCAAAAAATGAAGCTTCTAATAAGGAAATGCAACTTATTATTATACCATCTAAAACCAATCAGAAAACTGCCATAGTAAGAAGTTTGTGCGAATAAACCTTTTAATCAATGGGATGTAGGCTAATTTGAGCATTTGGGGACAATATACATACTTTTGTATGGATAACAAATGAAAACGGAAATGGACTTCAAACATATAACGGAGGCAAATATTGATTAGCGTCACCAATAAATTCCATACCATAGTAAACCAATCACTCAATCAATGACATGCAAGAAAAACAGAAACTAAATTGGTCAGTTTTTGTTTTTTCCTTTTTTTTTTTAACATAACATGCACAGCTAACACACACAAATAGTAGTTATCCAACATCTGAATTACACACAATGTAATACCTGAAGGTATAATAGAACCCATAGTCTACCACCACCCCCAAAGGGCCTACCCTTTGAGAGGATGGGTGGGAGTTTATTACCGCTTCTGGAGAGTTAGAAAGAGAATAGGTAAGTGAATGGCATACCACAGTCCCTGGTCTTGGCCTTCTTGTTTTTGGGCTGCAAGGGGTACCAGGCAGTTCCGAGGGACTTGTCATTGGCATCGAATACCAGAGACATGGGAACTTTGATCTGGCCAACAAAATCATCATTGAAGTACTTATCTTCGTCCAAAACAGAGATAACAAGCTCTTCCTTCAAGTCCTCCACTCTAAAAGTAAATTCTTCACACCACGAAGGATTCAAGCATTTCTTCACCACTTTACTCCTGAACCTTTGCCTCCCCAGCTGTAATTTCACATATGGGTCACTAAACCCATTTAGATCCATAGCTGGTATATTTCTAGCTTCAATTACCCGTACTAACAGTTTCATATTTGAAGAAAAAAAACTCAATTTGTCGCCAGCTCTTGAGAAGGCCAACAAATTGAGGGGAAAAAATATATAAATAAAACAAACCACAATTCTAAACAATAGGAGTGGAATTGGATTTCCAACTTACCAGAGAACTTCAGAGTAAACAATATTTAAAATAGCAAAAATAGCTTAGAAAGGTGTATGCATAATCAATGGATCGAATGTACACAAAAAACAATTAAGTTACGGGATTAAGAAGGAAATCGTATCAATCATTAAGAATTGACTTTTGAAAATGAGTTTCAAGTGAAATATAAATATAAATATAAAAAAATAAAAACACAACAGAGGAAAAAGGTCACATAAAAATCTCAAAGATTGCTTTTTGGAGTAACAAAAATCTCCGATCTTGTGGAGAAAGGGAAACGAATACAAATCAGAACCGAAAGGCAGACAAAAATGCGAACTGAAGGAATGAAAAGGAAACAGGGGAAGGGGAGCGAGAGAGAAGGAAACCAAAGGAATGCCGAGGAATTGGAGATGGATGATCAAGTTGAAAAGAAATTGTTGGAAAATTAACAGCCCAGATATTAAAGTTGAGGTTTATGGTTGGTTTTTTTTAGTTAGAAATAATATCACTTTCATTCAATTTTGAAGCGACGGACAGGATCCTGTCTGGGCAGGGAGGCGAGGGCGCAGGGAGGTTGACTTTTCCACGCCCTCTTTCAATTGCAACTGCGCGTATGTATTTGGACTTATTGACTTTCATAAACAAAACAAACCCATGCCTCTTACTTAATTTTTGGGAGAACTACAGTGAGACCCGTAAGGTTCGTCACTTACAGTCGGTTAAGGAAAGTGGATGGAAAATGAGAGAAAAAGTGATTTTTTTTTTATTTGGTTGAAGAAGGAAAATGAAGAGGGAAGAAAAGAGGAAGCCAAGCCTACATCTCAATCAGCCCAAATTGGGGCAGAAAAGTGGAGAGAGTAGGTGAATTTAATGATTGTATTTGTTGAATTACTGTTATACCCTTCAAATGGCAGTTGACTTAATTTTTTAGAAAAATAGAAAATACGTGGGGTCCACCTTTTTTTACTTCTTTCACCTGACAAAGAAAATAACGTAGGACTCACATTTAATAGGGCATTTATGGTATTTAGCATATTATTTATTTATTTTTTATTTTTTATTCTAAATAAAATAATAAAAAATTTATCAACCTTATTTTTTCATTAATCCTACCAAACAAGAATGAGGGAAACATCTTTCTTTTCAATGAGAAATGAAAGTTCAATCTCTCTTATTTTCTATTCCTCCTAATTTTTATTATTTCTACCAAACATATTATTAATCACTCAAATTCTTTAATATTTAAAATATTATACACAGATTTTTAAAATTTGTGCGTTCATAACACTTAGACCCCTTATCGTCAATGTCAGTATATTTATTAGTAAATTACACTTAAACCACCTAAAATTTGTAGGCATATAATACTTAGACCCCTCAAGTTTAAAATGTTATACTTAAATAAAAAATACTTCAATCAAAAATAAAATATTAAATATTTTAAATTTTACAGTCAAAATCCATGTTCTATTATGATATTTATTGAAATAAAATCAAAAATAAAAATATATTTTTTCTTAAAAAATTATAATTAGTATACAATTATATTATCTATTGAAATTTAATTTGGTCGTTTAAACGGCCAAATTAAACTACCAAAATACCTCAATTAAAGTTAGAATATAATGTGTCTATCACAGTTTAACCCTTTATTTGTTTTTTAGTTTTATTTCAATAGATTGTATAATTGCATACTAATTATGATTTTTTTGATTTTATTTCAATAAATGACATAATAGAACATGAATTTTAGTTGTACAATTCTTGTTTTATTATGAATGACTTAGACCCCTTATTTTATTTTTTAGTTTTATTCTTAATTATATACTAATTATATTTTTTTAAGAAAAAATATATTTATATTTTTTATTTTATTTCAATAAATTATACAATAAAACATAAATTTATATTGAAAATTTTAAATATTTAATATTTTATCTTTGATTGGAGTATTTTTTGTCTAAGTATAACATTTTAAACTTGAAGAGTCTAAATATTATATGTCTATAAACTTTAGGCGTCTTGAGTGTAATTTACTAACGAATATAATATTAACGATAGGGGTCTAAGTGTTACGCGTGTATAAATTTCAGGGGTCTGTGTATAATATTTCAAACTTCAGAAAGTCTAAATGATTAAGTGACAAAATTCAGGGAGTCTGAATGTAATTCTCTCTTAATTTTTTAGTCTGCCATAACGCTTTTTCACTTTTTTACTATCCAAGTCTCTAAACATCTGTAAAAGAGCAATGTTATATGACCTAATTTGTGATCTTAATTTGAGCATCTAGTGATGTAATTTTAATATAATTATTGAATTAGTTGTAAATTTTAATATCAAATGAAATCTATTACTAATTTAATAATTATATTAAATTAGGTCTCCAAATTACATTCAAACAGCATTTTTCTTATAAAATGAAATTTTGAAACTAAAAAGGAACAAACATCCTTCCTTCTTCCCAACTACATTCTATTTGTAGGTAATTTCCACCATTCTTTTGTTTACACCTAAAAATAACAGGATTAGAGGGTAACATGTTGAAATGATCCGACGATAGGACTCTTAGAATCTCGAGAAACGAAAAAAATGTGAGATCATGAACTGTCAATTGGAGACGGTTCCACGCACATTCACGCATCTCGAGGGATAGGGTCGCGATTACAATAATGGTAAAAAAAGAGAGGTCAACGATTTAAGATCATCTTTATAAATAACTGAGGGTAGACTATTGAAAAAAGATCTCATGATCAAACACACAAACTCTTCACAGAGCCAACCTACCTTATACTTATTTCTTGTTTCTGAGCAATTTTACTTTTCTTATGATCATCACTTCGGTGATCTTTTACTGCTTTCATTTAATGCTAAGTTCAATATTCGTTTCATCTTTTAAATTCGAATTTGGTTTGCCCACTACTTTGCGTTATCACCATTCTCTTTACGGTGTAATCCATTGCATTTTTGTTTCAAAAATTATTTAAAGTTCTTGAACTATAAGGCAGGAAAAAGAACTCAAAAGTTGTTTTATGCCTCACTATAATCGTCTGAACAATCACAATTTTAGAACTTCATGCCGGTTCAAGTATGTAAGGTTGTACGTGTTTGAATTTTAAGTCAAATTAGACTTTGGCACACCCGCAATTCAAAAATACACCAAACAGATTTTTTCGCACGTCCGTTGGAACCCTAAGAAGCAACATGAAAAATACCCGAGGGAAAGCCAAAGTTGGCACATCAGAAGTGCGTCTAGTGCACGAAGTTGTTAAAGAAAGTAGGTTTGACATCCCCAACATGTAACGCCCTGGTTTTTCGGACCTGTTACTTGATTTAATCCATCCATCGATCGATAATAAACCACAATTAAATCTCCGAATACAGGACCAGAGCTCTACTTGCCTTAATAAATTTAAAATCACAATTTTGATCTCCAAATAATAAAAAATAATCTCCTCAATATACAAAGTTAAGAATTATATCAAGATTCGTCCGTCTTTGATTCCTCAAATATCAACTCTGGTCCTTCCCTCCGAGATAATCCTGAAAAATATTAAAGGCAGGGAAGTATAC
>CM042188.1:156224-169020 GCA_023539305.1 Ilex asprella
GTAGTGAGAGAGTGAGTGGGTAGTAGTGTAGGGGGCGGTGCTCCACAAGCCGGGCCTGCACCCCAATATATAGAGGGCGGACGTGAAGTCCGGATTTCAAAACAAAAAATACTATTCACAACTTTATACTGTTCACTACTGCATATACTGTTCACTACTGTACATTGGCGTCATTGCATACGTAAGAAATACTGTACATATTACTATTCACAACTTTAGTGATGTCATGGCATACGTCACTTCTTCAGGGCCGGATTTATCCGAATCTTCAGATTTTTATGGTGACGTCAGGGCGTGCGTCACTTTGTCAGAGTCGGATTTATCCGAGTTATCAGATATATCTGATGGTGACTTCAAGGTGTATGTCACAACTTGGATTTATCCAAAATATCACTTTATCAGGGTCGGCTTTATCCGAAACTTCAAATTTATCTGTTTATTTTCTCATATAGATTCGGCTTTATCCGAGACTTCAGACTTATATAGATTCGGCTTTATCCGAGACTTCAGTTTTATCTGATCATTTTCTGTGGAGTAAATTATACAGGATATTACCATCATTAGCATCACGGAGATTTATCTCCATATCATAATTTAGTAAATCTTCATTAATTTCCAAAACTCTCTCTCTCTCAGTGATACAACAGAAGGCCTATTTCTTACGAATAGTGCCAGTAAATAGAGCCAGATTGCCTGGGTTTTGCAGGACAGAAATTTGGACTCTTTCCCTGAGAAGAAAGAGTAATGCTACACTGACCAAATTTAGAGCTCAAATGACATGACAACATATTATTTGATGTTTTTATTGGGACCCAAATGACTTTGAACCAAACAAAAAAGCCCAACTCAACTGCCATGTCATTTGGGCTCTAAATTTGATCCCAAAATTTGATCAGTATAGCATTACTCGAGAAGAAATTCCTTCTCCCTCTCTCTGTTTGTGCTTGAATTATGCGTGTTTAAGAATAGTGATGGATTCATGGAGATTAATTTAAACTTATTCAAACTAACATAAAATATTTAATTACTTCCGAAAAAAAATACAAATATTTTAGTGGCCAGAATGATTAACGGTTTTGAATGCGTTGTGGACTTACGGACACAGCTAAAATCAGCGCAAAACACTAGGTCAAGTAATACTTGTTAATTGGGTTTGACTCCTCTCCAGTTATGGGCGTTCTACTTCTATTATCACAGCACAAAAAACGAATGGATCCAATGATGCGTGCTGATCAATTAATTATGTTGTTGGAACTTTAAGCAGCTGATCTTAATTATACACTTGTTTTTTTTATATAAAATTCTCATGATCGAGTTACTAATTACCCACTTAAACCAAAAGTCTATTATCAAATCTAATGGCCCATATGTACATCTTCGACTCATGCAATTGATCTGCTTAATGTAGAATTCTGGCTTGATGACGCTTCAGACTCTTCATTGGTCCATTCAGCATTCAGCGGTTGTAAATTAAGCCTGAGTGGAATGACTTGGTTGGGAGATGTGCACTGAGTAGTTATTTTTAGGCCTAATCTCAACTTCCACCTCAAAATACCACTCGAATATCAATTTACAATATCAAATTTTAAAAACACCTTAAAAGATACAAAGTCGTATCAATGTGTGCTTGGTACTAATTGTCATCCATTTTGCTATTAAAAAAATTTAGACTAATTATAAATTGTATCCTAAAAATTTAAATATTTTACATTTGTGATCCAAAAAAAATTTCATCCATTAATGTTCGTTAAATAGCTTTCAATTGTGTCGTGTCGTAAAATTTTTGTGTCTTATTCAAGTCACTAAAATAATATTTTTAAAATTTTTAAAAAAATTGTAAAATACCTTAAGCACGAATACAATAGAATGAAGACATACGGAATTGATTACTGATGCTAATTAAAAGAAAGTGAGGTGAACTTACTTTTACAGAATTGTTTAAACAAATTATTCTTTGTTAATGCAAATAGAGTCATTATTTTTGAAATTACAATACAACTTGATAATACCAAAAATAAGTCAAGGCTAAGTTCGGCCCATTAGGAGATCGAGTGCTGACCGTTAATAAGGGTCTACAATATAATGTCAGAATATGGGTTCCAGTCGAGACAGCAAAGGTCGAGTGAACGAGTTGATGACACCTCAGCTCAGATGTCACAGATCAGACGTCCCAGGTCGGACCTTCAAGCCCGAGACTCTTAGTTCGGGAGGCGAAGGTCGGGAATCATTACCAACGTGACCCTTTTGTGCACTATGACAATAACAACTCACACCTTCTAGAGAATCACGTCACACCTATGAAATATAGCCTCTAACAGCTAAACATTCCATCGCATGGGTCATAACAACCCCAAGGGGATCACGTCAATCACGCAAAGATCACGATGGTTATGCAAGGATCGCGATGATTACGCCAGGCCACAACATACTATAAATGGAGATCAAATTCCTCACATTGTAATCAATCAAGCATAAGAACATTGACTCCCTGTAATTCTGTAGCCTTCTTACCCAACTAATAGAAAACTCCCCTAGCGGCAAGAAACTCCATTAGAGTAGATTAGTCAAGCTTTCGAGCTTGTGAACAACTATAAATCTCCCTTCTATTGATTTATGCTTACAGCTATCATCCCTGAATTGATTGTTCAACCACCAAGAGCCTAGAAATTCTAACTGGATATTTCAGTGAACCCCATCAACAGATCCTCAATCCATTGCCTCTACTCAACTACACAAAATCTACCATCAGTTTGGCGCCGTCTATGGGAATAATTACTTCGATTTCTGCTAAAATTCTATTGATCTTTCGGTAATTAATAGTCTCTACGCATAACATGAGCAAAAAATAGACAAATCCACTACGGTTGTAGAACCAGCAGGAAGCCACCGTCATGGGACAACAGAGAATGCCAATAAATCCTTTGCTGAACCCAGAAGACAATCTACTGATAGCAGATCTCCCTCCAAACAATGAGTTCGAAGCACTACGACAAGCAAATGAGTACCTCTTCAAGCAAACTGAGGATCTAGTATCTCTCGTCCATGCTCAAAATCTCCAGAGGACACAACCAGTAAGAGTGTCAAACGTATTGGGTAAAACGGTTGCGTGTCGGATTAAACGAGTGACGGGTGAAAAACATGTAAACCCGTACACGACACGTTTAATAAATGAGTAAAAAATCAAAACACGAGCACGAACCGTTTAATAAACGGGTAACATGACACGACTCGTTTAACACATCTAATTTTAAACGAGTCAGGTTGGGTTAACACGGTAAACCACTCGTTTAACTCATTTACCTGTTTACCACCCGTTTGACCCATTTAACACGGTAAGTCACTCATTTAACCATTTACCTGTTTATTTAAAAATGTTATATAATTTTATAAAACTAACAAACTAACACAAATAAATGTGATATTTAGAGATATCATGTCACACCATATTATAAAATACAAACTACAATCCAAAATATCTAAATTCCATCAACAACCATATTACAAATCATAAATACAATCTGAAATAACAATCATATTACAAACCACAGTCTTAAACAACAACAAAGTTCATGATTCACAAAATTCCGTGAAAGATATCAAATCTCCATCTCCAGGGCAACGAACAGATTCAATAACCAAATTCTCATATCTTACACAAATTAAAATGAAATATTATATAACATTAATAATTAAATAGACTCATAACTAGATAAGTACCCAAAATTTGGCATTACCTCTATTTAGTCATGATCAATGATAGATATAAAATTAGAACATTGAGCGGATATAGCTTTATTAGACTTCATATTTTGATTGAAAACATCATCATTTATTTTCCCTTCCGAATCATCACTAGAATCATCTACAACTAACTACTCTCCCGTAAATATGATGTTAATATATCCTAATAAACAACGTAAGCAATCCATTTGTCCGTAAATATGATGTCTAATAAACAATATAAGCAATCTTGGATTAGTGTTTCTAGACCTTTAAGCAACACTAACAAGAATCGAGCCCTGAAAGTCCAAGTTTACTACTCACCCCAAGCTAACCCCACACCACTGTGGGGTTAGCACTGTGGGGTTCAAAGTTAACTGTTTCACCAGTGGGAATTGAAAAAATCAAGGGGGCACATCTTTGTTTCTCCACTGTTTCGCCTGTTACTCGAACAGTCGAGCTTGACTGCAAAAATTCAATCTAATATGCAACAAACCTGTGAAACAATCCCAATAAGATTGCTCACATACCCAATCTGAAAAAACAACTTACTATCTAACCTAGAGAGATTCACCCTGTAATATCTAGTAGACTTCACCTTCAAATGCCCAATATTCCCATTTCTTGCACTATAATAAGCCATTATCGGCAAGAATACAAATTTTCCAAGAATCGTTAAAGTCAATTAGCACTACACGCGTCGGTCAAATTAAATCTACGACCCATCATTCTATATAACAATAGAAAAAAAATCCGTCAAACCATTATAACACTCATAATAGTTATGAAACAAAATTTTTAAAAAGTAAATCTTAAAGAGACTCGAGTGGAGTCAGCTTTCGAACAACATGATAACAAAGAAAAATTAACAGTGAGAACCTCGTTAAAGCCAGCCAAATGCAGTTCTAACACAGTCAAATACAGATCAAATCAGATCTAACAAAGAACACACAAAATAAAAAGATTTACCTGCTCGAAGTTTACTCGAAGATTTATAGATCTAACATATTTGCTCGAAGTCTTGGCTTGACTGCTCGCAGCTCGCTGAGAGAGAGAGAAAGAGAGAGGAACAAAAGAGTGGACTGGAAGCGCACAAGCACAACAAAGCTTCAGCTCATAGATGGAATTAGGTTAGGAAAAAATACCTTTATATATTTTTTGTGTGGCTGTTATTTAAAAAAAAAATTGGTTAATTTTTTAAAATAATTATTTATTTATTATTGTATTAATATTATTTAAGCGGGTTATAAACGGGTTGACCCGTTTATCACCTGAACTCGTTAAGGTCTCACCCAAACCCGTTTAACCCGTGTCGATTCGTGTCGGTTAATCGCGTCGCGTTAGATTTGGACAGGCATAACAACCCGTCTGGATGATCCCCCTTATGGGGAACATCATCATCAAAATCCTTTGAAGGAGATTATAGAAGAAAATGATCTCAGTCACTTTGCTGATAATGTGCATCGCAAAGCCCCAAGAAATAGGGAAGAAGATGAGGTCCATAGTCAAAATAGAGGAGTATGTAGAGACGAGCGCGTCCCAGCTCCTCCCCAACAAAATGTGAGGGATCCGTTCTGATAACAACATTTCAAGGAAATCTAGCAAGAGCTAAGCCAAATGAAGGAGGCGGTGAAGAGCAGAACTCCGATGACTATGAATGTTTTGATTCAGCAAATAAAGTCACCATTCACCCCCCGAGATGCTACATTTTTCTCTCCTCCAAAAATTCAAAATGCATCAGATCGAAACGTTTGACGGTACGAAGGATCCTAGGGACTACCTCGACACATACAAGAGTCAGATGAAACTGTATGGATACCACGATCTAGTGCGCTGCTGAGCCTTTGCCATTACCCTAAAGGGCTCGACCTTGGCTTGGTTTAATAGGCTAGCCCTAACTTTAATTTTCTCTTTTAGAGAGCTCTTCATCTCCTTCATATCCCACTTCATAAGGGCCCAAACCTACCGAAAATCGTGTTACCACATGCTGATTGTGAAGTAGGATCCAAGCGAGTCACTGCGGAGCTATGTTAAGAAATTCAACTAGGAGTCTCTAAAAATGGATGCCCACGACGAAATTTTTTCCCTCACAGCCTTTACCGCTGAGCTGGGAGTACGATCGAAAGATTTACTATTCTCAATTAGCAAAAAACCCCAAACCAGTATGGCTGAGGTGCTGGCAAAAACAAAAAAATACATCAACGGTGAAGAGGTTTTCTTATCGAGAGCTAGGAACTCCTTTACATCAGGGGAGAAGAAAAAGAAAAGATATCAAAGTCCTGGGAAGGACTGAAATCGAGACCAATCTCAAAGGAAAGGTGGAGATCGTTCCCCAAAGAGGAGAGGTGATGTTAGAGATTGCCTAGGCCCCCCTCCTTAGGGGTTATAGCCCCAAACCAATTCATTCCCCTTAACTCAATTATTTCCCAAGTGCTATACCAGGTCCAAAATAAGAAATTTTTTAGATGGCCACCTCGGATAAAGGTGGCGATAGAGTTATATACTAAAAACTTATTTTTTGTAGTAAAACTCGTTTTATTAATTAATAGAAGTTTGTTATTTTTATTTTATTGAGAAACTATGTGGAAAAATATTTGCATCATATTTGATATATATTATGTATATGTGTCTTATATTTTACATTGTAGATAATCTGGTGTGTAGAATTTGGCTTATGCATAGAAAATCAGATTATTAGATCATTGTATAATACAAATATATATTCACAATTCTAAATGGAATTGGACACATCATTAGTGTGATTGTAGTGTAACAATGATCAAAATATCATTTCGAAATGATGGAAACATCCGAAATGTTTCTGTTTTCAAGGAGACCGAAACAAACAGTGATGAAATCGAAATTCTAATACTTCAAATTATTCCATAATATTTCAAAATATTTTATTATATTTCAATACATTTGCACAATTATTTCTAAATATATCAAGGTATTTCAATATATTTTGGTATATTTCGATAAATATTTAAAAAATAATAATTCTTAAATTTTTTATTTTTTTCATTATGTTTTCGAAACGGGTCGAAATATTTTCGAAACACACCAAAACGTTTTCGTTTCTTGGGTGACCTAAATAATGTACCGAAACGAAATTATGATCCTTAAGTATAATATTCTAACATAGTCTGTCTTGACTAAATGAGACTGTTTGATGTCTCAGATTATTACGCTAGTGTACTTTGTATATTGAACAGACTCATATTGAGGTTATTATATTTTACTGATTAATAAGATAAGAAATACCTCATGATTATCACGATTGCTTATGTTCTTAATTCTGAGATATTTAATCTCCACGTGCTTATAATGATTGTCACTTTAATTCATCAAAAAGTGAGATTCATATTAAGTGAGTCAATAAGCTCAGTGAATTGGGAGACTATGTTATTTGTATAGTGAATATTAATTATTAAAAGAAATCACGTCATGATATTTAAATGAGTTGATGATGTCCTCTTAATGAAGCTCAAAAGTTTTGTCCATGTCAAACCCTGCAGGTAGATTTAATTATCCCAGATGACAAATAAGTTAAGTGGTAAGGTCTCAAGGAATAAAAGAAGACAATTAAATATCATTGTCAGTAATTTATTTAATTGATAGACATCTGTAATGTTAAATGTGAGAAGATTATTAAGTATATAATAATAAGGAGTTCGAATATAATTTTGAGATAAAGCCCCAGGAGATCAATAATAAGTTTTTAGTGGACTAACTTATTATTAATGGATTGTAAGATGTTTGTTCTGGGTTGAACACAAGAATCTTATGCTTATTAGAAGCCCGACCCTTACTTCTCCTTAGGGTTTCTGTCATAGCCTATATATAGACGTCTAAACTCTCTAAATCAGCATCAATTTATTATTCATGTTTTTTAGAGAGGCTAAGAGAAAGAAAGAGAGATAGAGAGAGAGAACAGAAGTTCGGAGGTTCTTACAGCCTACACATTATCCGAATTTTTTGCGTTGGGGGATATATGATAGAAGATCGTGAGGTTTAGCGAGATGTTTTTTGTGTCTATCTTTAGTTTCTACGTTCGTGCTGAGATGAGATCAATTCAAAGTGGCCTCGAATGTTAACCCTAATTCCACTTTATAGGGTTTTAAAGAAAAAAAAATGTATTCGATACATACACACTGTTAATGATTCTTGGGATTTCCATTTCAATAGGTGAATCCCCGCAAGTGAGATGCAATGAAGTACTGTGAATACCATCAAGACGACGACCACCACATCGACAATTGTATTCAATTAAAAAAGAGGATTGAGTTCCTAATCTAGTGAGGTTAGTTGCACTGCTTTATAGAGCATGACAATCAAGACCAAGCTAAGCTACCACCTACTCCACAACAACAAATATCTCCTCAACATCAACAACTCTTGGGGTAAAATCAGGGTTATCTCTAGAGCTCCTCCATGCCAAAGCAATCAGGGAATTTGATTATCTGACCTGGTAGGTAAATGTGATCCTTGTGAAGGAAACCAATGGCAAATGGCGATTCTACATTGATTTCACCGACCTAAACCGTGTTTGCCCTAAAAACAGTTCCCCACTCCCATGGATCAACCTAATCGTAGATGTCAAAGTTAGGAGCATGTTGCTCAACTTTATAGACGCCTTCTTAGGATACAACCAGATCATGATGAACCCCAATGACTAAAAAAAACATCTTAATGACTGAGCAGGGACATACTATTACCAAGTTATGCCATTCGGGCTAAAAAATATAAGGACCACCTATCAGCGGTTGGTGAATCATATGTTCTAGGGACAGGTCGGATCATCTATAAAGGTATATATTGATGACATGCTGGTAAAATTGCTGAAGGCCGAGTTCCATATCCAGCACCTTGAGGAATCCTTTCAGATACTCAAGAAGTATAAGATGAAGCTCAACCCTGTGCTTTTGGGGTCTCTATAGGAAAATTCTTGAGCTTCATAATCAATAGCCAAGGCATCGAGGCCAATCTGTAGAAAGTCTAAGCGGTGATTGACATGCAATCACCTACAAATATAAGGAAAGTCTAACGTTTGAGAGGAAGAATAGTCACATTAAGCCGTTTCGTCTCTTGATCGAGTGAAAAATGCTAGCCATTCTTCAAAGTACTGAAAGAAGCTTTTCATTGGGATGATCACTATGAAGAGGCATTCAAAACTCTAAAGAAATACCTCAACTCACCTTTAGTTCTGATTAGCCCTCAACAAGGTGAAGTCCTTACCTTGTACCTTGTTGTGTCAGATTTCTCCACAAGCGTAACTTTGGTAAAGGAACAAGACAGAGCTCAATAGCTAGTCTACTACTACAATAGAGATTTGAGGGAGGCAGAGGAGAGGTACCCCAAAGATGGATAAGTTAGTTATAACTCTAGTGACAGCAGTAAGAAGGCTCAGGTATTCCTTCCAAGCTCATACGATAAAAATCTCCATGGATCAACCAATAAAATAGATATTGCACAAGTCAGAGTCATCAAGAAGGCTAGTGAAATGGGCAATCGAACTCAGCAAGTTTGACATTAAGGGGCAGGTTTTAGCTGATTTTAATACAGAATTCACTATTTTCGTAGGTCAAGAGGCCCCTGGACTCAAGTAACCTCGTTGCTGACCTCTCGACATGGAAACTCTCGATTGATGGGGCATCCAATGCATAAGGTAGAGGAACTGGTTTGATCCTAACCTCACCAGATGGAATAGATCTAGAGTATACCCTCAGGTTCGATTTTAAGGCTTCAAACAACGAAGTAGAGTACAAGACAATGATCATCGAGCTTAGGTTAGCTCATTCTTTGGAAGTGGAATAGCTCAAAATACACAGTGATTTGTAGCTGGTGGTGACACAAATTGAAGAGACATACGAAGCCAGGGGAGAAGATGAGACAATATTTTAAAAATGTGCATGAGTTGTTGAAAAGATTCGTTCAGGGTAAGATCATATAAATCCCTCAAGCTGAGAATTCCCAAGCAGACGCTCTAACTAGACTGGCCACCGCCTCATACGAAAGCCTAGATAGATTCATCCTAGTTAAACACCTAGCTGAGCCTTGAACCAGATGAGGTTCCTCCCATTGAGACACAGTCGGCCTGGATGGATCCAATCCTAGCTTATTTACAAAATGGGATTCTACCTATAGATTCTAAAGAAACAGTTAAGTTGAGGACAAGGTCATCCAGGTTCACCCTCATCCAGGGAAATTTGTACAAGAGATGTTTCTCATCACCTCTCCTGAAGTGCATAGGAGAAGACGAAGTGAATTGCATCTTAAGAAATATTCATGAAGGTATTTGTGGCAACCACATTGGAGCTCAGACCTTAGCTTATAAGGCATTGAGGCAGGGGTATTTTTGGCCAACAATAATCAAGGACACAAAGGATCTGCTCAAGAAATGCAAGGTCTGTGAACTCAATGCAAATATCCCGCACTGCCCACCAGAACTCTTCACCTTGGTGATGAGCCCTTGGCCTTTCCAATAGTAAAGTTGTATATTTCATCTCCCATATCCCCAAGGTCATCGAGTTCATCAGGGTCAGACAAGTTGACCCTTTGACTCACCTTAGAGGAGCTTGGAACATCATCTCTACCAATACATCTGCAACAATGAGATTGAACCTCGATCTCAAGAGATCTGTCAGCCATGGCAAGAGAGATAGAAGACCTCGTAGTCTCAGAGAAAAAGATATGAAGGCACAAGGGGAAAAATAGTCAAAAGAAGCGTAGAGAGAAGAGATGTTTGAAGAATGATCCTCAAGGGCTCGAGAGTCAAGACACCAACAGCTGAAGAGAAAAACCCTAGCACTCGCTTAAGGATCCAAGAAAAGAGGAAGAAAAGAAAAAGAATGACCTAAGCTCCTAAAGTAAGAAAAGCGAAATGAGCAAAAGTGGAATAACCTCCTCGAATTTGAAAGATCCAGGGTTGAGCAAGAAACCCTAGGAGAGAGAAATTAAAAAGAGACGAGACAGAAGACGTACCTAAACGAAGGCAATTGATAGTTGAAAACCAAGAACAATGCTAAGAAAGGTGGGGAGAAGCTTAGTTCGTCCTCGAAGTAGACCCAACAAAGATCTAAGCGCTCGTTGAAAAGGCTTGATGAACAGAGGAAGGAAAAAAGAAGAAGTTGCAAAGCAAAGGGCAGAAAGAGGCGTTTTCTAGACGAATGAATGAAGGATTCGAAAAGACAAAAAATGTGAAAAAAATTGTTTGGCTATTTTTTGTCTTCATAAACATTTAAGGCATTCGTATGGTTGGACACGTAGTGCGAGAACATTGGGCATGCACGATAATCAAGGCACACATGAACCCTCGCACGTGTATAACACCGAAAACCTGAGAAACATCCCATTGTGCACCTTCCAAGTAAAAAAACAAGCTGAGCTTATCCACAACCTGCAGCGTAAGTAATCCCCAATCCATGTTAGGCAAGGATTACCTGACTAGGGACCGAAGAACAACTGATAATACCAAAAATTAGTCAAGTCTAAGCTCGGTCCAGTAGTAAATCAGGGGTTGACCCTCAATAAGAGCCCATGATATAATGTCAAAATCTAGATTCCAATCAAGACAGCTAAGGTCGGGTGAATGAGCTGACTCTCAATCACTAACTTCCCAGGTCGTCATCCAAGCTCAGACACCTCGGCTCAAACACTTCAACTCAGATGTCACAGATCAGACATCCTAATTCGGACCTCATATCTCAAACTTTCCAGCCCGAGACTCCTAGTTCGGGAGGCGCAGGTTGAAAATCGTCACCAATGTGACCCTCATGTGCACTACGATAATGATAGCTCACACCTTCTAGAGGGTTATATCACACCTATGGAATGTAGCCTCTAACGGCCAAACATTCCATCATATGGGTTGTAACAATGCCATGGGAATCACGTTGATCACGCAAGGATCGTGATGATTATGTCAGGCTACAACATACTATAAACGGGATCAATTCCCTCACATTGTAATTAATCAAACATAAAAACATTCACCCCCTATAATTTTGTAGCCTTCTTCCCCAAGTAATAGAAAACTCTCCTAGGAGCAAGAGACTTTATTAGAGTGGATTAGCCAAGCTTCCGAACTAGTGAACCACTATAAATCTCTCGTCTATTAATTTTTACTCACAACTATCATGCCTCAATTGATTGTTCAACCACCAAGAGTCTAGAAACTTTGACTGAATATTCCAGTAAACCCTATCAACAAATCCCCAATCCAGTACCTTTACTCAACCATGTAGAATACACCATCAGAACTCATACGCACAATGGGGAAAAAAAAAGATAAACAAAACAAGCAAATTCAAAGTGTAGGTGTATTGGGAGTCTTCTAGAGCAAGTTTCCATGATTCCGTGTTCTAATTGTTCTCATGTTTTGCAGGTGCGCCTAAGCCAGATCTGATAGAGACGGTGAACATTGAGCATGTGATTCATGCTGAACCATTGCCCTTCTCAGAACTGGTGACCTCCGAGAACCTTTTCCTCTTCATTGTTGTAGAAATAATTCTGGATTTTGCTTCCATCCCAGACTTTTCTAACTCCTTCCCTCCCGAATCAGATGAAGATGAGGGCACTGGTACAACCTCCAGAAAGCATAGGAGGAGCGAGTCCTTGAGTAGCTCTCCTTCTCCCTCGTCTAGGTCTTCTTTTGGAACAATTTTGGTCTCCTCTACTGGGCAAAAACTTTGAGGTTGCTTTCGGAGACGGAGAAGGAAAGAGATGAGTTGAGGGAGGAAAATATATGCCTTCCGGCTGTAAATACTTTGTTGGAAGAGGAAATAGCTGAGCTGAAGGGGAAACTCGGGGGGAGTGTAGAACCCTTTTGTCTTTTATTTCTTGTAGCCAACGACAGTTTGATGAAATATAGACCACTTTTTTGTTGCCTTACAATTTTCTGGCTATGTTTTGAGAAGAACTCATCTTCTTTGTGAGTTGAAGTGCTCTATTTTTTTTATATGAGCCGAGAGGCTTATCTTAATTTGATGAGCTGAAAAGCTCATCTTGACTTTATGAGCTGAATGACTCATCTTAATTTTATGAGCTGAAGAGCTCATCTTAATTTTATGAGCTG
>CM042188.1:172373-195419 GCA_023539305.1 Ilex asprella
CTACCAGAACCCAAGCTCCGATATGGTTACCACAGATTCCCTCATGAATTTTTCTAAGTACATAGTTAGCGTCCTTGTCTCCCACACATTTGAGGAGAGGTTCTAAAAAATGTCGCTTATATAAGTCCCCCCTCAAGATAGAGAACCTGGCTGACCTCGCTCTATTTTTGCAGCCTCTTTGGAGTCCGCTGGCAAGATTCCACACTGAAGACACTCTCTGATGGGGTCTATCCAGCTTGGTGGGGCCAGGACTGGGAGCACTTCTTCTTCCTCAGTGCTTACTAATGGATCTGCTAAGTGTTGCACTAGTATCAACCTATACAAGTTTTCTTGCGAGGCAGTTGTTAACCTTGTTAACACGTCTGCCCATGAATTCTCAGACCTCGGGATATACCTGATCTTGACTTGTACAAATTTCTTAATCAGCTCCTGCACCTTTCTACAATAAAGGACCATTTTCTCGCCCTTGGCCTCATAAGACCCCTCTATCTGTTTCACCGCTAGCTCGGAGTCACTACAAATCTCGAGTTGTTCTGTATCTATTAAGTGCACAAGATTGAGTCCAACGATGACAGTTTCGTACTCTGCTTCATTGTTTGAGGTTTTAAACCCAAACCTAAGGGCATATTCAACATCTATTTCATCGGGGGAGGTCAGTATTAAGCCAACACAGCTGCCTTGAGCGTTGGCGGCTCTATCCACTGAAAGCTTCCACGTAGAGAGGTCATGTATCAATTGTGTTGCCTCAATAGGGGTTTCTGTTATGAACTCTGCTATGAAATTTGTTAGTATCTACCCTTTGATTGATGTTCTTAGTTTGTACCAGATATCGAACTCACTAAGCTCGATGGCCCATTTAACCAACCTCACTGAAGATTTTGGTTTATGCGGCACTTGCTTCATCGACTAATCTATTGGAACCTCAATAGTATGAGCCTAGAAATATGATTTAAGTCTTCTAACAGTTATGACTAAAGCTAAAACATGTTTCTCCATTTTTTGATATCTCTCTTCTGCCCCCTCAGAGCTATGCTACAGTAATAGACTAGTTGTTGAGCTCTGTCCTGCTCCCTTACTAGTGTTGTGCTGGTCGAAAAATCTAAGATAACTAAGTATATAGTAAGTACTTCCCCTTCCAAGGGGCTTACCAGAATAATCCTTCAAGGCTTTGAATGTTTCTTCACACCGGTTATCCCATTGGAATGCCTTCTTTAAGACTTGAAAGAAGAGTTGACATTTATCACTTGATCTGGATACAAAACGAATTAGGGCTGCTACTCTTCCTGTTAGACTCTGAATCTCCATTGTATTGGATGGCAACTGAATATCCATTACTATTTTTACTTTCTCTAGATTAGCTTTAATTTCCCAGTTGTTGACTATGAAGCCTAGAAATTTTTTCGCAGATACTCCAAAGGCACATTTGGCGGGGTTAAACTTCATTTTTAATTCTTTAAGAACCTGGAATGACTCTGCTAGATGCTCGATGTGGTGTTCTGTCTTTAATGATTTTACCAACCTATCATAAATGTAAACTTTTATGGTCATCTCGATCTGCTTTTGAAACATTTTATTCACCAGGTGTTGGTAAGTGGCTCCAGCATTCTTCAATCCGAAAGGCATAACCTGGTAGCAATATGTCCCTTGCTCCATCACAAAGGAGGTCTTCTCTTGGTCATTGGGATCCATTCTAATCTGATTGTATCTAGAGAAGGAGTTCATAAAGTTGAGGAGCTCGTGTCTAACAGTGACATCCACAATCAAATCTATCCGAGGTAAATAGAAGTTGTCTTTAGGCCAAACATGGTTGAGGTCAGTAAAGTCGATGCAGATGCGTCATTTTTTATTGGTCTTCTTAACAAGGACCACATTGGCTAACCAGACTGGATAGTCTACTTCTCTGATGGCTCAGGCATGAAGAAGTTTGCTGACCTCCTCATTGATGGCTTTTTGGCATTCTGGGGTAAAATTTCACCTTTTCTGTTTAATGGGTTTGCAGGTAGGTTTACACTGAGCTTATAAATGATGACTGGGGAGTCGATTCCTATCATGTCTTCTTGCTTCCAGGCAAAGACTTCCATAATTCTCCTTATGAACTGAATTAAGAGGTCTTTAATATCTCTGCTAAACTTTGATCCCATGTAAACTAGGTGCTCATGCTCTTTATTAAGTTGAACTGCCTCTAGTTCTTCAAATGGCGTGGGTCTAGTATCCAGCTCATCTTTCATGTAGAACTTATCTAACTGGATATTTTCTACTTCTTTCTTTTTCACAGATGTCATGTAGCAATCTCGCGCTACATGCTGGTCTCCACAGACCACTCTGACTCCATTTTTTATAAAAAAAACTTCATTACGAGGTGGTAGGTAGAATGGATAGCCTTCATGGAGTTGAGAGAAGGTCTTTCGAGCATCATGTTGTATGTAGAAGGTACATCAACCACTAAGAACCTTATAATTGTGGTGGCCTGGTAAGGCGGGTCACCTAGGGTGAGCACAAGTTGGATTGATCCTAGGGATAGCACCCTTTCTCCTACGAATCCCAACAAGTGAGCACTTACTAGCTCAAATTTTTTCCTTCCTATGTCCATTTTATTAAATGTAGACATGAAAATAATGTCTGTCAAACTGCCATTGTCAATCAAAACTCGATGAACAGTTTTGTTGGTAACAACGACTCTTACCACCAAGGGGTCATCATGGGAATGTTGGAAGCTTTCCAAGTCTAAATTCGAGAAGGTGATAGTGGTGTCCAAACGTGGTGTCTTGGACATGGTATGTACTTCCCATGTTTCATTAGTTCTGATTATGCGCAAATGTGCTTTCCTGGTTGAGTTGGAATCTCCTTTTCCTGTAAATCTTCTAGATATCACTCTGATTTTTTCTAGGGGTTATTAGTGTTGCATAGGGGCTTGTTGTTGAGGTGTCGGGGGAGGTGGAGCTCAGTTCTGATTGTCATGGACAACAAAATGATGCAACTGCCCTCGTTGAATCATGAACTCAATCTCCTTCTTCAGCTGAATGCAATCATCAGTATGGTAGTCATGGTCTCTGTGGTATTCACAGTACTTTGTGGGATCTCTCTTCGCTGAATTTGCCTTCATCTGGAGTTTTCATCTTAGGAATTTATCATTTTGAACTTCGTACAAGACCTGTGATACTATAGCCGCTTGCAGTGTGAACTGCCGAGGTGCCTCGGCTGCAATTCTGGTTGTAGAGAACCTAGGCGATCTCTAACATTCCCCTTCTTTTGGGGGATCAATCTTTGTCTCTTCTAGGAGACCTATCTCGTTCTCTCTCTTTCCTAGGACTTCGATCCCTCTTCTTCTCTTTCTTCTCTTGTTCTTTCTAGGAGGATGAGCTCCCTACTTTTTAGAGGAGGGCTTCCTCGTCGTTTATATACTTTTCTGCCTTAGCTAGCACCTCTGTCATACTTGCTTGCGGGTTTTTTGACATAGAGAATATCAAGTCCTTTGACTGCACTCCTAAATCAACTATAAAAGTGGTAATAGCATATTTCTCATTTGGGACATCTACCTTCAGAGACTCTGAGTTGAACCTTTAGACATAAGACCGCAGGTTCTTGTGGGGTCCCTATATCACATTTAATAGGTGGTAGTTCGACTTTCTATAAGTCCAAGCCCCTATAAAATGGGACACAAAAGAAATAGATAGTTCCTTAAAGGAGGAGATCGAGGTTGGGGGGAGTCTGTTGAACCATACTAAGGCTGACCCCTTCAGTGTAATGGCAAAGGCGCGACAAAGCACTAGATCTTGATATCCGTGCAACTCCATCTAGTTTTTATAAGTATTGAGGTGGTCCATGGGGTCTTTCATCCCATCAAAAGCTTCTACCTGTAGCATTCTGAATTTCAGTGGGAATGAGAAAAGCAACACCCCAAGAGTGAATGGGGACTCAGTTTATTGCATCAAGGCGTCCATGGTTACATGAGTTTTATCCCTTACGACATCATTCATGTGACTGAGCTCCTATTGAATATCTCTAAAGCGCTACTACCAGTATTTGTCATTTCGTTCCTGGTGGACAAGGCAAAAATTGTTCTTCTCATTCGCATTGCTTTGACTTTGCACTTCTTCATTGTCACCATTCCTAGGAGGCGGTTGAGGAGCTTGGCTGTTTTCTCCTCCTTCGCTAACTTCTCTAAGGGGGTTGAGATGTTGTTGCTCCTTGTAAAAGGGATCATTCTAGCCTCCTTGGGCTGGTCGTGTCTCCTACAGTCGTTGTAAAAGCTTCAGGAGTTCTTCATTCTGCCTTAGCAAACGTTGGTTGACTAAGTGAAAGGCCTTCAGTTCGTTGTCCATGTGGGGAATAAATCTTGAGGATCTTTGTGTTGTCTCCCGCTAGTGGCCTCATGTTGGTTCTGTAAAACCCGGATAAATTTGAACTTTAATGAATAAAGGGTAAAACGATAAATTACCACTACGGTACGGGTTATAAATTTAAAATTTTTTAGAGCTCAGAGACGAAATGGACCTCACTGTCGGATTCGTCTCATGAAATCAAGTTACCCTGTCAAATTTTATTGAATTTCGAGATAGTTGGACTTTTCACGTTTTACAAGGCAGTCGGGCCTCGAGTGACCCAAAACTGAAATTTTTAATAAAATTTTTAATTTTAAAAAATAAACAAAAACAAATAAAAATAAAAATATTTTAAACTTGAACCGAAGTAAAATTTAATCATTTCAAGAAAAAAACGGACCCAAAAAAATAGGGATGTGTGGCGCGTTGTGGACCAAACAATTAGAAATATAAATAGGGGAGAAATCATATTTTCTACACATTTCTTCAACCGGTTCTAACGTGAGAGAGAAGAGAGGGAAATAAGTGAGAAACTCTATCTTCTCTCTATGATCTACGCCACTCCGAAGCTCGAATCCACTCGTACCAAGAACGAAAGTTGGTCTCCTTGACGAGGTCTACGCGTCCATACCAAAAAGCACGAGTTTCACCGAAGGTTTCAAATGTGGAATTTTGGGGAAGTGGTGATTCAAGTTTGCTTTGGATCTTTGAAGCTTCCCAAGGTCGTTTTACACTACGAGAAGTGGGATTTTCTCCTACTTTGGTTTATTTACAACCTAAAATGTTATTATGGAATGGGTAGGTTGATAGAAATACGTATCACTTGCCCATCGTTGTGAATTGATGAAATGGGTATTAAAAATGGGTAGAATAAATTCTATCTTGAAATGGGTATGTAAAAATTTGAACATTGTAGTCTCTTGACTTATGTGAATTTGTGGGCATGCTATGTGTTTACATTATGCCTTGAGAAATTAAGTGTGTTATTGCTTGTTATGTGGTGACATGCTTGGATGTTGTTCTAGAGAAAGATGTTGATATATTGACATTGTAAAAGATTATGAAAATTATATGCTTTCGATATGTGGAATATTTTGGAATGGTTCATATGACACTCATAGCATATTAAACATGAAATTATTGCGTAATCAGATATCATAATGCATATGCACGAGAACATCACATTTGTGGGTGTGGGTGCATGGCTATCGTCAACACCACACTTGGTGGATGACGGGTGGGCTCGTGTAAGCTGGGTCGATGACTTGGTCGAGTCACACGGTTTACATAGTAAAAAGGACTGGGGTTAGCAAAGAGGGCTAGAAAATCTCTCGGGTGTAAGGCCCGATGATTTGGATACGCATTTCGCTGGTACAAGTCCATAAAATGTGTCGGTGTACAAGAAACCGTTGATGGAAGTCCATAAATTCCATGTCGGTTGGGTGTCGTTGGTGTAAGTCCATAAATATCCACCCCACGAAAGACCCTGGATTGGTAAATATCATTTGATATGAAACATAAATGACGGATTAATACACATTGACACTAACATGTGTTAGAGAGTTGGGAATGACTCGAGTTGAGTTGCATGAGTGAGTCTCATCTCATTTCTGGCATGACATGATAGATTACAATATTGAATGCATATTCTTGCTTGGAATATTAGGAGTTGTTGAAAGTTACATGTGAATATTTCATATACATTTAAGTTGAGGAGTAACCCCTGTAGAAGATACTCTATTGAGCGTAGCTCACCCTTTATGAAAAAAATATTTCAAGTGCAGGATATACACCAATGGGTGGCTCCAAATTCGAGCCTCATGAATGAAGAAAACTGACTTATGACTTTTATAGTTTATTTTGTAAGGCTTTTATTAAAAAATCTCATTTTGATGTGTAAATATATGAGATTGTATGTAAAAGAATTTGTATCAACTATGGTTGAAGTAGAAATATGTATTGCTTAAGTTTGGGTTAGTTTTGTGAAGGGTTTGAAATGGATTGGAAATAAAAAATAGGCCAAACAGATAAAATTGGACAAATCGTACCGGTACCCTGTTGTCCAATAGGCAGAGAGTACCGGTACGCTGTTGTCCAGTAGAGTACCCATACCGGTACCCTTTCTAAAAATTTGAATTTTTTTTTATTGTTTTGCCAAGCTATTGGGCTATGTCTTCCTTCCCTCCAATGATGTAAATGGACTATAATGGGGGTATAAATTATGATATATTGGACCTTAGTTGGATCCAATGAATAATAGAATCCGGAATACATTGTAGGTTACGAGTTATGTGCTTAAAATGCTACTTGTTATTTGATATTTGTGATGTGAATTTTATGCATGGTAAAATGTATATGAAAAAAGGTTAGAAAACATAACCTTGGGTTTCGAAAAAAAGGGATGAAAGGGATAGTTCAATATTTAAATGTCTACTAGTGGATAACATACGCTCTACTAGTGAGACAATTAGAGGATTCTCGATGTTTTAATGTTGATCCCTTCTCAGGACACTAAGTTGGTGTGTCATTACTACTTGACATGTGGGTAGATGGCAAGTAAAGGAGAAGACGCCGAGGCGGTGGGCGGAACAATAATTAACCACCACCGGCCTTCGACCAACAAGTTTTTACGGAAATCATGGGCATGATGGTGGCTACCGCTGCACAAGCTAGCGCCAATGCCAGCGAGGGAGGCACGAGTAACCTCCAACAGTTTCAAGCCCACAAACCTCCAATCTTTAAGGGAAGGTCGTATCCGATGGTGCCTGACCATTGGTTCCGACAAGTTAATAAGATCTTAGAGGCAATGGAGATTGCCTCAGATGCCTCTAAGATAAGACTAGTTGCATTCTAGCTAGAGGGAGAAGCCCAGTTGTGGTGGGATTGGATAACAGCCTCCAAGAACTTAGAGGCTATAACATGGGAAGAGTTTCGGGAGCTATTTATGGGCAAGTACTTCCCAACGGCCGTTCGACATGCAAAGGCCTGGGAATTCCTAGACTTGAAGCAAGACACAATGACAATGATAGAGTATGTGGCTAAGTTCACCGAACTAGCCCGCTTTGTAGATGATTACGTGGCCATGGACATGGCCAAGGTGAGAAAGTTTGAGGATGATCTGAAATTATCCATCCGGGAAAGATTGTGGGCTTCCGCCTGCAAGACTTGGACACAATAGTTGAGACAACAATGGCCATTGAGAGGGAGGTTGAAGACGCACGAAGCATCTTGGGAGACGGGTGCTAAGGATAAGAAGAAGGAGGGTTAATCCTCTTCTTCTAGCTCGGAGAAGAAGCAAAGGACTTCTACTCCACATAAACCACAGGGAATGGACCGCAGTTATCAAGGCCAAGGCCAAGGTCGATCCTCCCAAGATGGGGGAAACTTTAGGACTACCTACCAGGCAGGCCAGAAGACTTGTTTCTACTGCCACCAACTAGGCCACTTGAAACGGGATTGTCCTCAGATGTAGGAATCCCAAGGTTATAGGACGTCTCAGTCCCAATCATCAGTGAGGTAGTCACAGATGCACTACATTCCTCCCTATCCCATCATGGGCCAGGGAAGCCATTACCAATTTCAGGGCGCTACTCAGGCCCTTACTATTTCACAAGCAGGGACTCCACAGTCAGGTCAGATGGGCCAGGGCATGCAGGCCGGGACTTCAGGGACCTAGGGGTGTGTCTACGCCATCACACCTCAAATTGAGCCAGTGGATCAGTCAGTCATCCAATGTATATTTCTACTCTCTCGCTTATGGGCTAGGGTGTTATTTGACTCTGGTGTATCACATTCATTCATTTTTGTATCATGTGTTAAGGACTTGGGCTTAGAGGTTGATACCTTGGGAGAGCCGTTGTATGTAAATTCACGCCTCGAAGCTAGGGTGTGTGTTGATCAGATATGTCAGGGTTGTGAATTAGAAATCTCAGAGATTCTGCTCACTGTGGACCTTAAAGTCATGGACATGTCAGAGTTTGATGTCATCCTTGGGATGGATTGGTTGGCGGCATACCGAGTCGTCATTGATTATGATCGAAAGAGGATTACTGCTTATACACCGGATGGCGTTTGTTTCAAGTTTCAGGGGAAAAAGCATGATGTTTTGCCCTAAGTCGTGTATGACTCCCGATGGCACTGACAGTTGATGGGTTGACTTGCGAGCCTTATTCTGGAGGACAAGGAGAGATAGGAGTTGGGTCTACCTCGGGTTGTTTGTGAATATGAGGATGTCTTTCTAGAGGAGCTACCAGGATTACCCCCATAAGGATGTGGACTTCAGTATTGAGTTACATCCCAGTACTTCGCCCATTTTTATGACTCCACATAGGATGACGCCAGCTAAGTTATAAGAACTCAAGGTTTAATTGTAAGAATTATTGGACAAAGACTTCATTAGATCGAGCACTTCACCTTGGGGTGCTCCGGTATTATTTTCCAAGAAGAAAGATAAGACTCTTCGGCTATGTATAAATTATCAGCAATTGAACCTGGTTACCATCAAGAATAGGTATCCTTTGTCGAGGATTGTTGATCTGTTTGATCAGTTGAGGGGAACGAGGGTCTACTCTAAGATAGATCTCCATACGGGCTACCATCAGTTAAGTATTAGGGAGGCTGATATCCCTCAGATGGCGTTCAGAACACGGTATGGGTATTTCGAGTTCACAGTGATGCCATTTGGGTTGACAAATGCCCCAGCGACATTCATGGATCTCATGCATAGGGTGTTCCAACCATATTTAGATCAATTCATCGTGGTGTTTATGGACAACATCTTGATCTACTCCAAGTCTAAGGAGGAACATGAGGGTCATTTGAGAATTGACCTTCAAACCTTGAGGGACCATTAGTTGTACGCCAAGTTCAGTAAATGTGAATTCTGGCTTACGGAGGTGAACTTTTTAGGACACGTGGTGTCAACTTCGGGTGTATCGGTTGACCTGGAGAAGGTTGAGGTAGTTATGAGTTGGCAGAGGCCAAAGTTAGTCTTCGAGATACGTAGTTTCTTAGGATTGACAGGGTACTACTAGAGGTTCATCTAGGACTTCTCCCGACTAGCTACACCTATGACGACATTGACCAAGAAGGAGGTCAAGTTTGAATGGAATGATCCGTGAGAGAAGGCCTTCCAGAAGTTAAAAAAGAGGCTTACTTCCTCTCCTATTTTGGTTTTCCCGAAAAGGGGACAGAGACACACGGTGTATTGGAATGCCTCAAAGGACAGACTTGGGTGTGTTATAATGCAATTCTAGAGGGTGATGGCTTATGGCTCTAGAAAATTAAAGAATCATGAGAAGAACTACCCCATGCACGAAATGGAGTTGACGGCCATTGTCTTTGTCTTGAAGGCTTGGTGCCACTATTTGTATGGTGAACAATTTGAGGTATTTTCGGACCACAAAGTCTAAAATATATCTTTACACAATGGGACCTCAACATGAGACAATGTAGGTGGATGGAGTACTTGGAGGATTATAAATTCACCTTGCATTACCATCTCGGTAAAACAAATGTGGTCGTTGATGCACTCAACCGGATGTCATGGAGAGTTTTGGTTAGTGTGGCTTCTCGGGAGTGGCAGATGCTCAAGAGTGTGGGACAGTTAGGGCTACATTATAAGGGTCAAGCTTAGGGCACTTTGGAGATTTTGGTGGCTACGCCTTTCCTACTGAGTAAAGTGATCGAGTCTCAGGGGCAGGACATAAAGATATTGTCCATCTGGGACCGGGTACGGTCGGGTACAGGTGACGAGGGTTGGGTCATACATGCAGATGAAAGTCTTCGGTATAGGGGAATGATAGTGGTTCCCCAGTCTGCAGATTTAAGAGAGGAGATCCTCAGGGAATTCTATTGCTCTCATTTTGTGGTTCATCCATGCGGCACAAAGATATATCATGATCTACGTCGCCAGTATTATTGGAGCAGGATGAAGAAGCATGTTGAAGACTTTGTCAGTAGATGACTCATGTGTCAGCAGCTCAAGGTTGAGCACCAAAGACCAGTGAGGTTGCTCCAGCCTCTGAAGGTGGTGGAGTGGAAGTAGGAGCATGTCACGATGGATTTCGTGACCCACTAGGCACAGACATCACGGGGGCATGACGCAGTGTGGGTGATAATGGACCGACTTACCAAGTCGACACACTTTTTTGCGATGTGGATGACCTTTACACTGAAAGAGTTCTGCAAGTTATATATACGGGAAATAGTCTGATTGCATGGGGTGCCTATATCTATAGTACCGAATCAGAACCCCACGTTTATGACTCATTTTTAGGAAAGCTTCTAGCAGGCCATGGGGACACAACTGACGATGAGTACAATCTTTCATCGCTAGACGGATGGTCAATCGGAGAGAACTATCCAGATTTTAGAGGACATGCTACGGGCATACGTCCTAGATCTCAAGGGTAGCTGGGAAGAGCATTTTTCCTTAGTGGAGTTCGCCTACAACAATAGTTACTAGACGAGCATACAAATGACACCCTATGAGGCACTATATAAAAGATCTTGTCATTCTCCGGTGTGTTGGATGGAGGTTGGAGAGAGACCCTCTACGGGTCCAGACTTGATTAGGGACACCTCAGTGAAGGTGGACCTGATACGGAAGCGTCTTCTTACGGCTCAAATCCGACAGAAGAGCTACGCCGGCAGAAGAACTACGTCGACAGACGGCGACAACCTCTGGAGTTTGAGGTGGAAGATCACGTCTTCTTGAAGGTGATGCCTAAGAGGGGAGTGGTCAGGTTCAAGAAGCAAGAAAAGCTGTCGCAGTGGCTTACAGGTTGGCGTTACCGCCAAATTTGTCGGGTGTTCACGCAGTGTTCCATGTTTCTATGCTCCAAAAGTATACTCCAGATCCAACACATATGGTGGATTGGGGTGAGTTGCTTGTTGATGAGGATGAGACCTTTGAGGAGGGACCGGTGCGTATCATGGATAGTTGAGAGCAAGTTTTGCGAGGCAAGACGGTGAAGCTAGTGAAGGTGTTATGGCAGCACTGAGGAATGGAGGAGGCAACATGGGAACGTGAGGACATCATACGTACTATTTATCTGTTCTTGTTCGAGGATGGAGATACATGTTTATGATTTTCAGTATAGTACTATTATTGCATATGCATGTCATTGTGTGTGCACGTGTGTATGAATTTCAGGGACGAAATTTTTTTAAGGGGGAAGAATGTAAAATCCAGGTAAATTTAATTTTTTATGAATAAAGGGCAAAATGGTAAATTATCATTGTGGTACGGGTTGTAAGCCCAAAATTTTTTAGAGCTTAGATGACGAAATTGACCTCATCGTCGGATTCGTCTTGCAAAATCTAGTTATCCTGTCAAATTTTGTTGGATTTCAAGATACTTGGAGTTTTTGCGTTTTACGAGGCGGTTGGGCCTCGGGTGACCCAAAATCGAAATTTTTAATAAAATTTTAAATTTTGGGAAATAAATGAAGATAAATTAAAATAAAAAAATTTTGAACTTGAACCGAAGCGAAATTTAATCGTTTTGGGACAAAAATGGACCCGAAAAAAGATGGGCGTGTGGCGCGTTGTGGACCAAGCAATTAGAAAATATAAATAGGGGAGAAAATCAGACTTTCTCCCTATTTTTTCAACCTGTTCTAACGTGAGAGAGAAGAGAGGGAAACAAGTGAGAAACTCTATATTCTCTCTACAATCTACGCCACTTCGGAGCTTGGATTCACTCGTGCCAAGAACGAAAGTTGGTCTCCTTGATGAGGGCTATGCGTCCATACCAAAAAAGCTCAAGTTTCACCGAAGGTTCCAAGGGTGGAATTTTGGGGAAGTGGTGATTCAAGTTTGCTTTGGATCCTTGAAGCTTCCCAAGGTCGTTTTACCCTACGAGAGGTAGGGTTTTCTCCTATTTTGGTTTATTTACAACCTAAAATGTTATTATAGAATGGGTAGGTTGATAGAAATACGTATCACTAGCCCATCGTTGTGAATTGATGAAATGGGTAGAATAAATTCTATCTTAAAATGGGTATGTAGAAATTTGTACATTGTAGTCTCTTGACTTATGTGAATTTGTAGGCATGCTATGTGTTTACATTATGCCTTGAGAAATTAAGTGTGTTATTGTTTGTTATGTGATGCCATGCTTGGATGTTGTTCTAGAGAAAGATGTTGATATATTGACATTGTGAATGACTACGGAAATTATATGCTTTTGATATGATTTGTCATTAGATAAGTGGAATGTTTTGGAATGGTTCATATGACACTCATAGCATATTGAACATGAAATTATTGTGTAATCAGATATCATAATGCATATGCACGAGAACATTGCATTTGTGGGTATGGGTGCATGGTTATCATCAACACCACACTTGGTAGATGACGGGTGGGCTCGTGTAAGTTGGGTCAAAGACTTGGACGAGCCACACGATTTACATGGTAAAGAGGGCTGGAGTTAGCAAGGAGGGCTAGAAGATCCCTCGGGTGCAAGGTCCGGTGATTTGGATACGCATTCCGTTGGTACAATTTCATAAAGTGTGTTGGTATACATGAAACCATTGGTGGAAGTCCATAAATTTCATGTCGGTTGGGTGTCGTAAGTGTAAGTCCATAAATACCCTTCCCACGAAAGACCCTAATTGGTAAACATCATTTGATGTGCAACATAAATGACATGTTAATACACATTAACACTACCATGTTTTGGAAAGCAGGGAAGGGCTCGAGTTGAGTTACATGAGTGAGTCTCATCTTATTTCATGGCAAGACATGATAGATTACAACATTGGATACATATTTTTGCTTGGAATATTATGAGTTGTTGAAAGTTACATGTGAACATTTTATATGCATTTAGGTTGGGGAATAGCCTCTGTAGGAGATACTCTATTGAGCATGACTCACCCTTTATGAGAAAAATATTTCAGGTGCGGGATATAAGCCGGTGGGTGGCTCCCAATTCAAGCTTCATAGACGAAGAAAGTCGACTTGTAGCTTTTATAGTTTATTTTGTAAAGCTTTTATCAAAAAATCTCATTTTGATGTGAAAATATATGGGATTGTATGTAAAATAATTTGTATCAACTATGGTTGGAGTAGAAATATGTATTGTATAAGTTTGAGTTAGTTTTGAGAAGGTTTGAAATGGATTGGAAATAAAAAACAAGTCAAACGGACAAAATTGGACAAACTGTACTGGTATGCTGCTATCCTGTAGGGTACGCGTACCGGTACCTTTTCTAAAAATCTGAATTTTTTGTTATTGTTTTGCCAAGTTATTGGGCTATGTCTTCCTTCCCTCCAATGATGTAAATGTACCATAATTGGGTATAAATCATGATATATTGGACCTTAGTTAGATCCAATAAATAATAGAACCCGAAATACAATGTTGGTTACGATCTTTGTTAGATGATGCTATCACATAGTGTCGAGTTATGCGACATTCACGGGTATTTCTACGGATTGATGGGTTATCAACGGTTAATAGAGGACCCCTGGAATTTGGGGCTTCACAGGTTCTATACCTACAGGGATTCACTTGGCTTATACTTATATTGCGAGTTGAGACCATCAGTCACTGAAGGATCAATGTACTTGTAACAAGAACAATCGTTCCCACAGACGGGCGCCAAACCGATTGTGTATATTTATCATGGATAAGCATGATGTTTGTTGATTCAAACAAGTTCGAATCTGAGCTACTGGGCTCGTGGGTAGTAGGGGAAAATTTGGTAAGGGATTGGTGGTGTGCATAATGAAAGTATAGTGGTTTACCAGCTCGGGAGCTCGGCTAATCCACTCTTTAATGGAGACTCTTGCTCATTGGAACTTTATTAATGTCCAATGCAATTTACAAAGTGTACTTGATAATACTAGGGGTTCATCCTCCTTAAATTGGAGGCACTGCTTAGTATTTATAGGCTAAGCCCCGTCTCTATAGGGTCTTCTACGAGATCTTAGCAAGATCTTCCCTTATTTTTGGGAGAGGATTTTGGTTGGTTGAGAGTTTAGTGCTTTATTTATAGTTTTTCGTTGCTTCGAGAATGCCTTTCATCAGCCAGCTATCTTCCTCTTAATTTCCTTACTAATTCCTTTGAGGGGAGCTCGAGAATTGGACCGCTGAACTCTAGCTATTGTGTCTGACCTCTTTGCCTGAACTCATACCTAGAGTTTGTTCTAGGTATCATCACAGGTGACTCTGATTGTGGGCTTAGTTTATTCTCTCTTTGGGTCTGATCATAGGTTAGGTGAGCCCTTAGGGCCTGAGTGGGTAAGGGTTGAGGCTATCCCACATTGGATAATTTTAGGGTGTGTGTTGAAAACCTTCCCTGATTATGAGGCAAATAACCGTTGATGATGATGCCTCACAATAGCAGGTAGAAACAGGATTAAAAGTAGGAATAGAAAATACAAATATAGATGTTTAATTTTATTACACTCGTTGTTTGTATCTCATTATTTCTTAACAAAAAAGGAAAAAAACAAGGTGGGGGTTAGCCTACGCCTACCTCAACCTCAACCTCAACCGATGTCATTTTTTGTAATTGTATTGAAATTTCTTCAAAGATTAACTAACATTCATTCAATTAAACGATTGAATGTTACAGTGCACCACGTAAGTTTTTATTATAAGGCCTATTGATTAATATTAAATAAATAAAACAAGTGATCTCTAAGTAATGTTATATGTTATTTATTGAATATAATTATTATTAATTATAAGATTTATTAATTTTTTATGTTTATTCATAATTAAATTATTTTTTTGAACATGATATTTTTAATTAATTGATAAAACTAAATAATGATTAAATAATGGTGAGTGCTACCCCTCAATATGAGTGTATCATACTCACAGCCATCACGTTGTTGATCAGATCTTTGTACTCGCCGACACTCTCCACTGACCCAGTTTCCAACCCAACCCCAACCCCCAACGCCCTCCCACATTTTCCTTGTTCTCTATATCTGGATAGGTGTTTTCTCTTTTTCCTGGGTGAAAACACGCCCGCCTATTTCCATTTTTACTTCTCTTTTCCTGCAATATTTAGCTCTGTCTGTCCGTGTTGGAGATCTGGGCGGAGGAGTGTCGTTGATGGGACAAGTGGGAGCGAGGAGGTAGCGGAGTGTAGAATAGATTCGAAAAAGGGCAAGGGATACTCTTCGATTTGGGCTCAAAAGTGTTAGAATTAGGCTTGGTGGGAAGGAGGAAGATGAAGCTGAGAAAACCGGTGGTGTTCTTACTGCTTGTCACGGTTCTCGCTCCCATTGTTCTTTATACGGACAAAATTACAAGCTTCCAGGCTTCTTCTTGTAATTTCCCCCACCCCATTCCATTCGATTCTTGTTATTGCTCTTCAAAACAATCGATTTTCCTTTTCTCTCAAACCCACCCCCAAATTCCCTGAAGATTTACTAGTATGGCTGACTTGTGTTTACTAATTTTTCTTTTTTCTTTTTTCCTCCCCCATTCTTTTGCAGCTGGAAATGAACTCGTTGAAGATGTTTTCACTTTTGTAAGTCTACTCAATTTTGCCTAAATTGTGTATTTTGACGGTCTCGACTCTGAAAAGTTTTAACTTTGTTCTGCCCTTATTTTCTCTCTGCAGACATTCGGTGGCGATACTAGACCTCTGAATGTGCTTCCCCAGGTAAAATGAATTCTCAATATCCACACCTTTTGAAAAGCTACACACACACACACACACACATTTGTCCTTCTGATCTGAAATCTCAGATCTGAATTCCCCATCTGTCCATTTATTTTCTTAAGATGTACATATTTCCAGGAGTCATCCACAGCCCTAAAAGAACCATTGGGGATTATTTACTCGGAAAATTCAACCAAATCCCTTCCAAATTCTGATGCTTCAAATGGAGAAAACTCCCGGAAAACTAGACAACTCGCCGAAGGTTTGTTTATTGCATTATACTTGACTATTTATTTTTCTCTACCCTAATTCACTTTTGGAATTTTCTTGTCTTTGTTGCCTCTGGGAGTGTGAAATTTTTCTTGCATTTAATGCCATCGTTTTTGGGTATAAATTGTTTTCTTTCATTATCGTTTAATTTTAAGTCTACCATGGCCAGAATCAGTGGATCACCAAGCTGGTGGCAGTATACTGGATCAATCTGTAGGCGACAACCCCATCAGACAGGTGACTGATGGAGGGCAAGAAGCAAATCAGAGTGACACCATCTCAGGGAAAGCTGAATCTACTGGGGAGAAGGAAAGCAAGGGAGAACAAAGTTCCATTGATAAACAAAAGGATTTGACGGTGTCTGAGCATACGCCTGATAATGCCTCTGAAAAATTGGTAATTCACCTTAATTAAATTTATGTTTGATTAGTTGTGCTGTCATTTTCATGTCTTTTGCGAATGTGCCAGCATTGAAGTATTTTGCTGTGTGACGTGTATATCTTCTAGATAATGCATGACAATTATAAATATAATATATTGCAGTCACTGGCTTGTATTCTCTTTATTTTGATTTGGAGGCAAAAAAAAATAGAGAGATAAAGTTGGGGGTGGAGTTCATCTCATTTCCTGCAAATTGTGTTGTAGGGAATATTTACTTATGGTGTGGGAAATTTTCATCTTGCAGGAGGCTGATTGTTCCATGGAACTATTGATTAGGCATCTCCTCTTGTCTGGAATCTTGAGTATTACATATTGGCTACAGTTAGAATGTTCTTTAGAAGTTAATTCCCAGACTTCATTGTAATATAAAAATTTGACACGTTAGTCTAAAGCATCATAATCAATTCTGTATGTCAACAGAAGAGAATGAACAGATTTGTTGTTATTAACTTGATCATACCTTTTTTGCCCTGGATTAACATGCTTAAAACTCAATTCTTATAGTCATATAAATGATCAACAAAAGTTGATCGTCCATTTGCAGAAGTTCTCATGATTATAATATCCAACTAAGACACTAACAGATTTGAGATAAGTTGTTTGTTTGGACATTAATTTTGGTCTCTTGTAAACTTATATTTTTGAGTCTTTGGGTGTGTAGTATTAGTTTTTCCATGAAAGTGACTGAGTGATGAGGAGCACATCCGGTTTCGCATGTGCACTTAATCTTTCTCTTTCTACTTTTTTTTTTTGTGATTTTAATTTGGTTGCTCATGTAGGGAATAAAACATGACCAACAGTCTGCCCAGATTTCTGGCAAAGTTGGTGCCAGAGAACCTGTAAAGACCAAGACCGAGAAACAGAATGAACAAAGAGTTCCGCCTGATGTGCGTGTTCGGCAGCTTAAGGATCAGCTCATCAGGGGAAAGGTTTACCTTTCTCTTGCAGCTACAAGAAACAATCCCCACTTTATAAGGGAGCTTCGTCTACGGATGAAGGAAGTTCAGCGAGCACTTGGGGAGGCAACGAACGATTCAGAGCTACCAAGGAAGTAAGTTGTCTCCTTAAATATATCTTCATTGTAAGCTGTTTGGACAATATCTTAACTTCGTAACAAACTGGCCAATTGGCATTTTTGTAGGTTCTTGTTTTGCATGCAACAGTTTGACATTGCCTATAGTAATAGTTCACTTACTGATTTACCATTTTTCTTTAATTTAATCCCTTATTTGCTGTCTGGGACTGAACACAGTGCCTATGAGAAGTTGAAGTCAATGGAGCAAACATTGGCCAAAGGAAAGCAAATTCAAGATGACTGCACTGCTGTGGTAAAGAAGCTTCGTGCCATGCTTCACTCAGCAGAAGAGCAGCTCCGAACCCACAAGAAGCAGACTTTGTTTTTGACACACTTGACTGCGAAGACGCTTCCAAAAGGTCTTCATTGTCTTCCCTTGCGCCTTTCAATTGAGTACTTTAGTTTGAATTCGTCAGAACAGCAGTTCCCAAATCAAGAGAGATTAGAAGACCCAAGAGTGTACCACTATGCACTATTCTCAGATAACATATTGGCTGCATCGGTTGTTATAAACTCGACTGTTTACCATGCGAAGGTAACTGATCTACAAGTCATGGAATTTTACTTTCTCATTGTGGTTACTTAGGAGACAGTAGAATGGCACCGGTTTTCTGTGATGATTTTGATGAGAATTCATTTTTCATTTCTTCCTCTGCCTTCAAATGCGCATCTATCAATCCTATGTTGATGTGTGGCGTCTCTAACTTTTTATGCTAACATGTTATACTATCCTGCAGGATCCTTCCAAACATGTTTTCCACATTGTCACTGATAAGCTCAATTTTGCTGCAATGAGGATGTGGTTTCTTGCAAACCCACCAGGCAAGGCTACAATTCAGGTTCAGAATGTTGAGGAATTCACATGGTTAAATTCAAGTTATAGTCCAGTTCTCAAGCAGTTAGGTTCTCCATCCATGATTGATTACTATTTCAAGACTCGTCGTACTGATTCTGATTCGAATATGAAGTTCCGGAATCCAAAGTACCTCTCAATAATGAATCACCTCCGCTTTTATCTGCCCGAGATCTTCCCCAAGCTCAACAAGGTGCTGTTCTTAGATGATGATATTGTAGTGCAGAAAGATCTTACAGGTCTTTGGTCTCTTGAACAAAAGGGGAAGGTGATTGGTGTGGTTGAGACTTGTGGAGAAAGTTTCCATAGGTTTGATCGCTACCTCAATTTTTCAAATCCCCTAATTTCAAAAAAGTTTGACCCTCGTGCTTGCGGTTGGGCATTTGGAATGAATATCTTTGATTTGGAGGAATGGAGGAGACAGAACATCACAGGGGTGTACCACTCATGGCAGAATCTGGTAAGAATCTTAACTTGTTCTTAGGTGGACATTTCTGTTGGCCAACTCGATAATTTCAAATTTTTGGGCAACCTACACAAACCTATTGACTTATGTACTTGCATTCTTGATGATTTATTGCAATTGAAGCCTGAACTACACATCTGTCATGGAATCCAGACCATGGAAAAGTTGTTCTTTGCCCAAGCTATTATGTTGCCATTCATCATCATGTTTCTTACCTTTTATGAGACGAAACTACATATATCCCATTTTTATTTCGTATGTTTGAAATTACACTTGGTAATATTACCATCCATAATCTGTGCTCTTTTATTGCTGGACTGTGGCCCTTTTTTATCCTGCTGGCCAATGATTTCTGGAAACTGAGTAATTACATTTCTTGCCTGTGTTTGGCCATCTTTCATGGATCTTGCGCAGACAACTTGACCATTACAAGAGTTCGGGGGAAGAAAGAAGAAAATTTTAAAACTCCATTAAGATTACTGCAACTTACTAAACACTTCTGTGAATTGCATGAAATAGTAAAATGCCCACAATGCCATCATTTAAGTCAAACTATAGAGTAACTTTAGGTTTATAAGCTTACCCAAAAACCTGTAGGTTTAGAATGTTTCATAAAGCCTATGGAAGATTTTGTTTAGGATTCTTGTATATTATCCTGACATTTACTCGCATGCTTTTTTCTTTTGTATTCGACATAATGCCTAAAAGGTGTGCTTGGAAGTGTTTAATCTTTGCAATTCTGATGGAAAAATGTTATATGAGCAGAATCATGATAGACAGTTGTGGAAGTTGGGGACCCTGCCTCCTGGTCTGATAACGTTTTGGAACTGCACTTTTCGCCTTGATCGATCCTGGCACGTCCTAGGCCTTGGGTACAATCCAAATGTCAGCCAGAAGGAAATTGAACGAGCAGCTGTCATACATTATAATGGCAACTTAAAACCTTGGCTTGAGATAGGCATACCCAAGTTTCGAAACTACTGGTCAAAATTTGTTGATTATGATCAACTATATTTGCGAGAGTGCAACATCAATCTATAAAGTGGAGTTTATGGCATCTCCTGCATATATGTTCTCCCAGACATCTGATGGGTTTATTTATACAGTCTGTTTCACTTTCCAATTAAATGCTCTTTATGCGAGTATTTTTGTTTTAGCAGAGCAACATAGATTGACGTTGATTTTGTGAGTTGCATTTTTTTTTAACATCCTTGTTGTAGACCTGCGGATGTGCAGACAAATTTGTAAATGATTGGAAGCTAGATTTTTTCATATAATTCATTGAGGTGTGTGTCATCTTATGGAGTTCATGTATATGATATCTTCTTCGTGTCACTGCGTCGGCAGCATCCCCCATCTGATGTCCTTTTGCATTGCTAATTTTATATTTGGGGAAAGAGGGGAGGGGGGGGGGTAAAATGTGTTATTTTTCGTTTTGAATTCGTTTAAATGCCTATTTACACATACTCGATTGGTGATAATCAATTCCATCAGTGCTTTTAAAATTGTGTGGTAAGGTGTTCTAGTGTTAAGGGTGTTTCCAAACTACTCTCCTAATCCTAAATTACTACTTGTATTTGTCGTATATGTGCTTAGGCACCAGACTGTGACCATAAATGGAATAGAGTTGTCAAGGTTGGCCGAGAGAGAGAAGGGTGGGTTGGTATTCATAATCATCGTCCTCGCCCTCGTCATCATCTTTGGCTTTAGAACTTAGATGGAAATAGTGGTGGTGGCGTTTTTTGTTTTTGTTATATGATGGTAGTTGGGTGGTTGGTCCCGGATAGGCTGTTGAGACGTCTACTGTTGGGTTTGTCTTCAGGCCGTGGGGTCAATGCCATTCTCTATTGGGAAAATTGATTAAAGGTGTGTGTGTGTGTGATAAGTAGCCAACAACTTTTTCTTCATCATTGGTCGTTTATGAACGAATACATACTTGTGTATTCTAACCGTACCTTATTTAACAAAGGTGAATGGTTGCTGATATAGCCATGTAAAGGGCCTGCTTGATTATAGAGAAGTATTTGGGAAAACAATGGAAAATGAGAGTTCGGAAAAGCTATCATGGCCAGCAATTTAAGAACTATATAGCAAATTTCGAAATGCAGCAGACACCGTCATGATAATAATAAGCAACTTTTTTTTTCGGTAAGAAATAATAATAAGCAACTTATCAAGAGGTGTTTGGAATGTTGTTTCATTTTTTTATTTTTACTTTGTTTCGTTTCGGACATAGAGACGCAGAGAATAAGGATCTTGTATGGGTTTCAAAAACTCAGTGAGTCGTCATGAGATGATAGAATCACTTGGTAGATTTACCCACGATAAACAGAAGTAGTTTTTTTTTTTTTCTTTTTTCAAAGACAACTAAAAAGAGTGGTAAAGTGGAGGAAGTAATTGTAGTTGCAACTTTATAATGTCCGGCTCAACCATCAAGATATTCATGATAAAAAAAACAAACCATCAAGAAATTGTCCACAACATCATGTCTTTAAAATGTATCTTGATAATTAAGGAAAGGGTATCACATAAATAGTCCAACAATCATATTTCGCTCTTAGTGGCATGGAAGAGTGTGTATGCTCGATTTTACACTCAAGGAAAAAATCCCACCCCCAAAGTAAAAAAGCCCACAATTTACCACATTCAAGTAACCCCTTCAACTCAATCATCCTTAAAAACTTGCTAATATCGAGTTGGTCTGAGTCTTGCAATAGCCAACTTGAGTGGGAACACATATATTGAGAGTTTTAAAATTCATCAGTGGATAACGTGGATAATTTCACTTTTTGGGAGACATTGTTTTGTTGTTTAGGTATAACGGGGAACGTGATTTTTCTTTTCATTTCTTTTTTTTCAAAAATTGGTCAAAAGTCAAGTCTATACTTTTTTTATGTCATTAAGTCCAAACTTGTTATTTTTAAGGCAAAAAAAAAAACCCCCAAATTGATATTTTTTGTCTTCTAGTCCAATTTAATTATATGTTTTTTATTTTATTACCATACTACCCTTCAATTAATCATCAATTGCAAACCAAACAATAACATATCAGAGGGTAGTTTAGGCACAAAATCAGATTGTATCGACATGTTTCTTTACGAGAATTGAGTTATAAGATTATGTACTACATGTTATCAGAAGCAAATTAGACCGATTGATTCAATCAATAAACCAATCAATCGGGTTTTAACCGGTCGGATTCAATTATAAGATTGACTGTGTAAGGGATCCGTAAAAAATGGAGTGAACCTGCTCAAATATTCGGTTTAACAAATCAGTCCAGCAGCATCCATCCTTTTAGGAGACCGGCAGCATCCATTCTATTAATTAATGATTTTTATGTTCGTTATTATTATTTTTTAGATCGCGTGGTCTTTAGGGTCTGTAATTTTTCTTTTTTTTTTTTCATGATCTTGTCTATAAATAGAAAATGGAAAAGGGTAGCATAGAGTACTAGTCTTCAAGTATGCCTTTTGTGCTATTTTGATCTTTTTTTTTCAATTGTATTATTTTAGTATCTAAAATATTTAATTTGTGTTACTATGATCATTCCAATAAAAAATTTACAGTAAAATTTATGTTATTTGGTGTTTCAAATTTATGATTTGTGTCACTTTAATTTGTTAAGTTTTTAAGGAATATTAGTTAAGTGTGTACACGAAAGATACACATAATTATTTTTGTTATTTTGGGCGAAATATATGATTATTTTTGTTAGTGAATTTAATTTATATTTTTTTTATTATTGGACCAAAATAATATAAATTTTAAATTTTAACAATCAAAGTGATAAAATAAAAAAGAAGGAGAATCAAAATTGCATGAATCATATACTCTCTTACTTTACTTTGCCCTAAAAGGGGAGTTAAAAAAATAAAAAGAAAAAGCAAAAGCAAAGCAATGACGCCGTTCTTCCTTGAATGCTGGCCCTAGATATCCTGGAGCTTTTCGTTGTCGTCGTTCCTAAAATCCACCCCCCCCCC